>JAJOZX010000210.1:0-180000 GCA_023014485.1 Bathynomus jamesi | reverse complement strand
TAAACACATTATAAGATGACGCGCTAATGAATTTTAGTCTTTTAGGGTTGAACAGAATGACAAATAGGCCAAAGCGAGGGCCTGCTTAATGAGGTGTTGCATCTTCCACGTGTAAGCGGTTACTGATGAATTGGTAAATTCGACTGGTAAATCTTGACGAGGTGAGACTCAAGTGATTGGTCTTCTTCTCTTTGGTTTTATGACTCACTCAGATCTTTTGATGGCTTTCTGGTATGAAGGTTTTGAGAGCTCGCCTTACGGTCTCGTGGAAGTGTTTTATGATGTTGACATCTGTTTAGGCGATTACGAATTTAAAGTGGCCGCTGGTATCGGAAGACGTCCGTTTGTGTTGTTCTCTACTGTATGCCTGCCAAGGAACATTTTTGGTTGTTTGTCCGAATGTAAGGAAGATCTGCATGCATCTTCATAACCGCGATAAATTGAACTCTTGGACTTTAATTGAAGAGAAGGCGAAAATCGCTTTCGTAAGGGTGACCGTTTTATGATACCATTCGATACTCACTTGAAAAATGTATTACCGTATCACATGTACGGAGTTTCTTCAATAAAACTATAGGCCTAAAATGAGGTGTTTTTGGCCACCTCTACATATATACAGTATCAGAGCATTTCTTAAGCTTTTCCCATTGGGCGACAAAGGCAGATCGGGAAGTGGGGGGGGGGGATTAAGGCAGGGGTGTCCTGCCAATTTCTTAATAACCGGTCCTGATACAGATAGGGGTGTAAATCGGTAAGCGCCAATGGCGCGAGTCATTTAGCTAGGGGGTCTGGGGTGAGCGGTAGCTCACCCAGCGGGGTCCGGGGCAGAGCCCGGAAGCCAACGCATTTTAGCTTTCCCAAACAGCATTTTGTAACATTTGGCAGAAATTATTTAACATATTCTTTATACTCACTAATGACATAATTATCTAAAAATAAACTAATTTTTCATCAAAAAATAAATAAATATTAAAAGACCACTGCTTCTGATACTACCTATATTTTTCTATAAAATCCTGAAAAAAATTTAAAAAAATTTAGATATAAATAAATTTCTACTGACTGTTAAATATTTGTTAAAAACAAACAAACGGTTCGGTGATCCAATCAAAATTTAACAACCGGTTCGGTCCCAGCACACCCCTGGATTAAGGATACTATGGAACCGGATGTTCCTTAATCAGGCCACCATCCCCGTGTGGTCTGAAATAACACTAGCATTATCTATATATAAATATTCAATATAAATTTCATATTTACATAGGATAAACAGTTCTAATTGTGGCGTATGTGCATGTACTAATTTGTACTATATGTATTTATATGGCTTCGAAGACAATGCTCCCAAGACAACTCCCAAGACAGTTCTATTTTTACAAGTTTTGAAAATTCCTTGTCGCCCAGTACCCTAAAATTTCATTTACTGGGCGACAAATTTTCATCACTGGGTGACATTCATGTCGCCCACTCACTACGTTAAAAAAAGCTCTGTACAGTATACGAAAAGTACTGGGACAACATGAATACAACGAAAGATAACTGTGTAGAGTGTATTTAGCTGGGTGTAGAATGAGAAACTCAAAACTCTCATTAGCACTTTTCACCAGTTTTTTTAATGTTTCAGGTTGTGCTATTTCGCAATACAGTTTCAAAAACAGCGAGAAAAGTTAGTCTCTGCGCTTTGTTTTTGATGCGCTGCTCAAGCTTATCTCAGAGGTGTTCTATCATTTGAGATCAGAGTTCTCAGTATATGACATACTGTCAACGTTATTCTACCAGAAGCAGGCACCTCCATCATGTGACCTTTGTCACTTCTGAGTTTACGTTAATGACCAGCGTTAATGGCCAGCATTTCATTCAGATTATCTGGTGCATCGTTTCCATTAATGATATATATATATATATACAGTATATGAGAGAGAGAGAGAGAGAGAGAGAGAGAGAGAGAGAGAGAGAGAGAGAGAGAGAGAGGCTAAATGAGAGTTAGAAATAGTGTCAGCTGGTAATCATGAGACAGGTTTCCTCATCCCATCACGTGCGATGCGATATATAAATATATATATACACAGTATATAAGAAATAAATTCCTCAGAACGTTTATGCATATTTTTTAAATGTGACACGAATATAGAAATATAAATTAAAACTAAGATTAAACCCTATAAGAATGTGTAAAATAACTTAAAAAAGCAAATAAGCTTGGTAAACTATCTGATAAAGGAGAGTCACTGTTCAGCATCATCTTCTTCCTTCATCCACTTTCCCCTTTTTTCCTTCATCCTCCTTCATCCATAATGATGTTCCTATACTACTCCCCCTCTCCTCCACCTCGGTTTGGGAGCATTACGGCGACCTTAAATTTTTTTATGTCTATATAATTATTAAAGTACTGTCCAGCAACGAAACGATAATTAAACTATTAGCCAAATCGAGTTTTGACGATTATATTCATGTTTTTTTTAGTTTTTCAAACTCTTTCATAATGGCAAAGATCATGTGACCGAGATAATCCATGGGTAACTCTATCATTTGAGCGAAGAACACAAGCATGCATGCAACTACTGAACTGACCCAACGTCGCTTAACCTCTCTGATTTAACGGAAGCACTGTTGTCATGTGCCTACGACGAAGCCCGAGCTTTGACACTGGGCCTGTCCACCTATCATTTCTCTTACGAAATGAATGACTCACGCTTACACCGAAAGTGCTAACATATCATTACGCTTACACTGAAAGTTTGCTTACGCAAATCATCAGTCAGCTGATGCAAATGTAAATTAAAAAAATATAATAACTGCATGAGTAGTTCAAAAAAGCGTTAGCTGGTCACCATATGAAAATGTCATAGTTCAAAATTTTATGGAAAATTTCTGAGTTTTGATGATATTCGCAGATTAACAACACCAGAAAGGAGTTGTCAACCCGTTTTCTCCGTAATGCAGTTTCATTAATTAAGTTTTTCGTCAAAACAGCCAACCAAACATGTGGCATAAAACACCATGAAGAAGAGGAGGTATCAAAAATAAAATACAGTAAAAACTATTGAAATTGGTAAATTCTCAAACAATAATTTTTTAATATACTTTGCTTCAACGACTTCAGTATAGAAAATATGTACCAAAGAAGAAAAAAATTAAATATAAAGTCATAAAATTATTTGGGTGTCTATCGTTGTATCATGATACTCGTTTATATATATATATATATATATATATATATATAGATATATATATATATATATGGTGGTCCGAAAAAATGACGCATTTTTTAAAAATTAATATCTCAGTAACCCCCTTCCTTATCATGACAATTTTTATATGGAATATACTTTCAAACTTCTTTTTTTGAATGCAAGAAACGGAATTCTGATATCTTTTATAGTTTTCTCGCAATTAACAAAGTAACAACATGGGTCAAAAAACAAAAATCGCAATATAATATCCGTTTTTTATACGATATCATTTTTATACGATATCATGCGATATTTTTGCAAGTTATTACAAAACTCTACAGGAAATGAACAAGTCAAATTGTGGATATTTTTATTTTTTAACAATTCGTCAGTACCCTTAATGATGTTGTCAGAGGAAGATCGTATTCTCATTAAAAATTGTTACTGTGAAAAAGGATGGAAGACTGGAAGGTTATTGCAAGAGTTTCCCGGCAAAAAGTGGAAAAGGCGTGCAGTGGAAAGACTCTTAAAGAAGATTCGCGAATCGGGAAGTACTGCCAGAAACCAGGAAGCGGTAGACCTACTGTAAACAGCTTCGGTTCCAGAAAATGTGGATTACATCAACGATAAATCTGCTCTCAAGAAGATAAACCAGGAAGTCATTGTCACAAAGAACAATTGCTAAACATTTGAATATTGGAGAGACTTCTGTACACCGAATAATTAAAGCACAAAACTAAAAGCCTTCAAAAGAATAGTATCTTCTAGAAAAAGTGATACTGTTAAGGATAAAAGAAAAAACAAGGTGCAGAAAGTTAGTTTGATAATTTCTCTGTCGTGATATTAAAAAGACAGTCTTCACGGATGAAAAAGATTTCACTCTAGAAATTCCGCGAAACCGTCAAAATGATGTCTACGGGAGTGGTAAAAAGTGTGACATTTCAATAAACAGATTGTATCATGAAACGTCAAGATTCTCCAAAAAGGTTATGATATCTGCAGGGGTCTCTTGGAATGGCAAGACAGATGTTCATTTTATTGAAACTGAAAAGACAAGGTGAATTCTGCAAATTACATTGAACTTTTAAGAACAAATTGTTGCCGGATTGTCGTCGCCTGTATCAGAAAATGATTTCATATTTCAACAAGATGGAGCACCGTCGCATACAAGCTACGCCACACAGTCGTTTCTGATTAGCAATACACCAAAATTAATAACGAAAAATGAGTGGCCACCACAAAGCCCAGATTGTAATCCTATGGACTACTCATTTGGGAGTTACTAAAAGAGAAGGTTTACCGAGGTCGACGAGAAAATTCACCGAATCAGAATTAAAAAGTAAATACTTGAATCTTGGCAAGAAATTGGCATTAATGAAGTAAGTATTATTATTTTTGTGTGGAGAAAAGACAGATTAGTGTGTCAACAGAGTGGGGTCCAATCGATCATTTACTGTAAATTAATTAGTTAAATTTCTGATTAAATTTTTCCTTTCTCATGATATTCGTTTTTTTGACCCATGTTGTTACTTTTGTTAATTGCGAGAAAACTATAAAGATATCAGAATTCCGTTTCTTGCATTCAAAAAAGAAGTTTGAAAGTATCTTGCATATAAAAATTGTCATGATAAGGAAGGGGGTTACTGAGATATTAATTTTTAAAAAATGCGTCATTTTTTTTCGGACCACCCGATATATATATATTATATATATATATATATATATATATATATATATATATATATCTATATATATATATGGGATGATGATGATGATAATTGATCGTTTATATACGCCTAAACGGCTGGGTAGTCCTGCACCCAATTTAGTAAACGAATTAAGGAGAACCAGGGAAGGCTTTAATGACACACTCACCCCTCCCAGTCCCCCTCAAAGGTAGGACTGGGAGGAGACCCCATAAATGGCTAGAGGGAACCAGTTCGTTTATACACGTCTAACGGCTAGTGTAGTCTGCACCAAAATTAGTACACATATTAAAGGAGAACCAGGGAAGGCTTTAATAACACACTCGCACCGTTCAGTCCCCCTCAAAGGTGGGACTGGGAGGGGACCCCATAAATGGCTAGGGAGAACGCGTTCGTTTATACACGTTCAACGGTTAGTGTAGTCTGCACCAAAATTAGTACACACATTACGGGAGAACCAGGGAAGGCTTCAGTAACACTCGCTTCTCCTAGGTTCCCCCTGGGGGGAACTGGGAGGGAGCCCCGTTAACAGCTAGGGTACGCCTAAACGGCTAAGGTTATCTGCACCAAATATACTATAAAAATTAAAGGAGAACCAGGGAACGTTTTAGTTACACACTTGCCTCTCCCAGACTCCCCAGAGGTTGTGTTTCGAGAAAATTTACTGTGCAAGGCGCAGCGGGCATTGTAGTATATATACATATGGAAATGCAATGGACATACTAGTTTAATGTATAAATTTAAAGCATTTGAATAACTCTCTCAAATAATTAACTTTGGGAGAGTTTAGGATAATGCACACCATTTATTACCAGTGCTATTATATGGCTCGGCTCCTTTGATTAATTTATAATCAATGTTGGGAAGTTGGCCTCCTCTTAACGAGGTAATTAATTATGCATCTTAATTTCTTCTTGAAGGTAATGTCTTTCAAGTTACGCTTCCAAGATATTGCAAATTAGATAATTTTCTTCATAAATCAATTTCAATAATATTTATAAAAACGTAGTTTCTTTAAGTTTCATATAAAAACAAAATACTGTTTTAGGCTTTGATTCCACATATGTGTATTCCTTTCAAACATTAGCAAACCATGGTAGTTGAAACATTTTTGGATTTTTCATATATAATATATATATATATATATATATATAATATATATATATATATATATATATATATATATTTTTTTAAGTTCAGGAAGAACCGATTCGCCTCTATTTAAAAGGGCATATCTCGGCGGGGAAAACAAGAAAAAGTGAGAGGAAAGACAGAGGAAAAGAAAGGGTGGGGGACAGTCGAAGTGGAAAAAGACCAAGGATGACAATGACTGCAGGGTCGAGCCCCATCATCCCTGGGTGCTAGGGCCGGGAGGGCGCACGTGAAACCTCCAGGAACAAGCACGTACAAACGAGCACAAAGAGCACTCAAGAGCACGAGCTTAGAACCCCCTTGCGGGGATATATATATATATAATATATATATATACAGTATACATATATATATCACAAAACTCAACCTGGTGATAGCTTCTAGTTCTCGTACATACGCCTAAATTGACATAGAATGCCTAGAGTTTATCATAGAGGACTTACCTACATCAGCCATTCAACTTCGCAAGCAGAAGCTCGCACTTGAGTTAGAAAACCTCATAAGGAACCTCTTTCTTCTCGTTCTGAGAGTTGGAGTTTCTTTGTTTATCCAAAGAAAATTACGAGGAGCCTTAAAATATTGTAACGGTTTTTCATTTCTCTAGCGATTAACGGGTGAAGTTTCATCAGGCATCTTTCTGATGATGGTTGCCAAAGGTAGTTCTAAGATGGTTGCCAAAGGTCGTTCTAAGGGGAGTGCTAGTGCCAAGGGGGTATGCCATCCCCCAAAATAGAAAATTGAATATTGAACCTAACCTAACCTAAACTTTAAAATAATTTTTTTGTGTATATATAAGGCGTCGCGAGTACGAGGGGCGAACTCAACAAACCAGTTTTGACAGAGACGCTTTTAAACTTCATGAATATTGTGTACGAGGGGCACATAGCGTACATACACGCATTGAAAATTATTACATTTTGAGCGTACGAGGGGAATATTTGGCAACAACAACTGTCTGTGTCTGGGGAAAATTGTTGAACTATTCATTCGTGGAACAATCGCAAAATCGCCAATGTGGTAAGTTCACCACTCGTAATTGCCACACCTCAATTATATATGTGTTACGACTCAGAATGGTCCCATGAGAAACTTTTATGTTACACACAGACCGTGCATGGGACAAGGAACTCTTCTGGGAAAATTAAATCCACTAATGGTAAATGAAAAATACAATAGTTTTTCTTTTTCATGATGGAAGCCCAACGTGGGCAACGGATCACTAGCAAATAGTGACCCCTTTTTCGGTGATGTGTTCGATCCGACGTAAATGCAATGAGTTTCTTGAGTATATTGAGGTTCTGAATGTAGCAGTTTGGGAAACTTTAAACCCTAGATCCTGTTCCAAAGCTGAATCCTATCTGGGTTCCAAAGCTGAATCCTATTGGTTCGATAAAATCCGGTGTTTCGTTCTCAAGGAATGTGACAGTTTGGCGTGCTCTGTGACCAGGGGCTCAAGTAGTATGGGCGCAAAATGCCAAAGTGCAAAGCAATTGCAAGAGTGCCACCCCCACCCCCTTTGTTGGAAGGCACTCTCACCCCTTTTGTTGCAAGGCATCCCCACCCCCTTGGTGCAATTCACCCCCACCCCCCTTTGTTGCAAGGGGAGAAAACCTCTTTGGGGAGAAGATGGGACGGCCTCACCCCCCAAATGGGCATACCTAACCTGGGGGAGCCTCTTTTGGGGAGAAGTTGGGACGGCCTCATCCCCCAAAGGGGCATACCTAACCTAAGAGAGAGAGAGAGAGGAAGAGGAGGAATGGTCTTCGCTTGCTTCGCTTGTCTCTCGCCAAGCGCATATGAGGTCTTCAACCACCCCGCAGCTCTCTTATAGGGCCCCTAATCAGCCAGTTGGCTTAATCAGCAAGTGCCTCGGGGCACCATCAGCCAGTTGGCACATCAGCCAGTGCCTCCGGGTGTCACCAGCCAGGGCCTCTGGGCATCATCGCCTCGGGGCATCAGTTGACGCGTCATGCGTTAAACGGTTGCTGGGCGCCCTAGGCAATACCCCGTCATGTTGCTGGGCGCCCTAGGCATCAGTCCGTCTGGTTGCTGGGAGCCCTAAGCATTACCCCGTCGGGTTGTTGGGCGCCCTAGGCATCAGTCCGTCCGGTTGATGGGAGCCCTAGGCATTACCTCGTCGGGTTGTTGGGCGCCCTAGGCATCAGTCCGTCCGGTTGCTGGGAGCCCTAGGCATTACCCGTACGTTTATGTGCGCTAAAAGGAGCCGGGTTCGCACTCCGGACGGGTCTCGTTACTCAGGACACCCTAATGATACCCGTAGGTCTAAGGCGGGGGTAAAATATCTCGTACGAAATAAATGAACAATTCGTACGTGTAAAAATTTCAATTAAAAAGGAGAAAAACGAGCCCCGTAGGTCTAAGGTGAGGATAAAACAAATCGTACGGAAAATAAATCCCAACCGTGGGTCTAAGCCTGGCGTAAAACACTTCAATTCAAAAATAAAAAATAAATGAACACTTCGTACGGAAAATAAATCCCAACCGTGGGTCTAAGGCGGATGTTAAAACAACTCAATAAATGAACAAATCGAAAAAATTAAGTATAAAATTGCAATTTCAGTTCTCATAATTATAATATAATTATGAATTCTTGCTGATTTTAAAAATATTTTTTTCATATCCATCTAAAATACGGGGAAACATAGTTTATTCTATTTTTAAAGGTCTGTAACTTATTTTATATTTTTGTTAACTGTATTAAAAAAGAGAACATTTATTATTATTAATATTATTTATTTATTTAGGAAAAGGCATGTTTTTATATCGTCTCTTTTAGGAGTTAATCTGCGGTGGAGGCAGATATTTTAAAAACTATCTTAAAATGCAGATATCTTTCATTGTATGCACAGGACGTAGATAATGGTGCGAGCTGAAATGGCCCATAATTGTTTGTCCAGACGCTATTGTCTTTGTTCCCAAAGTATACACGTTAGAACAGATGTTTTTCAATCCTTCATAAATATTTCAGATGATTTATTGTATGTTTAGGTCTTCCAAGGATAAGCTAACAAACTACAAAACTCCAGGCATCATCAGCCAGTATTTTAAAATCATTTACGCAGAAATTAAAATTGAGATGACCATGTAAATAAACAAATTTATCATACAAAACAAGATTCTTTGAATAAAACACACCTTATATGAGCAAATACTTATATTGTTCTCTCTCTTCTCCTCTCTCTCTCTCCTCTCTCTCTCTCTCTATATATATATATATATATATATATATATATATATATATATAACGTAAAGAACGACGCTTGTATAGGAGAATATTCCGCGCAAGGAGGGAGAACGAAACAAATGAAAAAATGAGGTAACCACCCGGGAATCGTACCCGGGATCTTCCGATTGCCGATCAGATATGATAACCATTACACCATGGGCCTCACTCCATCAAAATGCCGTAATTCTCCTACATACGCGCAGAAACCAATGCCCCAAGGGGGCACCTCCCGCATGCCGTACATTATATACATTTTAACTACAAACACGCAGTATAATTAACGTAAAGAACGACGCTTGTATAGGAGAATATTCCGCCTATACAAGCGTCGTTCTTTACGTTAATTATACTGCGTGTTTGCAGTTAAAATGTATATAATGTACGGCATGCGGGAGGTGCCCCCTTGGGGCATTGGTTTCTGCGCGTATGTAGGAGAATTACGGCATTTTGATGGAGTGAGGCCCATGGTGTAATGGTTATCATATCTGACCGGCAAACGGAAGATCCCGGGTTCGATTCCCGGGTGGTTACCTCATTTTTTCATGTTTCGTTCTCCCTCCTCATCTTGCGCGGAATATTCTCCTATACAAGCGTCGTTCTTTACGTTAATTATACTGCGTGTTTGCAGTTAAAATGTGTATATATATATATATATATATATTATATATATATATATATATTATATACACAGTGCTTAATTTGTGACGGAACGCTCCGGAACACCGTTCCGGTACTTTTATTTTAAAACCTAATTAAAAAAAAGGTTTTTATTTTAATAAAAAGGTCAGCAACGTAATTTCGTAATTTAAAATCCAACGAAATACAGACAGTAGAAAACGAAAACTAGTCGATCAAGCAGAAATAAGTTTGGAGTGTGTGTGGCAATTAATGTGATTATTCTATCAACTTCCTATATATACAATAGCATGTAAGTAAAGCAATTTTATTTTGTTTCAAATACATATAATATTTTGTTTCACTTAGATGAAATAACATTTCACTTAGATGTTGCAATCACAGTCTAACTTTTTTTTTAAAATAATACTGTATTCGAAAAACTTTCATTTGCATGTTGCGCAGTTTTCGCAGAAAAAGCGCTTAAAATGCGTTGGTTTCCGGAGTTTCATCCCCGGACCCCGCTGGGGGAACTTACAGCGCTCCCCCAGACCCCCTAACTGTGAGGGCTTCACCTGCGTTCCACTTCTTTTTCATTTACAAATTAAGCAGTATATATATATATATATATATATATATATATATTAGAATAAATAAATAAGCAGTTTTCCAAATTAAAATTGAGTTCACCATATAATAAACAAATTTATCATACAAAACAAGATTCGAGTTGGGTTCCTTTCTGCCTCCTTTCAGCGCAAATAATATATGTTTCTTCTACAACAAAATCTGAAACCTTTATCATCATATACACGTCTTTTCTAATCTGTAAGTGACCATATAATCAAATAAGCATTTTACCCGTAAAAGTTAAGCAAAAAATAAGCAAAGATTTCATGGGTCTGTTTCCACCACAAAAAGGTTATCTTGTGCCAAGATGAGGCAAGTATTTTTAGACTATTTCTCGCAGAAATCCAAATTTAAATTGATTCGCTCGCAAAATAAACAAAGACTTCATGGCCAACCACTTTTCCCAAATCTTAAACCAATATTTGTTCTACGATAGGGAATATAAGATTACCGCAGAAAATAAAATATGTATCAGATAATGGGTCCACGAGTAGGGGCAGATGGCCCGCCCAGATTTGATGGGAGACAGGCAATCACAGCACTTTGGATCGGTTCCAGAAGCTTGGTTGGGAGCCATGCAAGCCTACGCGTTAAGCTCCGCCCAAAATTCATGCCCAGACTTCATGGAATCCGCCAATCACGACACTGTGGGGCGGGCCAAGGACCTCGGGTTGGTCGATATACAGGCCTACACGTTAAACCCTGCCCAAAATTCACCGCCAGCCAATAGGGTGCTAAGGTTCGCTCTTGTGGGTTGGTCACATGCCCCCTTATAAAGGGAGAACTTCAACGCAGAGACTCAGTTTCTCCCGCTAGTGATTTACACAACAATGAACCAACTGTACAATACACCCGATTTGATGGAGGGCGAGTCCGAATATGCCCATGCAGCGATACATCTCTTCAGTGCTATAGACCAGGGGGCGTTATTTTCTACCCAGTTTGTTATGGAAAATTGCAAAGAAATGCAAGAACCGCTCAATGAAACGATATTGAAATGTGAGTAACTAAGAAGTACCTAACCTAACTTTATTCAGTGTTTTTCTACAACGTAAAAATTTAATCCCAGGATTCTTTCCTTTTATTTATTTTAATCCCAGGGATTTTCTCATTTATAATAATATAACCTAACATAACCTTCTCGTTTATAATATAACCTAACCTAACTGGGCGTAAACTAACCTAACCTAACCTAGAGTAGACTAATAGGAACATAATATAACCTAACCTAACCTAGCCTAACTTAGCATAGCCTAACCTAAACTAACTTAGCCTAACCTAACCTATCCTAGCGTAGGCTAACCTGGTAAACTAACCTAACCTAGCCTAACTTAGCCTAACCTAACCTAACTTAGCCTAATGTAACCTACCTTAGCATAGCCTAACCTGGTGTAAACTAACCTAACCTAGCGTAGACTAACAAGGACATAATATAGCCTAACATAACCTAGCCTAACTTAGCCTAACCTATCCTAGCCTAGCCTAGCCGGGCGTAAACTATCAAAACAGGGCGTAATATAACCTAACCTGTCGTCAATTGAGTTAACATGACCTACTATATGTAACTATCGCGCACGTCTCCGTGATCGTAACATGAAATTAACCGTGGTTCGGTAATGCTTACATTCGCAGATCCTACCATCCGCGTCACCACAATGCGCCTCAGACAGTGTCTCTCAGCGCAAACAACTCTCATTTATTTATTAGCATTGAAAGTTAGTTTGTAGTGTTTCTCGTTTATAATTGGCAATCTAAATTCCTTTTGTTCTGAATTTTTCTACAACGTAAAAATTAATCCCATTATGTTTTCAATTATTGTCTGTTTCCATCGTGATTATTTCGGCATATATATATATATACTGTATATATATATATATATATATATATATATATATATGTTTGGAGCTTCATTTTTCTCGATAATTCAGCACCACAGTAGGATTTTTAAATTACCAAAACGCTTAAGAATTATCTGCTTTTTAAATTCGTGGTATTTCCTTTTATTGTAACTCTTTATTTTTACTTAACCTTATAGGACCGATGTGGAACTTGATCGCATTATAGCCACTTTTGATGAAAGGGGAATAAATGCTATGGGTGCTTCTCCGCACAGCCAACCCAGCGATCCAGAAGTCGCGGTATTGAATCACAGCCGGTCAAGCGCGTGCCAGTTTGTACAGGAGCTAATGTAAATGTTTTTAGATTATATAGTATGTTTTTACTTTTCTTGTGGAATCGTGAGCAATAAATTTGGGTAGACCAGGTTAGGTTATTATATATATATATATATATATATGGTGTACACAAAACTCTTTAACCGCATCCAATTTCGTGACATTTACTTAACCTTATAGGACCGAGACAGAGCTAGATCGTATTATAGCGACTTTTGACTAAAGGGTGATAAATGAAGGGTAGCCACCCCGCCTAGCCAATCCAGCGATACAGAAGTCGTGGTATTGGCTCACATCCGGTCAAGCGAGTGCCAGTTTGTAGAGGAGATTATGTAAGTATTTTTTGAGGATAAGAACAAAACCCAATATATTTTCATTTATTAAATAGTAGAAAAACATGCACAAAAAGGGTCAGTGCCCGTCAAATAATTATTAATGGATACAAATGTGTATATACAGATTTATACAATATACATCTTACACATTACAGGCGGTACTAACATATGGGTACTTTTTTATCTGTCTGCATACATATTTATCATTCATATTTGTGTCGCATAAATCGAATAATTTTTAAAAATTCCTAAATCCCTTCCCACGTGACATATGCATGAGAAACAAAATACAATACATTCCACATGTTTCAGTATAATATCCTTGGAAACGATATGGATTCCAAATAATCTCAGGCACGCCTAGATGCGCTATAAAATTTACGATTGCCGAGTCATTCCACGGTGGAAATCCGAGTGAATCGAAACAGTACATTCTCTCCTTAGTTTTAAAATAGATTGCAAACCAATGAATACCCTCACCACCCACAATGTCGGTGTTAACGATAATCCCGTACCAGTTTCTCGAACTAGCCAGCTTCGATATTTCATTCTTCGCAAAAACACCGATAAATTTGGAACGCGCGAAACGGTCACATTTGAGCACTCTCTGAATTGTATTCGCATCCATTTTAACCCTTTAAGGACTGAAGGTACAAATTGCTAACGTTTCAAATACATGCATTCATAACTTAACCCTACAAAAAATTCAGAGCTTAAAGGGTTAAAAATCTGTGGTAACGCCCCTGAAACGATCAACCTCTATTAGTGCCTATGGTTCTAGATACACGAGTGCACTTATAGGCGTGTCTATAGGTTTGGCAAACTCCAACCTCACTGAGATGTTTCCGCTCTGTTGTGGGCTTAAATGCGTATTTACACCAGCAGTTAAATCTGACGTAATGTCAAATGAATAAATATTAATTTCTTTCACAAATTCTTTCAGCGTTAATCCAAAACCAAGCTCATCACATGCTCCTGTATTATGGGCAAGACTACTATATGCTCTCGCGCCAGAGCGGGAACACAGCATCTGTTGAGTAGCCCATATTCATTACCCCACCCAGAGCTATGCCATTTACGTATAAAGTAATATTTTTAAGGCCGAAATTCTCGAATTTTAAGGCACTCTTTTTACATTTTACATTCGTCGAGGCATGGTGTTGCATTCCAATTAAAATCCTTTCAGGTAGGACTCCAAGAGCAATGTTTTCTAGCTGTTTCGATGCCAGCCCTGCGGGAATCGTGTACAGTTTGATCTGTACCCTGTTAATTGGATATTTCACTGTGGCGTGTATCAAATCTTTCTCAATTTCTATTTGCTTCGGGGAGCTTAATTTCACTCGGCGTACACGCAAATACGTTTCCATGATGTGTATCACAACGGGTTTCGCGCCTTCTTCTTGGTCAGTCCCCAGATTTATACAGATCTCAGGGTTCGTGCGGGTAAGCTTCAATTTCATATCCATCCCGTTCATAAGCAACTTCTCCTGGAATGTAAAGTTTGTATGCAGGCGTCCAAAACACTCGTATATCTTCTTTTTAGAATTTTTAAATTTATCCTTTATACTACTCTCGTCTTTAGTGTGGTAATACCCCTCGGCGGTTAAAAAGGTGTCCTTCGCTTCTTTTGAAAAGTTGAGGACATTTTCCAGATAGGCTCGTAGGTGATAGTACCCCGTGCCTGCCGAGATGTTAGTCTGATTTAAATATACGTTACACTGATTGAATATGAAGTGCAGAAAGTTGGTTTCAGGGTAGGCAACGTAACTATCATCGCAGTCCGTTCCGTCAGAATGGGCTATGCGTAATTTAGCATACATGTGCATGCAACTCGGGTCAAAAAAGTAAGGGCCTGAGCTGGGTATCACGAATTCTATAGGGGCACTGGGTGAACTAATTGTGTTTAACGGGTTAATTGTAATAAGTCACTATGTTCAATAGAGACCTGGGTAGGTGGCATATCAAAGAGGGCCAGTTCTGATTTACAGCATTGTGAACTACACGGGTGGATGAAACGTGCCATGACGAGTCTGAAATAGTGCCACCTCCCTCGACGAATATTTGTCAATCTATGATTCGTGAGAGTAGCGTCCTCAGCTTATATCAATTAAAAAAGATCAGCCATAGGTTTCATACGCTTAGAGCACTTCTTTTTTGGTTTCCTTTTGCGTTTGACGCCACGTGATAGTAACCCCTTATTCCTGACAGATCTCTTCTTTCCGCCAACACCCATTTTTCTCTTCGCATCTTTGATGATTTCATCCAGTGTACGTTTTAAATGTTTTTTTTAGAGCTTCTTTAGGCTTAGTGCCAGCCAATATGTCCTCTGCCGCATTAAAACCTGTTTGTAACGTCTTCCTCCCTAGGTACCTGGCCCCCCCTCTTCAACAATGGGACAGCGGTGCGTAGTATGGATGAAAAAAATGGACCCAAGTCCACTATCACGCTGGTATCACCCCTCGATAGACGGTGAAAGGCTTTCTGTCAATTATAACTCAGTGCATTGAAAGTGCAGCTTCACTGTTAAGCTCCCGTCACCGAATGGGAAATTTTTACCCTCAATCGTTCTTATATATATTGAGATATTGGTTATTAGATTAGTTGCGACATTCACATAATGAGGTATGTCATATGTAATACTCAAACTCCTTCCTCTATGGTTGGAGATGTGAACTATGCGTAGCAGGCGTGCCTGGGTATCCCCAACAAACTGGTGTTCCGCTATATTGCTGTAAATATAGCACATGTCTGGAGGCTGAGAGCTTTCATCCAATTTCTCCATCTTCAATTGATACACTAAGGTGGACAAGTCAAGCTTTGCCTCGTGAAAGGTGTCTCTTTGGAAGGCTGATAGATAGCGCCCCTCGGTTATAATTTTGAACACTTTGATTTTAGGATTAGAGTATGTGCAGGGTTTCCTTTGTTTACGATTTCGTATAATAAATCATTCGTAAGATTTGAGTTTTTTAAACTCACGTTTAAGTCTCTCACATTATCCTCAGCCGAACCATAACGCCCCAGCCCTAGTGTTACTTCTGTACTGTAAAAACGTGCAACCTTAGTCCGTACGATACGTATAGTTTCATCCCGAGTTAACCCGGCTTTTGTACACTCACGACAGTCTCTAAGAATCGTAAAAACGGTATAGTCATCTGGGGTGAAAAAAAAACATAGGGTATGTTGGGGTGAAAACGAACAGGCCCCTTAAAATAATTTTTAATATAAAGAAAATTTTTAAGAAATTTTTTTCAGGTAGCCCACTATATCCTTCAAAAGTGTTGGTAAAATGATGTCTTTATGTTTGTGCATTTCCAAGAAATGAGCACCGGAAAAAAAGTCAAAAATATGTAAAGAAAACTTTTTTCCATTTATTTTTTATTTGCTTGGCACTGAATTATTTTTCACTGCAGAATATTTATACTTACGTTGAAAAGTGTGAAGATGTGTATCTTGTAATGCATGAGGAGAAATAAAACATAGTCTGTGGCATAAGCCTTGTGAAGCTATGTTTTTTTTTAACCCCATGCAGTTGAAGCCTCTTTGGGGTTAAAAAAGAACCTATGTTTTATTTAGTAGGATGGGTGCAAAATGGGAGAGTGCAGGAATGTTGAAATGCAATTGCAAATGTTCAATGTTGCAAATGGATTATGCAACAAAAGGGGGTAGGGGATATGCAACGCAGGGGGTAGGGGTATGCAATGAAGGGGTTATGCAACATTAATATTGCAAGGAGTATGCAACATCAATGCTGCAAAGGGGAGGGTTATGCAACAAATCAATGCTGCAAAGGGGGAGAGGGGAGGGAGTTAAAAAGAACATATGTTTTATGTATTAGTATGGGCGCAAAATGAGAGAGTGTAGGAATGTTGAAATGCAATTGCAATTGTTGTTCAATGTTGCAAAGGGGTTATTATATCTCTGTAATTTCATTGACACCAATATTGTATGTTTTGAGGACCATATACCGGAGTTAATGCCATATTTTTTTTCACCCCAAGCACGGTTCGTTTTCACCCCTTTCCATGGGGTGAAAAAAATTAAGTTTTTTTTTATTTTACCAATTAAATATTTTGCAGGAAAAAAATTCTATTGCCATGTTATTATGACACCTGGCCTTTATAATGTGAACATACAGGTTTGTGTGCATCCCTAATAATAAAGTCTGTAGGCCTAAGTTAAGGAAAAAAAAATTTTCACCTCAGATGACTATATCTTTATAATCAATATTTAAAAAGAGGGTGTCCAGCTGAATTTCACATATCCCCACCTCAAACGAATCACGACCCAATTCAATGGGTCCATGGAGCGCTGTTACAAAGTTGGCTAGTGTGTTGTTAGGATGTACAGACAGGGACGAGGAGGACGGGAGTGTGACGTAGAAATGGTTAGGAGTCATGCTGCATACTAATTAAGCTTCATTACTGCATCAGCTTTTATATAGGTATTGAAGCTTTCTGGGTAACCTAGCCACTTCACCAGTACATTTTTCTGTTCCCTGTACCTTTGCTTTCTATAATTTTCTCAATTTTAAACACATTTTCTTCCTAAATTAAATAACACTTTCTACAATTCCTCGCCATAAAAGCCTCCCGAGATCTCTTCTCCATTCAAATCTTCAACGTAATACATCATTATCTCACCTTTAGGCCTCATAGCCCTAACTTTAAAAATCTCACGTGTCCACCCTTGCTCAAAACCCTTCGCGAATTTATTTCCCGAACGTGACAGCCTTACGTAGTCATTGATTTTGAAACGCGCAGAGTGTGGTGGTGGTGGCGGTACTCCATCTCTTCCCGGGCGCTTGCCTCTTTCTAAAACATCATTAGGCGTTGTACCGATCGTACGATGGTGTGAACGGTTGTAGGATGAAGCCAATGAACCGAGAACGCTTATATATCTGTATGTGTTTTTATGTGTAAAATATCGGTGCATGCGTTCCTTTATGATACGTTGAACTCTTTCAGCTAAAGAAGCCTTATGTATAGAATTGGAAGTGTAATAGCTGATATTAAACTCTGACAGCATGTTCTGAAAAGCGCGTCCTATAAATTCTTTTCCCATATCCGTACAAAAATAGCCAGGAATCCTGTTTTCTTTCAACATCAGCGTTTTGGCCGCTTTAGCAACTGTTTCAGGCGATTTATTTTTCAGGGGAATTAGCCACAGGTATCTAGAGAATACATCTATTATGAATAGGATGTAACGGTAGCCATCGTTATACATTGAATATCTTTGCATGTCTGTTAAATCTGCCTGCCAAATAGAGTCAATCGAGGCGGCTGTTGTCTTGGCTGTTTTAAACCTTTTTCTCACCGGCTTATGAAGTGTATAAGCATCCTGTCCCCGCAAAAATCTCTCAACATCTTTTTTCCTTACACCATAAACACCTCTGTACAATCTATTAACGCCACCATAGGATGCGGGTTAGAAATGTCATAATAGTGCTTACTTAATACGTTAGCCATTTGCGTATTTTAGAGGCACGTGGATAAGGTTGGCCGCCTGCTCTCTTCTTTCTCCTCTTCAGAGACACTGCAGCTGCTGGGGGCGAAGGTGTACTCAGTTGTGACACGTGCGATGCATGTTCCAAGTCTTTTAACCTATTCAGATTACCTATCAATGTTTTGGGGACATTTATTTGTTGTAGTCTTGCTTTAATATGCCTCCATCCTGTTGGTGAGGGCCTATCCCACTTTCTCACCAGATCATGAACAATATCAACGATATTGGACCTTGTACCCTTGTTCCTTCAACAATGACCTCGCCTGTATCGGTCCACTGTATGATGGGGTCCTCACTCAATAGATTATAAAGACTTAGCCCTTTATTCCTCAATGTATGGGGGAGGCTGTTTTTTAGCACATGTTCGATGTGTTGTGTTCCGCTGCTCTTTGGTTGCCCAGGTCCTGTCGCTATGCTCAGCGCTACTCGAGCTGTGCCTCACGGGGAGCTCTGTAGGATGCTTATAATCTTCGTACTCATGAAGAAATTTCTGCAAAGCCTCTTGGTACAAGATCCTTTTCTCATCAGGTGCCTTTTCACTGTTTAATAGGGCTAGCAACTCACTTTCCATTCTTTTAAGCCTACTTTTACGGGGTTCTAGAACCGCGTCTGGAGTCTTTGAACTTTGTAATGAAGCATACACCTCGTGCGGAATCACAACCACCTTCTTCATTATATTAATCTAGTCAGTAAAGGGCCCAAAACTGAAAATAAGATGGGCAGGAACGATCCTCCTCTTTGTACAATAATGCGCTTTTTCTTACCCACAGTCTGACTTTTATGAGCGAGCGTCCGTATTATGTTCTTGTAACGACGTAAGCGAGTCTTCTGAGAGGGTTTCATTGGAACATTACATTTTATAACATTAAGGCAGATTTCACAGATGCATTTTAAAAAGTCAGAGTCGATATTTTTAACAAACATCTGCTGCAATGCCGAGGCAGTCGTTGATAGATTTTTATTAATTCGCGGTATTTCTTTAGCCTATTCGTCATTCTGGAATATACACGGTTTCAGGTTCGCTTGGAAATATATTCGTTCTTAGAAGCACCCTAAACGTGTTTCGCGGGTGAAGGTCACAAAGCAAATATCCATAACGTTGGTTTGTGACCTCTTTATAAACCTCCAAAAACTCCTTACGCTGATTCGGGAACATTTGACTGGCTAATACCCCAATTTGTGACACATCTCTACGTTGCGCGAATAAGACTAGATATTGCGTATTTAGCGACACATCGCGCATGTATCTATTTTTGAAAAATAGATTCTGATTGATGAAGAACACGCTTATGTTAAGGTGGTGGGAGAATACTGTAAATGTCTCGGCAAACGTTTTATCCATCTCCAACATGAGGTCGTCAATTACGATGACTGTATGTTCATTTCCCTTTAACGAATTAACGTCATAGACCCCCTTGTGGAACAAAACATCATCTTGGTACTCGTTGAACACTGATTGGTATGTCGAATAGCACCATATAACTTTATGCACAAATTTTGAGAACATTTCCCCTTTTCTTTAATGATTTTAAGCATAAACACCGTTTTACCAACCTGTAGGTCCAGATATAATACATGTGGATGGGCTCGTGAACCTGAATTTTTCTACAGATTCCATTTCTAACACGTCACACCCTAAGTGGGTCATTTACAAAATATTACAAATAACGAGTGCTGCTCCTTATATTTTGTTTTCTTCTTCCACAGAACCGTGAATGACGACGATGTACAGCCCCCATCATCGATATCACGGATGAACCCGTTGACCGTGCATCTACAGTACCCACCCCGCCGATGAGCCCTCACCAGCGACCTGTAGCACGAAACAGTTCAAAGCGGAGGTGTGATGACGAACCCTCCACGTCAGGTATAAAGCGTTCCAGGGTTGTTGGAACACCGGTAATAGAACCCCAACCCTCAACGTCTTACGCAACAACCCCCAGTAGTACCTTCCGCCAATATACCCCCTTATTGTCCTCCACAGCAGCTCCCCGTTCTGTTGAGCTGCAGTAATAGACCCCAACCCTCAACGTCTTACGCACAACCCCACAATAGTCTTCCTCAAATATACCCCTTATTCATCCTCCACAGTAGCTCCCCGTTCTGTTGAGGATGGCATAACATTCGAGTTGGTGCGCACCGCAACCCCAACCCCAGCCTTGACTAGAAATCGGTATATAGTCAGGGTTGATCCTAGATCCATGTATAGCAACGGTATTGAACACGGACTACGCGCGTAGTAGAACGTATTGTAGAGTTTGCCCTTCAGAACCGCGACGAGCGTGAAGTCAGGACGAGGCTGTCCTTCGGATTCGGGTCAGATGACGGTGATGTAGATGATTTTTGGGTAGTAGTACCATTCAGGCGTTTGGCGGCTGAAGATGTAGAGTATATATTAGGTCGTATAATGCAGGCCTCCAAAGTAGTATAGCCTTCAATATGGACAACTTCACGGTAAATATTGACCGTGTATTCCGTGTTGCGGGTCATAGTGCCACACCTTATACTCTTAACTTCAATTCTCAGGCTATTTAAGACGGCATATAAACGTCGATCGTGGTTGCGGCTTTATAGCAGTAGTCTTAGCGTATGTTTACTGTACTAAATACAGGCCGACAAAATTTGGTTGCCTACGGTCGTGGAGCGTGCCCGTAAACTAGCTGTAGACTGTGAACTTGAGTTTGACTGTAACATGGGTCCTGAAGAGCTGAGAAGGGTAGAACAGGAAATGAATGCTCGTATAGTTGTATTTGGAATGGATGAACGTCGAACTGTGTATGTTTTTAAAAGCTGTGTGAGAGATCGTACAAGACCCCTACTTATTTTAGGACTGTCGGGGTCAACATATCTCCCCATCCGTAATATAAGGTGCCTTTACGCGAGTTATGACAAAAGTCGAAAATATGGACGACATCATGAATTTTTGTAAGGGGTGTCTCGAATTTGCGGTTGATAGAGTCAAGCATTGTAAAGACTGCCACATGGTATGTGAGCAGTATAAAAGCCCCAAATATGAAAGCCGTGTAGTTGAAGTTGAGAAGAGGGATTGTAATGTGTGTAGACGCACATTTTTCAATAAGCTGTTTTGAGTTCCA
Source organism: Bathynomus jamesi (assembly GCA_023014485.1). Classification (NCBI taxonomy): domain Eukaryota; kingdom Metazoa; phylum Arthropoda; class Malacostraca; order Isopoda; family Cirolanidae; genus Bathynomus; species Bathynomus jamesi. The sequence goes on along the minus strand of JAJOZX010000210.1, from coordinate 158,371 downwards.
TAAATCAATTGAACGTGTAGGAAAATGAGAATCTGTGAATGTGGTATGTTTTACATGATGGATAATTGGGGAAATTTCAAGCACAAATGTGACCAAATTCACTGCTCTACATGCCATGAGAAATATAAGGCGGATATTGTAAAGCATGTATGTTATGTGAAAGACGCCAAGCCTAAAAACAATTCTTGTATAACTGTGTACTACGATATAGAAACATACACGAACGCTGAAACCAAAGAGGTTATTCCACATTTACTTGTGAGCCAGACTATCTGTGATGAGTGTATGGAGATCGAGTGTGATGAGTGTCACAAATATGGTAAACAGACAAACGTTTTTAAACCGAATGTCCACGATAGCCCTGTGAAACTATTTGTGTCCTATATTGTCAAGTTAGCGGACAAGTTAAAAAAAATGACTGTGTACATTCTCGCCCATAACAGGGCAAAATTTGACACACAGTTCCTTTATAAGGAGTTGCTTGAGCACGAGTCCTCTGAGATATTTACAGGTGAGCCATTGAAAAGAGGCAACAAATTAATACAGATGCAAATAAGAGGTAATGTACAATTTAAAGACACTTTATTATTCACACCTTGTAAATTAGCAAAGCTACCCAAGGTGATGGGCGTAGCAGCTGAAGTTTCAAAAGGATACTTCCCTTACACATTCCTCACTAGTGAGACTTTAAATTATGTAGGACTACCTCCACCCAAACATTACTTTAACTATGATGGGATGAGCGCAGATGAACGTGAAGATTTTGACCGATACTACAACAGCTTTAATGAACGTATTCCTTATAATATAGCTGATGAATGTGAGCGTTATTGAGTGAATGATGTGCACGTGCTTAGAGTATGTTTCCAGGCCTTTAGAAGGATGTATATATGTCGTTTAAAATGCGATCCGCTGCAAGTCGCAACCACCATCGCCTCATTATGTTTTACAGTGTTGAAGAACAACTTCATGCCTAAAGATACCTTAGCCATTATCCACAGAAACAACCCCCGCAGTTATAGGCACAAGGCTATTTACTGGCTCATACACCTACAACAACAGACAGGTGTATACATAAAGCATGCCCGCAACACGGGCGAAGTACCCATTAAGGTTAATGGCCGTGTTTTTTGGATTGATGGTCTGAGTGAAAACCGTGTCACTGGCGAGAAGACTGTGTACTCCTTTAACGGTTGCTGGTGGCATGGATGCCCCCGTCCTGAGTGTGGAACCGCAGGAGATATCCACGGTAGATCTCCTACAGACTGTCTTGCGTGGACACGCACCCGCGATCAACTTATAGGATCCCAGTTCACTCACAAAGTCTTGTGGGAGCATGAATATGATGCACGGATGGAGACAGACGGACAATACCATGAAGAAATAAACACGATCAAGCGTTCAATGGTGCTGGATCCTCTCAAATGCGGTGATAGCTTGTTCGGAGGGCGTACAAATCCCTTCAAGCTATACTTCCCGCCTACGGAGGGCGTGAAACTCCATTACTACGATTTCTGTTCTTTAAACCCCTACGTGATGAAGAACAATCCGTATCCCGTAGGTGCACCTGAGAAACTGGTGGGACCTGCCCTACCCTCCATCAACGAGTACTCAAGAAATTTGAATGGGTACTATTTCGGCCTTTCTTTCGTAGATGTGCTCCCCCCTCGCGATTTATGGATGCCGATCTTACCCGTCGTTATAGATCACAAACTCATGGTTCCCCTGTGTGTGAAGTGCGCGGAAGAGAACAACGGCGATTGTGGCCATGCACCCCACCAGCTAAGATCAGAGGTGTATACACAAGCCCTGAGCTGGCCCTAGCCGTTCGTCATGGGGATAGAATAATGAAGATACATGAGGTGTGGAGGTTTCAGAAGCTACCCAACCTTTTCACACCATATATAAATGCATTTTTGAAGGCTAAGGTTGAGGCATCAGGATATCTGCGAGGGTTGAAACCGAAGATGAAAAAACGTCTTATATTCAGCGTTACCGTGACCACGAAGGTATACAACTTGATCATGCCCAAATTGTAGAGAATCCTGGCAAGCGCTTTAGTGAAAAATTGTGCCTAAACAGTCTTTTGGGGAAAATTTGCACAGAATACCGGTAAAGGGAACGTTCATTTGGCGCAAAGTTATAGCGAAGTCTGGGATTATGTCAACGCACCCGATAAAGAGGTCATGGAGATTGTGAATGTAGGTAATACTTACATAATAAAGTACAACAACACCGAATTGGCCACAGATACCTCACGGGTTACAAACATTCCTGTAGCCAGCTTCACAACAGCGTACGCGCGCATCAAACTTTGGGGCCTATTGCATTCTCTTGGGCGACGGGTATTGTATGCCGATACAGATAGCGTGATATTCACAGCGAGGAGGGGCGAATACTTGCCTGCTATTGGGGAGTTCCTCAGGGAGCTAACTGACGAGATCAAGGATGAGTATGGGGACAACGCATACGCCGACTCGTTTGTGTCAAAAGGGCCAAAAACCTATGGGGTATGGGTGAGGTTAGGGGATGAACGAAGTATATCGTGAAGGCTAAGGGTATCACGCTTAACCAAGCGAATCGGCGGGTCGTCAACTTTGATTCGCTGAAGGAGTTATTGTGCTTGGAAGATGATGAGGGTGACCGCTCGCCCCAACTGACTGTAGGCACCCACAATTTTCTGGCGCAGAAGCTGGGGGGCGTGAAGGAACTTAGGGGTACAAAGATGTGCCGTAACACCTATAGGAAACGCTACCAGGTGCCTGGTACCTATGACACCGTGCCCTTTGGATACCATATCTTTGATATGTCTATTGTTAATTTATTTATTACACGTATTTGTAAATATATATATATATATACACCCTGAATATTTCGTTTATTAAATAAATCGTGTTTCAACTAGCGTTTCACTTTGCGTGCGTGCGTGTGTACAGTAAAAAGCTAAGTTCCGCCCACTGTGAGACCGGCGACGTGAATCATGCCGCAACCTGAGCTGGCATCTACCCTTCCGTACTCAGTTGACCTCTGAATTCAGAGCTGGGCACTTGCGTTTTTTTGCGCGTTTTTTTACGGTACTGCGGTACTGCGGTACTACTACCGCACTACCAAACCGGTACCGCATAACGCAGTACCGCAAAGGATCGCTGAAAGTACAGCAGTACCGCTACCGCATTCAAATTTCCCGCGGTACTTTCCGCGGTACCGACCAACACGGTAGTACCGCAGTACCGCAGTACCGCAAAAAAAACCGCAAGTGCCCAGCTCTGCCTCTGATATCCTTGAGCTCAGACATGTATTCTCTCGCATAGAAGAAAATAGTAATGACTACCTTTAATATCGCGTGTTCAACATTTATGAAGTGGTATTCTGCTAAGTGCGAAGTGCGTAGATGTAGTGGATAGTGAAAAACTCCCTATTCCCACCTCCTTTGCCTCTTTTAAGACTGCATTGAATCGTGCGAAGGATCAGGCTATTCAAATACTCTACGGATATTCTGGCGAGGGAGTTGTAGGATTTCGCAGTACAGACGATGTAAGGGGTTCCAAAAAACCTTAGCGCCCCCATTTGCAGCTTACGTGTTTACTTATATCGAAATAGTTTTTAGTGATTATAAAAATATATAAAATTCTATATTGCAGGTATTAAAATTACTCTAGCTGATAAAGTGATAATATAATGGCTTCTCAATTAATTGGTGATTCGGAGAGGCAACGTGTGATAGATCGCATACGAGCAATAACATTTCGGGAAGCTCGTGATGCTGGAGCCACCTTTATAACACGTTCATGGGTTGCCAAAAAGTTGCGAAGAAGTGAGGACTTCGTCAAAAGAAATTGGAATAAAACTTTGGATGAATGTGAAATGGATACAACCAAATCTGGGCGCCCAAATTTGCCACTCTCTCAGGAAACAAAGGACATCATTGAAGCGGTACGCGTAAGCGGAAAAACAGCTGTGCTAACTTTCTAGAGAGATCGAAGTGTTGAAAGGAAAGATCGTTGGTGGTGAGATCATTCGACTGTACCGTCATAGGCAAGGTTTAAGGCCTTGGCATGAACTTCCAAAGCCAAGAAAAACTCAACTTAACATCAATGACAGAATGTGGTTTATCTTGAAGATTGGGATGTGGATGATTTCATGCATTTAGCTGTCTCCGATGAATTTTTTGTTTACGTAACACGTCGGCCTAACTACCAAAATGATCGAATGTGGGCCACAACACCAGATGAAATCGATGACAATGAACATTATCGCGAATTATTAAAAAGTCCAGACTGTGTTGGTGTGTTTGTTTTGTTTCCCTGCAAAGAAGCTCATGTGGGTGCTGAAGCCAAATGGTCAGAGTTGGGATGGACAGTATTTTCGTGATATTATTCTATCCCAGCATGTCATTCCTTTTCTAAGAAACCCAAACAATGTTATGGATGTCGATCAGGTCACACTTCTGCACGATAAGGCCCCCTGCTTTAAGGCATTAGCCACTCAACAGTTGTTGCGGAACCATGAGATCGATTTCTTTGGAAATGAAGAATGGCCAGGAAATTCTCCTGACCTGAACGTCTGTGAACACATTGGCTCAGTTATAAAGGACAAGGTTGAATGTCTCTTGTTTCAAGAACCTGCAGCAAATCGATTTTCGAATGATACACTGACGCAACACATTGAAACTGTTTTAGCAAATTTGCGTAACGATCAAGATGTATTGACGTCACTTTTGGCAAGCTACCCAAAGCGAATTCAGGCTGTCTTGGAAACCAATGGCGGGAACACCAAGTTTTAATTGTTTCTCATTAAATGCAAGATTAAATTCTCTTATGTAAGGTATGTTTAGTTTTACTGTACCTCTAATGGTTTAGGCCATGGGCGGAGGCGCTAAGGTTTACTGGATCCCCGTACTGAAGTATGTTATAGAACTAAGCTTTATAGAGGCTCACATATACCGCGTGGTAGAAGAAGCAACACGCTTCAAAAGATAAACAACAGTTATGGATAGGGAGTCTTGTGGATGAGTGGTATGATAAGCGGTATTATATCATGTTACACCATACCGATTACTCGTACCCTACGGCTGAAAATGTAAATCTTGTCATCATGGACAATCTTAAGTATTTTTACCACTACATTAATATATATCATGATTAGGTTTGTAGTGAGGTTGTGGCTAATGGGTTGTGTGAGTTTTTAACAGATTTTAGAGATGAGTATCGCCTGTTAAACAAAAAGGATAAATAGAAACATATGTTTCTCTCTAATAGCGAACCGGTTTGTGAAGATGTTTAGGAGTGATAAAACATATAAAAACGTTATAAAATGTGTTTAGTTCGTGATAATCCCCCTTTGCAAAAATGTCTGGTGCGTATTCGGGGGAGTGGGCGTGATAAAACATTAAAACTGAAATTAATTCTTGTATCGGAAAATTTCTCAAGACACCTACCCAATATAATGGGGTACAACGATTCATGTTGGGTTAGCGCCGTACACGTTTCATTAGATTATGGTGTGACTCACTCCTCCCGTACCGCCCACCAGTGTACCTCACGGAACATACAAGTTCGAACAAACCCATTCACCTTTCATCAGGGTGACTCACCCCCCCGTCGAGTCGATCCTACTTGCCTCCTGTGGCTCATAGTCATCTCAGAGCTTGCACCAAGTGGACGTGCCATAGTCATCTCAGAGGTTGAACCGAGTGAACGTGCGAATACGATGGAACTCCCTTTGAGAAGCATTCTCAACGCTTCGTACGACGTCTCCGTGACCGGGTCTACAACACCCATTGGGTAAGTTGTGAGAATTTCGATTAGGCAGCATCCTACGTCACATTGCTACGGGAATTAATTCAACTGGTAGATACGTGAGAAGGCAGGGACTAAAACTCACAATCTCACCCCTTGCATAGATGTTACCTACCTGTTGAAACTCACAAGATTTTGGGCGCCTTCAGAGCCCAATCTGCGACCTTCCATCTTCTACTTATTGCCGATCGCTAGCCCTATGGGCCGCCATAGGCACCGGGGAGACAGTTGCTCCGATGAGCCGAGGCGTTGGGCGCGCGATTGATGGAAAATTTTGGCCGAAGTCATAGGCCCTATGACGCGCTACTTATAAGTCAACGAGTGGGTTATAGAGGGGTCTGCGGCCGGGCTGGGATCACCCCGGCCCTACCTTTTCATAGGTGCTTTCAGCCACGGTCAAACTTCGATAGGTACCCGGGGACGTGAACAAGAATTAATTGAACGGCTACAGAGGCTACTTTGCGCGGCTACTAGCTCCATTCGCAAAATTCTCCAGGTTGTCCCGGCACACGTTTAGACTTATCGGCGATCCCATCACTCCGGGAACCCAATACAAGGCCTATCCATAGGCCTATGGCTCTGGGGAGAAGATTAGATTAGATTTCCCCCCGACTCCTAGCCTTACACAAATTCATGAATCATAGGCTAACCGACGTAGTGCAAGGTACGGTCGTCACGTGTTGTCGTACCCCGAAAGACTTATCGGGGACCCCTTGACTCCGGGAACCCAATACAGCCTATCCATAGGCTAATGGCTAGGGGAGAAGATTCCCCCCGACTCCTAGCCCTATAAATGGAATCATCAGCTAATCGACGTAGTTCACTGGTCAATCACGTGACCAAAAAGAACACCTCCCACATCGGTGGGGGATGGGGGATCTCCTGAGCCCCGGACCCCTTCGTAAATTGCTTCGAAATCTATGCTGAGGGAGAGAAACCGGTCGTTCCCCGATAGGGACATAGGTCCTATACCTGGGGAACTCACGTAACGCCAGTTTTACTCCCACGACGAAGTCATTGCGCGTGTTCAGGCGTGAAACTGGCACCATGAACTATGTGCTTGAAACGACCTGCAGGCATGCAAGCAAACGTAACGTATTTTATTTAAGTGTTGAGGAGATGAATAGAATCTTCGTGGTAGTTGAGAGGTGGGCTGAGGACCGTTATAGAATACCTGTCGGCGTAGGTACAATAAGAGAGATGATTAGCGACGCCTCCTCATATACCATTGTTTGTACATTGTGTGTAAATAACGAACAACCATGCATTGATATACGACTGATGTGGAAGAACACAGCTGATAATGACGTTCTTGGCCCTGCACGAAGCCGTTTCATCCTCGACAGAATGTTTGAAATCGTCGGATTCCGTAAGCTGAAGCCTGATTAGACGGTCGTGTTACAGACATGATTTATTTTGATTGTGTTCTAGCCATGCTTAAAGATAACTTGCCCGCCGAGTGTAAAGTGGGCACAAAAATAGTATTGAACGATATGAAAGCCATTCATATTGAGTATAGACCACCGTATCAGTTAAACGGTGAAGTGATGCTTGGACGGCTTTAACACATCGTACAAAGTAATGGCGATGTTGATATAGACTCTATCAAATGCGAGTTTAGCGTTTTGCACCGTAGAACGTAAAGATAATATATATTTTTCCTCTAATAATATGGTTATACTTTTTGTATATTTCGAATATAATTTAATATATATGTATATTTTTCTTGTACTAATATAATGATCATACTATGTTTTGTATATTTTCAATATATTTAATATAACTGTATTTTTCCTGTACTAATATTTTGATAATGCACCGTTTTGTATGATTATATATTTTCCATTCATGATGCTATTACTTCATCATATATAAACACACCCCATTGTATTTCCATTAATCCATGTAAATAAACAGAATGATGTATTGGTGTTTTATTTATTCCTTTTTGTTTGTACACAATTATACCATTTGTTTGGTTTCTAAAGCGGATTTCAGAATAGTTAATTAATTGCTATTTGTCAAATCGGTCTTCTAAGCCAACTGACGGATGAATATAAGGATTAATTTAATAAATAACGCAATATGGCAACCCAACTTTCTAAGCCAGATGACGGAAGAATATAAGGATTAATTAAATAAATATTGCTATCTGGCAACGCAGCCTTCTAAGCCTACTGGCTGCTTAATATATGCTTTAATTTAATAAATAAAGAAATCTGGCAACCCAGCCTTCTAAGCCAACTGGCTGATTAATATATGGAATAATTTAATAATAAATGCAAAAACCTTCACTTTTTTCTACGTGAAGGTCAAAATATGAAAATAAAAACCCACTCTAATAGACAGAGTGTATTTCCACAACAGTTTCGATGCCTACTGGCATCCTCCTCGGGTGGATACAGAAAAACGAATGAACCAAAACAAGAGGGAAAAACAGTCCAGGGACCGACCGTTAAGAAATTCGCACCTAGGTTAGATCCCATTCTCCCGACACCGGTGTTTTCTGTATCCACCCGAGGAGGATGCCAGTGGGCATCGAAACTGTTGTGGAAATAAACTCTGTCTATTAGAGTAGGTTTTTATTTTCATAATTTAATAAATAACGAATCTGGCAACTCAACCTTCTAAGCCAACTGGCTGATTAATATATGGAATAATTTAATACATAGCGCAATCTGGCAACTCAGCCTTCTAAGCCAACTGGTTGTGGCGCCCGCTGGCTCTGGCTGATTAATATATGCTTTAAATAAATAATTATTGCTATCTGGCAACTCAGTCTTCTAAGCCAACTGGCTGATTAATATATGGTTTAATTAAATACATGGCGCAAACTGTTAACTCAGCCTTCTAAGCCAACTGGCTGATTACGAGCCCTATAAGAGAGCGGCGGGGTGGCTGAAGACCTCATATGCGTTTGGCGAGAGCCGAGCGAAGAACCCCCTCCTCTTCCTCTCTCTCTCTCTCTCTTAGGTTAGGTATGCTCCTTTGGGGGGTGAGGCCGTCCCAGCTTCTCCTCCAAAGAGGTTCCCCCAGGTTAGGTATGCCCCTTTGGGGGGTGAGGCCGTCCCATCTTCTCCCCCAAAGAGGTTTTCCCCTTTGCAACAAAGGGGGGTGGGGGTTGGCACCAAGGGGGTGAGGCCGTCCCACCTTCTCCCCCAAAGAAGTTTCCCCCTTGCAACAAATGGGTGTGGGGTGGCACCAAGGGGGGTAGGGTGGCACTCTTGCAACATTATGCAACCTTGCAAATGTTTTGCACTATGGCATTTTGCGCCCATACTACTGCTCCATCTCATTGGAAAGTATATTTTTCACCACTAATTCGTCGAATATCAGTTAGATAGAGTGAAAGATATGCTTTCCAACAAGATAGAGCCCCTGCTCACAGAGCACGCCAAGCTGTCACATTCCTTGAGAATGAAACACCGGATTTTATCGAACCCAATAGGTGGTCGGCTAGTAGCCCCGATCTTTTACCACTAGATTATGGTGTTTGGGAAGCCCTGAAAACCAACGTTAACATCCCTGGTACCAATATAAGAGACATGGATGAACTACGCGAAAGAATACTGCTCGGATGGGAGAAGGTGTCTCAACGATATGTAAACAGGTGTATTGATCAGTGGCATCCACGTTTGGAGGCCTGCGTTGAGCAGGAAAGGGGATACATCGAGCAACTTCTCAATTAAGACGAATAACATGCTAGGTAAGCATCTATGAAGTTTGGGAGCTGTAGTCCCCTTACTTTTTTTAATATGACAGTTGACCGCTAAGGGGTCACTTTTCTTACCCACCCTGTATATATATATATATATATATATATATATATATATATATGCCTGTGTGTGTGAGAGAGAGACGTCAAACTATGAACTTTAACGACCGCCATTCAAATCTTCCTTCGACAGAACAATGATATTACACAAGAGGAAGTCGAATCCCCATCAATCTTTACAGTACAATAATTCGGTTGTGCACTATCTGGAATCGAACCTCCGACCTCAAACCAAACCAACCAAACTAACCATGAATATATACATAGTACATATACAAAAAGGAGGAGATTGTAGGCACCAACTGACCAGGGAAGTACTCTGCGGGAAGTACTCCGCAGGGGACGTTAGACAGAAGATAAGGAGTGCTGGGACTCCTGTTTCTCCTGTCACCGTCTTCCTTAGCTGGTCTTTTTCCGTATCTCATCCACCCTGTGAGCAGTCCAGAATGCTCTCAAACACACACTTCTCTCCCTATTCCTGCCATAATCTTTCCAAAATTAAAAGAAAATGGCATCAACTTCAAGAACCTCGGAGTCTGCTGTGAAGGGGACCGTAAATATCCCCACTTCTGACTCCCCAGCTGCGCCGATACCGGGAACGCAGACCCGGGCAGCGGGGGTGGATCTGCTGCCGCCCATTCGAGATGCTCTGGGGCTCTGCCTGATTCACTTTTCATGAGTTTCTGCAACATTCGTGGCCTTTTGTCAAATTTTCAATCTGCTGAACACCTCTCCTCCTCTAAACCTCATCTTCTTTTCCTCACTGAAACTCAGGTGTCTGGGACGACTGACAGCAATCCCTTTCCTCTACCCTCTTACTTTCTCTACACTCAGTTTCACTCCAAAGGTGGATGTTGCGTATATGTAAGCAATGACTTAACTTGTTCTCATATTCCCGAACTCAAATCTCCCGAATTCTATACCCTCTGGCTACGGCTTACGTGTCAATCTCAAACTAAATACATCTCTGCTGTCTACCTTTCCCCTAATTCTAATGAAATATCCAAAATTCTTTGACTACTTCACTTCCAAAGTGAAATACATTCTTTCCCGCTCTCCCTTTGCTGAAATCTCCATTTTAAGATATTTCAATGTTCATCACCACCTTTGGCTTTCCTCCCATTTCACTAACATCCCTGATGAACTAACTTAAAACTTCTCTATCCTAAATGACCTAGAGCAGATTGTACAGCACACTACTCGTAAACCCGATCGCTTTGGATATAGGTCCAACATTCTTGATTTATTTCTTACCTCTCAGCCTTCTTCTTACTTTGTGAAACTTTTTTCTCTGTTGGGATCCTCCGACCACAATCTTATATCTGTTGTGTTTCCTATCGCTCCAATTCAGCCTTTGTATCCTCCCAAGAGGAGGCACTTTTGGCATTTCGGCGCCGCTGATTGGGAGGCCCTTAGGCAATACTTCTTTGATTGATCCAAGGGTGCTAAGCGCATCACAGAGGTGATTCTATCAGGCATGGAGGCATACGTTCCATATTCTATTCCTACTACTAATGCCAAAAAACCTTGGTTTTACTTCACTTGTTCTAATGCTATCCGCAACAGAGAGAGGAGTCTTTCAGAAGGTACCGTCGCCATCCAACTCCTGACTCTTACCCAGCTCATATTTTTGCCTGGAATAATGCAAAATCTGTCATTCGACTCGCCAAATAGTCTTTCATCCGACAAAAATGTGAAAACCGAGCCATTCTAATTCTTCTCGCTCTTTCTGACATCTAGCTAAGAACTTCTTCAGCAACTTTACTTCCTCTTCTTTCCTTCCTCTTTTCCATTCCGATGGCCCAGTTGCCGTTTCTTCTCCTGATAAAGTTGACCTTCTCGCTCAAACATTCGCTTATAACTCGACTCTGGACGCTTCCGGTGCTGTTCCTTCATCTCCTGTTCCCTCTGACCTTATTATGTCTGAAATTAGAATCTCTTCCAGAAATGTTTTTTCTGCCCTATCTGGGCAGATCGTCAGTATGGGTTCCGCAAGGGACACTCTACAGGCGATCTTCTCGCATATCTCTCTGACTCTTGGTCATCCTCCTTTCGGGATTTCGGTGAAACTTTTGCAATGACGCTTGACATATCTAAAGCTTTTGATAGAGTCGAACACAGATCTCTAATTTCAAAACTGCCCTTTTTCAGTTTCTATCCTTCTTTTTGTGCCTTCATCTCTAATTTCATTTCTGGCCGAGCTATAGCTGCGGTTGTAGATGGATTCTGTTGTCCTAAAGCTATTAATAGAGATGTTCTTCAGGGTTCTATTCTGTCTCCCACTCGTTTCCGTTTATTTATGAATATTTCATTAAGTCCCACTTCCTGTCCTATTTACTCGCATGCCGATGATTCCACTCTTTACTTCTCCAACCGCTTCCCAAAGCGTTCCTCACAGCAGTCACTCCATGATTCGCGTAGGACGGCTATGGAACACCTGACCTCTGATATTTCTGCCATCTCTGATTGGGGCAGAGAAAACCTTGTGGCTTTCAATGCCTCAAAAACTCAGTTCCTCCATTTGTCTACTCGTCACAATCTAAAACGCGACTATTCCCTTACCTTCAACAATACACAACTCAATCCTTCCTATTCTCTTAACATTCTTGGGGTTTCCTTTTCTCGTGATTTTTCCTTGAAAGATCACAAATATACTCTTTCTAAAACAGCTTCTTAGAGGTTAGGTGTGCTGTACCGCCTCCGCGGTTTCTTTACCCCCACTCAGTTGCTGTCTCTGTACAGGGGATTCTTCTCCCCTGTATGGAGTATGCTTCTCATTTGTGCGGTGGCTCATCCCACACAGACGTACTTGACGGGGTGGAATCAAAGGCTTTTCGTTTCATCACTTCCCCGCCTCTTACTGACTGTCTTCAATCTCTCTCTTTTCACCGCAGTGTTGCCTCACTCTCTCTTTACTATCGCTATTTTAACCGACATTGCTGTTCTGAACTCTCTAACTGTATGCCTCCTCCTTTAAAGAGAGCACACAGCGCCAGAATTTCAACACTTTCTCATTCCTTTTCTGTCCAACTCTCTAACGCAAGGGTTAATCAGTATTTTCAATCTTTCATCTACTCAACTGGTGAACTCTGGAACAATCTTCCTCAGTCCATCTTTCCTCCTGTCTATGACATCCCATTTTTCAAATGCAGAGTGTCTAGGCATCTCGAAAATCCCCGGCTTTGATTTTGGCTCCCTTCTTCCTCTATGGGGAGGCGGTTTTGCGGGCATTTGGCCTTGGCCCCGCCTTCCTGCATATATATATATATATGAGTGTTGTGTGTGTGTGTGTGTGTGTGAATACCGAGCGTTTTCGTAACGACTGCGCCCACGTGTATTTAATACAAATGTTTTTAATGAAAAATCAAATCAGATACCTCGTTAACCTCGTTGCTGTTGCGTGCGTTGGTCTCTCTTCACACGAAGTTCAAGCTGGTAGCTCCGCCTCTAGGTCTGGTTTGGTGGAGTAGCGAGTTGCTTTCTTCCGTTCTCGACCGTACATAGCCAGGTACACCCAGCTCAGCTGGTACCTTCCTGAGCCAGGCATCTAGTCTTCTCTTGAAGACTTCAACTTTAACCCATGTAACCTTTCTGAGGTCCTTTCGAAGCTGGTGGAAAATTCTTGGCCCCCTGACAGCCAAGCTATTTTCCTTCAGAGTTGAGGAAGTCCCTTGTCGGGCCTTTAATTTGGGAACATTACACATTCTGCCTTTCATATTTTCCAGCGTTGTTTGGATGGTAATTGAGTTTAGTTTGAGGTTTAGTACCAGTTTTTCGATCATTTTCCATATGTAGATTATGGTATACCTCTCTCTTCTTCTTTCCAGGGAGTACAGATATAGTTTACCTAGTCTTTCCCAGTAGTTGAGTTCTTTGCAGCCATCAATCTTGGCTGTGAAAGGTCTCTGCGTGTCTTCTAGTTTATTAATTTCTTCCTTTTTGTCTGGGGACGTCAAAACTGAGCAGTATTCAAGGTTTGGTATGATCATTGTTCTCAGGAGGGGAATCATTACTGCCTTGTCCCTCCTTTTGAACGTTCATAGTACCTTTCCCGTGACTCTTTTTGCTTTGTTTATTGCTATCTGGTTTTGTGTCTCGAATTTGGCATCATCGGTCATTAGTCGACCGCTTTCGTGCTTCCCTGAATTTCTTGTCTATCTGGAGCATGATATGCAGTCTGTTTAAGTTCCTCATTTCTACTATATCTCAAGAGCTGAAATTTCTCGGTGTTAAATGTCATATTGTTGTCTTCTGACAATGTGTATATTTTGTTGCGTCCCTCTGCAAGGCGCCCACTTCATTTGCATCGCTGATTTTTCTGCTGATCTTTGTATCGTCCGCAAAGGATGTTACTATACTGTTGCTGTTAACTCCACTGTCTATGTCTGTTAGTATGATAATGAACAGGAGTGGGGCCAGAACTGTACCTTGTGGTACTGAGCTGCGTATTTCTGATGATGATGATGATACACGTTGAATTCTGACTACCTGTAGTCGTTTTCTGAGAAAGTTGTCGATCTATTTTCCAACTTTGCCTGTTATTCCCATATGTTTCATTTTATGTGCTCTTATACCATGATCGCATTTGTCGAAAGCTTTAGCAAAATCCGTGTATATGACATCATAGTTTTCATTGCCTTCAAGTGCATCTAGGATATTGTTACAATGCTCTACAAGTTGTGATAGGCATGATCTTCCTGATTGGAATCCGTGATGATTTTCGTTGAATCTTTCCAATGTCTCCAAGAAGTCATAGATTTTCTCTCTAACTATTTTTTCAAATATTTTGGTGAGTTGGGACGTCAAGGACACTGGTCTATAGTTTTTTGTTTGAGATCTATCCTCTCCTTTATACATAGGGACAATGTTTGCTCTTTTCAAGATGCTCGGTATTTCCCCAGTGTCTAGGGATCTCTCTCTCTCTCTCTCTCTCTCTCTCTCTCTCTCTCTCTCTCTCTCTCTCTATATATATATATATTATATATATATATATAAATAAATAAATTATTTAACGAAAGTAACACGTGAATAATATTTATGATGAAAATAACCACGAAGGAAAAAGGAAACACAGAATGGTGCTCAAGCACTTTCGTCTAATGACATCCTCAGGAACACTGAAATAAATAACAAGTTCGAGACTATATATAGGTCACAAAAAAAAAAATAGAAAAATAAAAATTGTAGGAGGAGCATACAAATTTATAAGGAAAAGCTACCAGAGTTTAACAACAGGATCAAGCGAAAAAAAGGCCCCAGCTAATGTTAAAATTATTTGTAAGTTGAATAATGGCAGACTCAAGAATATTTCTATTAACAATGTTGCTTGAGTGAAACAAAATTTAAGCATTATTCCAATCAATACAGTGGGATAACTCTGACAAATCGACGAAAAGGGCACTAGACGACTGTCCCGTTCTAACGGAATATTGATGCTGTTTTAACGCGTGTGCAAATCCTTTCTCGTCTATTTAATATAAAAGGAATCACATTGTTTACAACCAATTTTATAGATAATGCCTGAATTATTGGTAGGACTATTGTTTACTATGATATTTTTCACAATATTGTTATATGAAAATACTACATTAATGTTCAAAAGTTTAAGTACATTAGCAATGCCTAAAAGGCATGGGAACATAAATTTGGAATTATTTTATCAACAAAATTTAACTGTTTAATGTTTATATTCATCATATTTGTATAGCATAGACTTCGTTCACTGTAGAGGTGCGCGTACCAACAGTAGCGCATCATTTGTTTTTTCTGTCTGAGCATGACGCATAAGCTTCGCCCACAGAACCGGTGACATCACCATCATTGTACAGTGCTTACAAGAAGTCTCGCGCCTTTGTCTCGTCCCAAGCTAGTCTGTTAGGTATAAAATGGGCGGTCCTTATGGCAGCGGAGGTGTGTTCGGATTGGTGCACATAATTGCTCTAACCCCATCAATGACGTCCACATTATCATTGTGTTGATCACTCTATCTATTTATATATAGAGACATACTGTATATAGATATATATAGAGTATGCAGGGGATAACGTGACTCAGTCCCAGCTATGGTAGTTGTCTTACAATTAACAGTCCCAAGTGCAAGTTACGTTAACACCTCCACATAAACTACCCTGGACTAAAACAACATACGTGAAGCCCTTACCCACAAACCATTTAAAAGGTGTGATTTAAAAGCTCTCTCTCTCTCTCTCTCTCTCCTCTCTCTCTGATCACACCGCATGGCAATGTATCCATATAACGTTAATAATAACCGAAACTCGAGAAAATGTACTCTCTGCCTTCCGCTTTACTCCAAATCCTTTTTTCTTAGTGATCTCTTAATACAAACTAATCTATCATATTTTGCGACTTTTTAACTCTGGTAGGATTCAATTCCATTCCTATAGTGTAAGATACTTAAATTCATGTGTGTATTATGCCATATGATGTGCGTAATAAATAATCATTTTTAAATAGTTGGAGCGTTCAAGGTCATCTGTAATAATTTATAGACTACCCCTCAAGCCCACTCTCAACACTTAGATTCCCCTAAGACACAGGCGTCTTCAAGTAACATGAATGCGTAGAGATCTAAGGTGTTAGATTCCATATTATATAATTTATGTGCTAGGTTTAAGAACGCTGGCATTGAAGGATGGAAGGAAGGGACAGTAAAAGCGATAATAGGTTTAATGAATGAAGTGGAATGAGGATGGAGGTAAGCGTTGCTATGTCGAAGGAAACGAGGTTGGGTGGGGAATTACGAAGGGAGGAGGAAATGCTAAACACAAACTCAAATATTTATTTTAATGCCCTAGACCTAGAAAGACAAAGAGCAAAATACCTTAAACTAACAATGAATTGACAGAAACAGAAGAGTCTGGTCTTAGACGCACTGATAGGTTTAACGTATGTGGCTAGAGGCCGCCACTCAGAATTACCACTACTACCTAAGTCATAATAAGGTTATTTACTATGACAGAGTAGTCATGAGTAGTTATGGAAATAAAATATGATTATACTGTTGATGGCTGACTATATTCAGTTGGGATATAAACTATTGCTGACAATCTTTGGATCCTTGGCTTTTAAGACGAATTTTTTATGCATATGTTCAACAAAATAGGAAATTGGCTGATTATTATTACCATTCGAAAGGTTGGTACCCTTCACAACCGAAATCAATTTCAGAAGGGGTGCATGGTATCCTCATTTCCTTTATCGTCCCAGCACGCTTCACATAAGCCATTTACAGAAAGATGGAAAGGCCGTCTGTGCACCACGAGACGACCCAGGCAATGCGGGGAGCAATGGTGACATTGCATGAATATGGTGTGCCAATAAGAGAAATATCAAGACGACTAGACGTTCATCGAAGCACTGTGGAAGGTGGATTCATCGGTATGAAGCAGAAAACTCAATCGCTACTTTGCCGAGGTCTGGTCCTCCGCGTTCAACATCTCAAGAGGAAGATGCTGCGATTGTTAACCATGCCAGAAAGCATCCGTTTGTTCCAGCGACGCATATTTACAGACACCTAAACCTTCGTTGTAGCGCAAATACAGTGAACAACAGACTTCACGAGGCAGGGTATTTTTCTCGCCGTCCAGCTATAATACCTGCATTGACGATTGAGCATAAAGAGGCGCGGATGGGATTTGCCTTGCAATACTTGCCGCAGGAGGAAGAATTCTGGAGAAAAGTTAGGTACTGTGACGAAAAAACATTTTCAACAAATAGTCATGGTTCCTTGCATTGTTGGAGGCAGCGCGGAAAACGCTATGAAGAAGGAAATGTTTTCCCGAGCAAACGTAGTGGTCACATCAATCTCGGTGTGTGGGGCTGGATGTCTGGCTATGGTGTCGGAGAATTGACTCAAGTAGATGGACGCTTTACTGGACAGCAATATTGCCAGATACTGGAAGAGGTGCTGCTACCCAGTGTTCGTGCGTATCTGGTTCCAGCATCGGAACCATTTTACTTAATGGAAGATAACAGTCCCATTCATAGGAGTAACGTTGTGAGAGCGTGGTACGAAGATCACCCAAAGATTATTAATCTAATTCTGCCACCACGTTCTCCTGATTTGAATCCGATTGAAAACCTTTGGGCAATAATGATTAACGAATGGGAGCAACGCAATGAAAGAACATTTGAAGCACTTTTAGCTCACACGAGGAATAGTTGGGAGAGCTTACGCCGAACACCAAACATTCCCTACAATCTGGCCTCTTCTATGCCGCAACGATTGCAAGAAATTATTGATGCTGGAGGAAGCTATACGAAATACTAATGTTAAAGCCATGACGTAAATGTGTATCGAATATATATTTATGTTAATATAGAATTTTATTATATTTTTATGTTTGACATCTATAAAAGTATATATTGTGACCATGAAAGAACTTTACTTATCCTTAGTTAGAATCTTTTCTTGCAATGTCTACGCTCGTGGAGATGATAATATATGCATTGTTGAACAAACTATGAGAAGGAAATAGTTTCAGGAAAAAAATAAAAACTGGCAACATCGAGGTCATCACATGTTTATGGGAATTGTCATATGATATGCTACCAATAAACTCTTATATACTACTATATACAGTATACTATATTACGTAATAATTACGATGAACAAATCGAATGCAAATTTCTCTGATTCACGGCCCACCAGTCTTGCTTTAGACTAATGACTTTCATAAGATGGAATAGGTTTAACATAGTTCGTTTAATAGGTTACCACTTAAAACAATGGATAAACTATCTATTAGTGAGACGACCGTGACTTCCTCGAAATGCGAGCGCGTGAGAGGTTCACTGAGGAATTTGGTCATTAGATTCTTCACGTAGGATATATATCACAAACAACAATATTGACAACAATTCCCAACAATTACTTAATATCAATAATTGCATTTGAGCAAAAAATTTAGACCTACGTCAAAATAACTTAGGTATCATACCATGATTTGGGATATTTTCCGAATTAGTCGTTCTCTATAGTCTACAGTATATATTGAGACGGTATAATGTAATGCCCAGCTAATATTATGATGACTAGGATTGCTCCATAACCATCCCAACATCCCGAAACTTACTCCATTCTGCTTCTTAATCATTTGTATCTTAAACACTAAAATGGAGCAGAAGTGACGTAATAATGGACGTCATTGATTGTGTTAGAGCAGTTATGTGCACCAATCCGAACACACCTCCGCTGCCATAAGGACAGCCCATTTTATACCTAACAGACTAGCTTGGGACGAGACAGAAGCGTGAGACTTCTTGTAAGCACTGTACATTGTATCATATTTACTCACGTCAGTTGCTCCCAAAACTTTGTTGACGTGGACACGCTCTCTGAAAATTTTTACTAATAAACACAATCAAATCCAGATTTTAATCAACGATAGCAGCATCTCATATTGCGTGTAGTACCTTCCTAAAATCGTATTCCATAAAGTCAAGATACAGTGGATACCAGGCATCCGTCCTTTCGCGCGTCTTGTGACGTTTTCAAATCTGCATTAAATCATGCAAAGTTATCGAATCAGGATGTTCAGATGCTTTACGGATATTCTAACGAGAGTATCTCGGGGTTTCGCAATGCTAAAGATGTTTTGGGGTATGTTGCGAGCTTACAATGGACAATCTGAAATATTTTTATCACTACATTCACGTATACCACGATGAGGCGACTAGCGAAATCATTTCATAAGGCTTGTATACCTTTTTAATAGAACATGGTGATGAATAAATTTTACCCGCCAAAATGTAAAATTATGGGCATGCCTATTTCTCAAATAGAGCTCTTCAGTGTTAATGGAGTTATTGTCGTTTCATTTAATATGTTGAGTAATTTTATATACATATATTTTTTATTTTTCTCCTCGTGCCGAAACTAAGTTTTTCGTGTTGGTACATATCCTTGCGTGATTCACCCATCGCGTTCATGTCGCCTATCCAGCAACAGTGGGACACATTGATCGTAAGATGTATGACTCATCGCCGAGTCAGACTCACGAGTTGAGGTAAACATTCCGTACCGACTCACATCGGGTCCTGAGTTTGAAGTGTCGTGATGTACTCTCCAGAAAACTCCTCGCAGCAGCCTTACCATCAAAAATCACCTACAGTTACATCAACAAAGAAATATGGAGTCTCCTTTAAGCAATATCCTTAACGCTCAATACGACATGACGCTTTTCAAAGTTGTGTGTGTGTTTAAACGTAGCAGTGGTATGATTAATTACGTGCTCAAAACGAAATATAGACATACAGACTCCGCCAAACGTAGTTATTTATTTGAGTGTTGATTAGATGATGAAATTCTTGGTGGTTGAGGAGTGGGCTGAAGAGACTTATAAAGTACTAGCAAGAACGAGTACAACAAGAGAGATGTTTAGTAATACTCCCTCATATTCTATTATTTGTATGTTAAGTGTGAACCGTGATACGGGACATCCATACGTTGGTATACGTCTGATGTGGAAAAACTGTTAATGATGTACTTGTATCTATTTGTCACTGGTTCACCTTCGATAAACTATGTGTTTAAGGCTTATGTTTACATAATCAAACCTTTGTTTACCACTCATCGATCCTATTGTTTACGCTTGGCAATCAATCACTTTGTTTACACAACTGTGCTTAAAATGTTGCTTTTTTTCCCCTTTTCCTTTCACCCGTTTTTTCAATTTCTAGTCGTTTTCCCCTCTTTTACCTCACCCTTTCCCCACTCCCCCTCCCAACTCTACCTTTTTTCTAACATACTACTGAATGGTTAAGGCTGCCGATCTGAGCGTAAAGCTGACGTCACAAATGAATTTTTCTGTGGCTTTGTCAGGGAGGGTTTTTAAATTTTTTCTTGCAGGGAAAGTTGTAATCACACTTATGTTCTTGTATTTATTTTTAAACGAAGCAGAGTCTAAACGAAGATACCACTTTTTTCGTATCTTCTTGTAACCGCCCCCACTTAAATGGGAATCGACAATCTACTTTTGAAGACTTTTCGATAGTTTGTCAGTTTTTGCTGTAACTGCGTCGAACGCTTAAGTGATATCAAGGCTATACTGATTTTGCCTAAGAGTGATTGATTATAAAGAACATGTGACGTGCATTAAAAAATGTAGAACAGCAAAGATGCCTCATATATGAGGTGCCAAGATATACCACCATTTTACTCATGATCGTTTGACTGGTCAGACAGACTGTAGTCAGGATGACAGCAAATACTTGTAGATCAAAATCTTTGGCTTGCAGATGGAACAGTTCATAACGTCATTCCAAATGTTCGTCAGACAAATAGGCGACGAGTCATTAGTGATTAGAGAAGATAAAGAGGGCTTGCTGGCAAAGTAGGATCATTTCACATAAAAGGAAGGGGGATACTGAAAAACTCAAGATTGTTTTTCATTAACTGACTACAGTGGACGTGTCGCTCGCCATGAAACCCTGCTTACAGCCGCCAGCGTAAAGCGAAGCTTAAACTAGGTTGAGGCGGTCTGTTCTATCCTTGAACGTGTCTCACTTTACTTAGTTCACAGCGAATAGGTATACCTTACGTGAATTAGAAAAATGGTTGATGAAGTATTTCAGGAAACATTTCGCAATCCACATTTCAGCATGGTTTAAGTATAATGGTACTGGAAGTTATTTGTATTTTGTTAAACATACATCTGTTGCGAGAATTGTCTTCGCTCATTGTTCCATTTAGGTATTTTGCATTGCAATACTCATCTCCCACTCAAATTTCACAATTCTGTAGAAACGTTAAAGCAGCAGCAAAGCCTTCCCTACGCTCATGAAAACTATTATAAGTCCTATTGAACACTGATGAGAGAAGAGGTTTACGTGGACTTTGGCACATAATATAATATAAAAGCTCTGCCTCACTAACAAGATATGTTATATCCCTTTATGAGGATCTTGGAAAACCGACTACCGACAAACCTGCTTTTTTGTGTGCTATATTAAAGTGTATTTTTTAACTATAGTGCTCATTTTATTATGACATGATAATTTAGTGGCTAAGACGCTGGGCTTCCGATTGAGAAGTCGCGAAATTGAGTCCAGGCGAGAACTTTGTAATTTCTGACTTCCTTCGTGGGTCGTGGTTCGGATTCCACGTCAAGCTTTAGGTTTAAAGAGGACAACAAGCTTGACTTTCGTCAGAATGAACAATTCGGTAAAAAACTAAGGTGTATATATATATATATATATATATATATATATATATATATATATATACAAGAACAATATGAGCGCTCTTTTCAGAGCAATCTTGTATGCAATGTTTTAAGTTATTTACACTTTTAAGGCACAGAAATTTATAAATGTCTGAGAACGTGACTTCTGTAATCAGTATTTGAATCTGAAATTTTTTATAACATCAGTACGTAAGATGTCTCAGAAAAAAAACCTTAAACTCATTTATTTTGTTTAGAATAGATAAATGTAAGCCATTTCTTTCCTTTGTATTCACGCAGTGAATTTGAACATTTTTCTCTGAAAATGCTTTTAAATTTCCACCTCATTGCCTCTATCTCTACAACCACGTCGAAAGCTCAGTCTGGTCATTGACGATAAGGCTTAAATCAAATTTACTTCGGAAGGAATTTCACCTTTATAGACTTTATACAATTTACTAATGCATTATGATATTACACTCTTTCCTTGATTTCAGTTTTATATTTTACTTTCGGAATTGGCCTCAATTTACGATTTGTAAATTCTTCAAAACATGTAGGTGGTTGTGTGTGTATATATATATATATATATATATTCTTATGAGTGGGCAAGTCGGAGATGCTCAGGAAATCGCCTCAAACTCCTATTGAAGGATTACTTTCGATGAATCAAAATTTCAATACATAAAAATAAGTTAAAAGCTTTTTAGAGTTTTTCATTAAAAAGAAAATTTTAATATATTAGTTTTTTTTCGTACACCGTAAAAACAGGAATTATAACAATGAAATTTTATAGGAAAAATAGAGCGCCATAACAGCGACAAATGATGTTTTTATGCATTGAAAATTGGCCTAATTTTATTTTCCTTTTTAATGTAATTTAAGTTGAGTGAAAATGTTCTTGTCTGGAATGCAAAGTCTTACCATTAAATACTAATATGTTACAGGAACGATAGTTGTGATATGATATGAACGTTAATGTAGAACTAATAAATTCAGAGACTCTACATACGGCTGAAATTATAGGTATTCTAATATATTCATACTTTGAAATGGAACTCTTAACAGATAATATTGAAATCAGTATATACTCGTATGTCTACGTTTGTCGCTTTCAACTATCCAAAACTCGCGATAATTAAGTTAAGCAGTTAAAATAAACCTAAAAATATAATTGAGAGTATAGAAAATCTTCTTTACTCCTTACAATTTACATGGAGTAATTATATGATCTGACGACCAAAAAGGAAAAATTTATTTATTTTCATGCTAAAAAGAAAAAAAAAATTTAACTGATTTCCAAAAGTCAAGTGATCTCAAACTGAATTAAACTGTGTATCTAAGGTTTCATAAAAACATGACTATGCAGGTCGATGGGAAGTTGCTCATATATACTGTATATATATCAATGGCGACGGAGGGGGTCAGGCAGGTCAGGCTCAGCCTGACCTGATATTTCTCCTGCTAGAGACTTAAAAGAGATTCCTTTGGTTGGTGTTCCTTCCAGGAATATGACTGTAAGTTCCAGGAATTCACGATAATTGTCCCGAATTTGGAACTGTTCTATCTGACTTGATGCAAATGTTATCATTTCATCCCTGATGTCAGCAATTTCATGCGTAGTAAATGTATCAGATAATGCTGTCAAATAGTCGGTGTGACTGATTGATGACCACTTACTTTGGAACCGTTTGAGGACCTTTTGAAGACAGTAGAAAGGTAGACACAACTACTTCATGCATTATCTCCAGCATGTGATGACTACATGCTAGACACAACATATCTTTCCCCATCTTTTGCTCAAAGAGAATGCAGGCTCCATTTCTTAAGCCAATATTGGCAGCTGTTGTTTCAAAGCTCATGCATTTGACATGATTGCAGAGTCCCCAAGCCACAAATGCTTCATAAACATCCGAGGCTTTCCTGATTAAAGTTTGGGAACACCAAGTGGCTGATCAAGTCCTTCGCCAGAAACTAATATGGGAAGATGGCTAACAGTTGTCTTCCCCGTTGTATCCTCCAATAGTTTTCCATCCCAGTGTATAGTTAGGGGAACTTGCGGCTTAAATTCCTTCCTCAAATTCTCAGCAATCTTTTGTCGGCGCTTCAGTCTTTCTCGGCGAATAGATGAATAACTAACGCTGTAGTTTGCTGGATTATGGCCAAGACTTTGAATTGTGGGTGTCAGCACAAGTGCCGCCTTTCGATCACTCAACTTGGCTACATCTAGACAAGCAGAACTTATCAGCTAATAACTTTTTTCTTTTTAATGGCTTTGCAGCTGAAGTAGATGGCTCAGGCTCACCACCAATGGCATTAAGTGTTTCCTCTTTGTCAGTTGTTTGATTTCTTTTTTAGTTTCAGATGAGGATTCTGAGGAGAACACAAAGCTAACCTTTTCTTCACGTTGTCTCTTACTTTCCTTTTCTTGCGCAATTCTTTTCTTAAATGTCAGCTATCTTTTTGTTAACTCTTCCTCTCTCTTGGCTAGTGCTCGGTCTACACCTCCCATCTTACCTCGTCTTCCTTTCTTACATTGAGCAGCAAGGAACTCACGATCTTCATCAATTTTGACCATCTTCAAAGCATCAGTATGAGCAATGTCAAATAAACCTTTAAAGTCTGCCTTCCAATTTTTCTTTTTCTGTCTTAATTTCTCTGAATGCTTGCTTTGTTCTTTTTAGTTTTCTTTAGCTTTTATCATTCTCTGAAAATGGTTTCAACTTTGTCTACTGCATGCTTCTTAAATTTAGTTTGTATCTAGTTGATTATTAAAGATAATTTTCCTATAACTACCAAAACTACAAAAAATGTAGAAACAAAATACTCAGTTACTCAACAACTAAGTCCTTCATGTAGTAGAAAAATTTCCCATCTGGTAGCGACCCCTAAATATAATAAAAAAAAGACAAAATTTTGCCTAAATACTTCTTTATGAAATGGAACAAGATTACAGGGTGCCCCTCTCAGAAATAAAAATTGGGAAAATTTGAATCACCCGAAATATATCATATATACTCGTTGTATATATATATAAGACAACTCAGAATGATCGCCTGAGAAACTTTTATGTTACACACAGACCGTGTATGAAACAAGAAACTCTTCTGGGAAAATTAAATCCACTATAGTTCGAATAAGTAAATGACAAGCCGCCAAGCTTATTATATTAAAAACTCAATATACGCATCATGAATGCAACGAGTTTCTTGCGTATATTGAAGCTCTGAATATAATAAGCTAGGTGGCTTTAAACCCTAGATCCTGTCCCAAAGCTGGATCCTATCTGCTTGGCAGATAACTGGTGAGGGAAGTTGTATTTTTGGGCCTCTTTTCGAGTAACCCGTTGCCCACGTTGGGCCTTCCATCATGAAAAAGAAAAACTATTAGCTGGGACACAGTTAACCGTAAAGTTAACCAATTACATTGTAAATTTGTCATTTACCATTATTTATTCGAATTACAGTATAGTGGATTTAATTTTTCCAGAAGAGTTCCTTGTTTCATGCACGCTCTGTGTGTAACATATGTATGTGTGTATATACACACACACACACACACACACATATGTTGCACACAGAGCGTGCATGGAACAAGGAACTCTTCTGGAAAAATTAAATCCACTATACTGTAATTCGAATAAATAATGGTACATGACAAATTTACAATGTAATTGGTTAACTTTACGGTTAACTGTGTCCCAGCTAATAGTTTTTCTTTTTCATGATGGAAGGCCCAACGTGGGCAACGGGTTACTCGAGAAGAGGTCCCAAAATATGGCTTCCCTCACCAGTTATCTGCCAAACAGATAGGACCCAGCTTTGGGACTCGTTGCATTCACGTCGGATTGAATACATCAAAGAAAAAGGGTTTGTGTGTATCATAAAAACCTCAGGGAACCATTCTGAGTTCTATCCCATCATGAAACAGACATGTTATGTGCTTTGAAAAGTGGATGCTCAGTTTTGCCAGTTGAGGTTCAAGGTTTGTTTTTTGGCTAAAAATACAATAATTACCGCTTTTTCTTTGATGTATTCAATCCGACATGAATGCAACGAGTCTTTTGCTTATATTGAGGTTCTAAATATAGTGCGGCTAGGCTGCTTTAAACCCTAGATTCTGTCCCCAAACTGGATCCTATCTGTTTGGCAGATAGCTAGTGAGGGAAACTATATTTTGAGGGCCTCTTTGCGAGTGACTCGTTACCCACGTCGGGCTAACATCATGAAAAAGAATAAACTATAATGTTTGTCATTTACCATTACTTATTCGGACTATAGTGGATTTAATTTTCCCAGAAGAGTTCCTTGTTCCATACCATGCACGGTCTGTGTGTATCATAAAAAACCTCAGGGGACCATTCCGAGTTCTATCCCATATATTATATATATATATTATATATATATATATATATATATATATAATATATATATATATCCTCATCTCTGTTATGTAAGTAACATTACATCCTTATATTTGTTTCCTTTTACTTTTGTTTACCTCTATTTTTATTGGCATCTTCTCCCCCAATTCGAAAGCGGAATTTCATGTTTAATTTCTTTTGACATTTCATTGAAACTGATTCGAACCCCATTAAAAACTTAAATTTCGCACAAACAATTAACTGCGTCCTACATACACACAATGGGTGTCTATCCTTTATGAGCCCATCTCATTATACATGCCGTAACGTTGTACACAGTAAAATTTTTCGTGAAGCGTAACAGTGCCAGGCACTCACGATTGCTATGTTGCATCGCCAGAATAATTTTCGCCTTATACCTCTTTCCTTTCTAACTTTAAATTCCACGCTCTCTGTTCTTTAGTCTTCTACGCATATTTTTCTCCTTTCTCTCATTTCCATTCTACATCATAATAATAAAAATCTGTGCTCTTATTTTTTAGTTTTATATTTCTGAGAGATTGCGGTTGCCGAGAGCGGACGTTTTTTAGAATCAGAGAACAAAACCTGAATAAAATGTTAACCTTTTATTATAGCTTCATCCACTTTCCGATTAACTATTTCATATATTTTATTTAGTCATTCATATCATTATATACAGGGTGGCGCAAAAGTTGCGCATCATAGAACTTTTCAGTGTTGATTATAATATATTTTTTCTTTTAGGCAGGGATGGCTGCAAAATTAACAATACGTAGACGAGAGGGTGAACTTGGTTAAAACCAAGTTCACTCTCTCGTCTATTGTTAATTTCGCAGCCATCCCCTACCTCAAAGAAAAAAATAATATATTAATAACACTGTTCAACAAATTTGAACTTTTCCTTTTTTTCTCAAATGAAATCTGGTGATTCCTATAAAGGTTTGCACACTGATTACGAAAATGACCATGAAATTTTGCTATCACGTCATGTTTTTGAGAAAATCACTTTTTTATATTCGAATATATTAGAATAATCTATACAAAAGGACAATATTAAAATGGTTTTTTACTTAAAATGTTTTTCTTGATGATTTTTGCCAGCATGTTTCAACTCCACTTGCCCTGATATTGTTTCTCCATCACAGAAATGTTCTGATGAAACCGCTCTCCAGGTTCATCGCTGACATCTCCCAGGTTTGGTGGGAAAAAATCCAAATGTGAATGCAAAGACTTAATTTTTAAACTCATATTACATCCCAATGATCTGTAAACTTTGAGAAGTTCATCAACCAATTCTTCATAGTTAGGCGTTTTTTTGTTGTTTAAGAAATTCTGGGTCACTGCTTTGAAAGCATTCCAAGCTGATTTTTCAGATTCATTTAGGACTTCATCAAAGGTACCATCTTTCATTAACTCATTTAATTGTGGACCAACGAAAATTTTTTCTTTTATTTTAGCATCACTAATCAGGTGAAATTTTTGTTTCAAGTACTGGAATCCATCTCTTGCTCTGTCCATTGCCTTAACAAAATTTTTCATCAATCCTAGTTTAATGTGTATAGGTGGCAGGTAAACTTTTTCAGGATCCACCAATTTATGGCACGCAACATTTTTTGTCCAGGAATGAAAGAGTGACGCGGTGGCTAGTTCTTAACAGTGTAATGAGAATTCCTTGTTCTGTTGTCCCATTAACAAAGAAAACAGCAATAGTCTCTATATCCAAGCTGTAAACCAAGAAGCAGCCCAATGACTCTGAGATCACCACAGATATGCCAGTTGTCTCTTTTGTAATTTATTTTATTCAAGAGAAATTCCATATTTTCATACGACTTTTCCATATGGACAGCATGTCCAATAGGAACTGAAGGATAAATATTTTCAGTATGCAACAGGACAGCCTTCAAACTAAGTTCTGACAAATCAATGAAAAGTCGCCATTCTAAAGGTTTATGCTCGTGTCCTAGAGCCATTATCAAACAACCAATGTCATTACAAAAAGAAAGATCACAAGTCATAGAAAAGAATTTTAATAAATTTTTTTGGCGTTTGCGAAAAACGGATATGCTGGTATCGTTTGCAAGCAAGTTCCATCCTTTTGATCTGGAGCCTAAAAGTTCTGTTTGATTTTTCAGTAAATTCAACTCTCGAACCGTGTAATTAAGCTCAGGTTGAGTTATCAAGTGAGGCTCTTTTTCTTGAGTTTATCGATACTCTTCATCCTTACCTGACAATTCCAAAGGCTCATTTTCAGGAGGTTCATCATCATCATCATCATGGGCAGAGTGGGCTGCATCCTCTACCTCCCTATGGAGTGGAGGACCGGTCTGCAACAGTTGGAAGTATTCTCTTCGACTATTTTTCCGACTTGTCGGCAGTGGCCGTTGGATGATGATGGTGTCGTTTCTCTTTTTCTGAATGAATTTTAACCCACGAGTGATAGGTTCTGCTACTTACTTAACCCCATATTCTCTTCTTTTAACCCCTTACTTTCTTCTTTCTCTCGGGATAACCTTAGAGTGGATCTTAGGGTCTTTGTTAGCCTTAGCTTCTGTAGATCTGTAGATCATCATCATCATGGATATATTAAAAAAAAAAATTAGACTAACACGAACTTAGATGTAGCTCGTAGCGTAAACTAACCCACTTTTTGTTGTACTCGTCATACTTTTTTTTTGTTCTTTTCTTATCCTCTCTTTACTTGCATGTCTGTAGTTTGCATGGTATGACAGTGTTTAAGTTAAGACTGTGTTTGCATGGTTTGTAAGCGTTCTTATTTTACTTCTTTTCATCTTTCACCCCTTTCCTATTCTCTTCGACTATTTTTCCGACTTGTCGGCAGTGGCCGGCGGATGATGATGGTGAGTCTTTCTCTTTTTATGAATGAATGTTAACCCACGAATGATAGGTTTTGCTACTTACTTAACCCCTTATTCTCTTCTTTTAACCCCTTACTCTCTTCTTTCTCTCGGGCTAACCTTAAAGTGGATCTTAGGGTCTTTGTTAGCCTTAGCTTCTGTAGATCTGTAGATCATCATCATCTAAGCTCCATGATCCAGGGGGCTTAGGAACTGGTAGAGTTTAACAATTTACTACTGGTCGCATTGCAGAAGGCACATTCGGTATTCAATTTTCGTCTTATTTTTTGAGGGAAAACCACTGACCTTAGTTAAACAAAAATAACAATCTTTGAAGTGATCTCTTTGCTCTCTCCAAATCATAGGGACTGCAAATGGCATATAGAGTCACAGCACAATGTGCACAACATATATGGGGAGCCCAAACTTTATCTTGATTCCCAATTTTGCAGCCGAAGTAGAACTCATAAGCTTTTTTAATTAAGGGAGTAATGTTTCTTTTGTGAACTTGTATCACGTAATCGCCACACACACACATAACAGAAACTGATAGGATTGTTCACACATTTATTCGACATTTCAAATTATCCTTTTCTCCTTCAAGGCGCTATTTTGTTTAACACATGCACAGTTAAATGATTAGGTTAATGGAAAAAACTATAAAATCAAACTCCACTGTACATGAGCAGACCCGCACAATGAAGCAGCTTGCTGCAGACTGAATGACTCATAACTGCAAATAGCCCTCTATGACAGATAACACAGAAGGAAAATCGACATGTTACAACAGGTTTGAATGTGTGAGGAGCAGAAATTAAATTATCCTACATTAGCTAAAACATTTTCTGCGGCAAGAATTGAGCCCCAAATTTCTCGAAAAAGCCAAATTTCATTATCATTTTCGTAATCAGAGATGAAAAATGCAAAGGAAACAACTACTATCATTAAAGAAAAAAAAGCGTTGTTGAACAGTGTAATCAACACTGAAAATTCCTATGATGCGCGACTTTTGCACCACCCTGTATATATTTTTTAGTTTATACGTGAGCATATCCATTTAAAAAAGTTTGCTTTTATGTCAAAATTCTGGGCTGTCTTTATTTCATTTACTGCTTTTATTTACCTTTCCGTCAAGATCCTCAATCCTCTAACTTTTCTTCTAACGTGTACAATATATATTTTTCACTCCTTTCCATATTATATTACAGTCCAAGGGAGATAAAGCCAAGGATTTATGTGTTGGAAAGAATTCTGCTTGATTACATTTGGGATGACTCAGTCAACTTGGACACTGCTCGGGTTTAGGTTTATCAAAACAATGACTGAAAAATAAAGCCAGAAGGGCGCGTGTAAGTGAATTTTAATGTGTCCGCTTGTGTCTCTCACATTAATTAAGCAAAATTAAGACAGAAGTTTAAAGTTGTAATTAAGTTTGTTTCTAAAACTTGTAGGTTATAATCCTTTCTAAGTTTTAATATTTAACACAAATGAAAGACAAACAAACTCCATAATCTCGATGGAATAAGCGTTGAAACAGAAATGCTCTATGCATAGTTCTAAAAAAAATTCAGCCGTCGACCGTATAGCCCGATCGAATTTTCCATAGCCGACAAGTTAATTGTTTCAAACCGGGTCGAGTAAAACCCTTTTACTTTTTGTCGTAAAGGTTAGACTAAGTTAAATTAGGTGTTAGACAAATAAAAGTACTTTGTCATCCAAAAAACGATGTAATCAAACTGGTACACTTTATTTTTATTTACAAGTATAAGAACAAAATTATTAACTTACAATGGGTAAATAAATATTTTAACTCATCAAGAAATCCATTCAAATCAGACCAGAAATATATCAAAGTACGTTATTTCTCACTTTATATTGTCTTCATCTCAAAAATTACTGTCCTCATTTTCATTGGATTGAAACTATGGAATGATTTAAATGTTGATATAAAAATACATTGTGAATGTAAATTCGTTTAAAACCAAGTTGAAATCTCGATTAATAATGGAATACCAATAAAACTCTCGGATTAAATGTACATTACTCTATTACTTATTAATCTCTCGTGTGTAATCTAGGATTAAATGTACATTACTTGTTACTGTTCATATCTCATGTCTAATATTGATTTCTTTGTATAGCATTGGTATCATACCTTTAATAATGACTTTGTATTTGTTTTATATCTACAGGGTGTCCCGTAAGTCTGGACCCATAGGGAAAAATAATAAAATTACAAAATAGTCCAAAAATTTATTACATAATCTGTTCAAAGTGTCTGCCGTTGTGTCGCACACATAGTTGAAGACGCAATCTCCACTGCGACAGCACTTTCTGAATCACAGTCGCAGAAATTTCTTGACACGCCTCCACAATGCGTGCTTTAAGGTGGAAAATGTTCTGAAGTTTGACCTCGTACACTTTGGCTGTCAAGTGGCCCCACAAATAAAACTCCAGCGGAGTAAGATCATAATAAAAAAAAATAAAAATAATAATAAAAATAATAAAAATATATTATAAATAAATTTTTGGACTATTTTGTATTTTATTATTTTTCCCTATGGGTCCAGACTTACGGGACACCCTGTATAGTAATAAAAACTTAAGGCTAATGCATACTCTAATTAATAATTAATAATTCTTATTCGTGATTTATATAATAGAATAATAATTATACTGTATGTTTTATTTTTAATTAAGAGCCCAGTAAAGCCTAAAGTTTAAGGGCCAAATAAAATAAAACAAATAGTTCAATTTCATAATTATTTATGTTAAAACAAAAACAAAAATTGTAAAATTGTATTTCTTTTATCAATAAAGGTTATTCAATTTAATTCAATTAAAAAAATATATAACAGCACATCAGCGACAAAGTTGGAAACGAGTCACAACATTGACTCGTGACCCGTGTGACCCGTCCAGCACCTGACCGTGACCCATTTGACCCGCGGCCCACTGACCCGTCAAACCTGCTGACCTAAACAATACAGTGAACAAAACGTTTTTTAAACTACATCATAAAGTAAATTTTGTTTCAAAATAGAAAATATTTATTTTGATACACAAATACAAGCTGACTCACACACGAGCTTCTATTTCATAAAACAGTAATGATTATTTCAGTGAAAAGTAATTTAGAAATTACTTTAATACTCCAAAGCGATGCACAGTGATTCTTCTGCTCCGTGTCCCAGCAGTGCACACTGTGGACGTATGATATTACTTGCGGTGTATAAGCTGAAATGCCTCTCCTCTGAGTAGCTGCGTCTTATCTTTTAGTCTAACGCCATACCGGTATGTTATGACAAATTTATATGTAACTATAATTACAAGCTGTCGACACGCAAAAACATAACGAATTTTTAAAATTCGACTGGAAATTTATCCCCTACCTAATCACAGCATTGACTCGCCTTGACCCACGCCCGGGTGAGGCGGGTCAACCTCATGACCTACCTCATGACCCACCCTCATGTCCCACCTCGACCAACTCTGATCAGCAACAGTTTTTCGATTCAAAAGCGAACGTGTTCTCTTTTTAAGGTCGCGAGGGATTACGGTACTGGATAATTAATTCTATCAGAAGGATAGTGCACCTTTCATAATTTGTATGAATTCAAAGTGCATAAAGCGACACTTCATTTCAAACTACTTCTTGCGAAAGGGTTTGAGAATACAGATTTACATAAAGTATTCTTTGCAATTTTAACCAGGTCTAGATTTGATATATTTGCATGCAGTGAAGTTTCCAGAAAAGATGAAGAACAGTTAGTATATCTTGTGAACGTTTTTCTGGTAAAAGTTATGATTCTTTTAGGATAAAAGAACCTTTTTTCCATAATTATTATTATTACTAATCAATTAAAAACTCCCGTGACGCGGTTTGTTAGGGATTAGCCCCCGAAAGTAAATGTTCCGGATATGACTCCAGCTACATAGATTCGGTTTCAGTCAGTACAGCTATCTGCTCTGCTAATACTGGGGGCCAAGGGATTCTGCGTGGAGAAATAAAGGTTTTGGATTGTTAATTTTCTTTTGTTATTCATAATGAATTTCAGCTATACTTCTTTTATACGAGTATTTATTATATTGCAGTCACACTACCAGTAATAATGGTGATCGACATCACGTTTTTATGCAAAATATTTTTCAGTATTTATAAACAAAGTTAAAACTTGAACACATTTTATAAAATATAAATAATTCATTCAAAATGTAATAAAGTGGGGAAACTAGGAGCTAGTTAGACACGAATCGGCGTCACGTAGCTTCAGCGTTATCACTCCAATCGATTATGCCATCCAGAATCCCACACACGCCCCCAAAAAAGTTCGTTTTAATGAGACCAATATTCACATTGTTTGCCCGTTCCCTTCGACTCCCTCGCCTTTATCATAAGACCCATAAATGCATCGTAAGTGCAATAACCGCACTGAAATAAAATAAGATGAAAAGGTAGAAGCGCTGACTCTGAAACCTCGTGACGGGGGGTTCGAGCCTTACCAGCTCTTAATTTCTCACTTTATTGCCTTTTCTTTCTTCATCTTATTCAAGTGCGAATTATTACCTGAATTAATTACAGACGATAGACATCTAATAGAAATTTTCTAAATGATAATATTAATTAAAAAACTGCAAGGAATATTAAGTGAAGTAAATTAATGAATAAGAAATGAATAGCTGCTCAGCCCTTCTTGCTGGATGTCATATTTATGAAATATCAACGAAATCTAGCAAATAATGAGTTTCTTTGAAGAAAGTAATCACATTTAAGAGGAAAATTGTTCTTAAATTCTGAGGATGAATCGGGAAATTGCATCGTTATTTTAAGTACATTTTAATATATATACACACGGTGTATATATATACATATATATATATACACACACACCCGGATACAAAACATCGTGTCCACGTCAGAAATAAGTAAATACAGAATATGAAACATGAGGACATCACATCAAAATTAGTTGCCATGGAAACGTTACATATGTATATTGCGTCATAACAATCGTGGAAATTTGTGGTTAAACTTGGTTTAGCTTCCGCCCGAATTGTTCATTCTGACGAAGGTCAAGCTTGTCACTGCACCTTAGACCTACAGTTTAACGTGGAATCCGAACCATGCCCCACCAGTAGCCCAGCGTCTTAACCACTAGACTACTCAGGGTACCCATTTATCTACCAACCAATTTTTTTTATTGTGTTGAAGGATGAACAGCTGGGTTTGCTGCGCGTCGCCTGGCGTCACCGGGTCTCGATCCCAGGGCCGATGGATTCGTAGTCAGCGACGCTAACCACTACACCACCGAGACGCATTATTATTATTATTATTATTATTATTATTATTAACTATTATTATTTTATACCTGTTTGACATTTTAGATACGTTCGAGCTTGAAATGTTGTTTCGGAACTAAAGAAATCGTACATATGAAACTATTGTGTAGGTTATACGTTATATTATATAGAGGGCGCGGAGATAGACAGAACGTAATTAAATCGAACCGGAATTAATCGACTCATACTAATCGTAATTAAATCTAATCTTGAATCGTTTAACTGGAATAATATCGAATCCAAGTTAATTCCGGATCGATCCAATTCACGAACGTCATTATGATACGAGAATTCTGCAGTATTTTATCTTCACCTAAAATATCCTCTCGATCTCCCCGACCTTACAGCTTTACCTTCCGAAATCTGTGCTTGTTTAAAGGGTTGTACCAGAAATAAGACAGGAACATATATATATATATATATAATATATATATATATATATATATATAAAAATTCAAAGAGACTTTGAGGAATATTTGACAGATCTTCATATCAAGTGGCTGATTTCTGAACTAAGCTTCAATAAGCTCACTGAACTCGTCTATTATTTTTGGGAATCAGGTGTATTATAAGTGTAAAACATGTGGAAGGCGAAACATCTACAAGGTGTGACATCCTGAACATTTTACTGTACAATAGGTTGATTATCTATATATAAAGTGCAATAACCGCACATAAGTAAGATGAAAAAGGAAAAGACAAAAAAATGGAAAACTACGAGCTGGTAGGATATATATATATATATATATATATATATATATATATATATATATATATACAGGGTGGGCCGAAAGTCTGGATCCATAGGAAAATATTTATTTTAATACATAAATTACAACAAATGGTAAATACTTAAAATGAAGATCAACTTTAACTCGTAAATGCGTATCCGTGATACTGTACAGTAGTTCGTACTCCAGTATAAATACTCAAATACTTCTTTTATTTCAGCCCAAAAATGGCTTCGAATCTAACAACAGAAGACCGGGTAGAACTTGTGCTCATGTACGCAAGACAGGGCGCTACACACAGAGAAGTTGCTACCGAATTCAATAGAAATCATCCTGATAAGCATCCAGTAACACATGCGACTGTTGGCAAGTTGTTTAAACGTTTCAAAGAAACAGGAAGTGTACATGATCGACGGCGTTCTGGTCGTCCAAAAACTGCAACTGATGAAAATACCTCTGCAATGGTATGTGAAACTTTAACGAATAGTCCAGTAAAGTCAACAAGAAGATTATCAAATGAAACACGCATCTCGAGAATGTCAATTCGAAGAATTATTAAAAATCATAAATTCCATCCCTAAGTGTTTCGATGTCAGAGGCCGCCAATTTGAGCATTTGTTATAATTTGTTGTTTATACTGGAGTACGAACCACTGTACAGTATCACGGATACGCATTTACGAGTTAAAGTTGATATTCATTTTAAGTATTTACCATTTGTTGTAATTTATGTATTAAAATAAATATTTTCCTATGGATCCAGACTTTCGGCCCACCCTGTATATATATATATATATATATATATATATATACACACACATATATATATATATATACACACACACATTTTAACTGCAAACACGCAGTATAATTAACGTAAAGAACGACGCTTGTATAGGAGAATATTCCGCGCAAGATGAGGAGGGAGAACGAAACAAATGAAAAAATGATTGAACTCAGAATGGTCCCCTGAGGTTTTTTATGATACACACAGAGCGTGCGTGGAACAAGGAACTCTTCTGGGAAAATTAAATCCACTATAATCTGAATAAGTAATGGTAAATGACAAACACTATAGTTTTTCTTTTTCATGATGTTAGCCCAACGTGGGTAACGGGTCACTCACAAAGAGGCTCCAAACGTGGCTCCGACGTGGCTCCGACGTGAATGCAACGAGTCTTTTGCTTATATTGAGGCTCTGAATATAGTTGTGCTGGGATACTTTAAGCCCTAGCTCCTGTCCCAAAGCTGGATCCTATCTGCTTTGCAGATAGCTGGTGAGGGAAGCTATATTTTTGGAGCCTCTTTGCGAGTGACCCGTTGCCCATCTTGGGCTAACATCATGAAAAAGAAAAACTATAGTGTTTGTCATTTACCATTACTTATTCAGATTATAGTAGATTTAATTTTCCCAAAAGAGTTCCTTGTTCCACGCACGGTCTGTGTGTATATATATATATATATATATATATATATATATATATATATATATATATATATATATATATATATATATATATATATATATATATATCCCAGGTGTCCAAACAATTGTCTCTATTTTTAAATAAATGTTCTAAGCTAAAAAAGAAAGGAATCTAAACACAAAGACAAGACAAACGCAATAGGTACGTAAAACAAAGGAGTTTATTAACCTTAATTAAACAAAATGTTCAGTGTAATTGCCATATTTTCTAACACAATAGTCAACTTTACGCAAATGCTTGACATATTTCCTGGAAATAGCTCAGTTAAGATGTCGTTCATTACCTCTTAGCCTTTGGTCTGTAAGCCTTCAAGTGTCTTAGGCTTGGTAGAATAGATTCTCTCTTTTATGTAACCCCATAAAAAATGTCAGGGTTGTGAAGTCAGGTGAGTATTGGGGCCATTCCAGTGGCTCAAGAAGGGAGATTAGTCGCCTAGAAAAATGCTTCCTCAAAAAGTTGCTACTTTCACAAGTAACGTGTAGAGGTGTTCTATCCTGCTCAAGACTAATGGATATAGTCTTAATATAGTCTTTCCTTAAAGGCTATAACCTAGTAAGGCCTTGCATGACCTTAGTAACCTATAGTCTAATGGTAGTCTAATGGTAGTGGTATTGTCTTTTCCTAATTTCGTAG
The DNA here is from genome assembly GCA_023014485.1 of Bathynomus jamesi. Classification (NCBI taxonomy): domain Eukaryota; kingdom Metazoa; phylum Arthropoda; class Malacostraca; order Isopoda; family Cirolanidae; genus Bathynomus; species Bathynomus jamesi. Next base: position 121,184 of record JAJOZX010000210.1, on the reverse strand, counting down.
AAATTAGGAAAAGTTATTATTTTAAGTATGAAATACAATATTTATTAGTTGTTAAGTAATGAGAGATTAGAAATGTATAGCTATATGCATATAGGTGTATGCGGAATAAAACTCCAATCTCTTACCTTTCTGAACAAGAAACTCCAATAAAATTATACATCTATTGTAAAATAACGGGCGAATTAAAATAGAACATTTTTGGGGGATACCTAATATACTCGTATATACTGTAAGTACGTTCAGTATAGTTCATATGCTTAGTTTCACTTTTATCACACTCACTGCAGGGCCATAAAGACCATAAACTTTTGAAAGACCAACACTGATTGGTTAGTATCAACCCATCACTGCTTTTTTCATTCCTTGTAATTTTGTGATTTCGCCTATAAACTTTGTTAGTTATACAGGGTGTTTATAAAGTCCTTATCTATTTCAGTGAAAACGTAGCAAAAAGGGTAAAAGGATCTTTTCCGTTTGGGGGCTAGCAGCAAATTTTAATGAAATCGGTATACTAATGTAGTTTTGGTCACTGATTTCAAAAATAACTTTCTTTTTTTGGAGAAATGAAAAACAAACATGTCAGAGCACTTTAAATAATTAATGTGTTTTTAACGAAAATATCATGACTTAACCTAACCAATCGTCAAGGGCATTCAATTGACCTAACTGGGCATTAATTCTTGATTTTTTTCTGCTACTTTTACAGATCTGCCGGGATCCTTCAAAATACGTATTCTTCGTAAAGTTGCACTTTTTACCGTTTGACCGACGCTTTTGGCAACGAAAGAACTGGGTATTTTTATCAACGGAACACACTTTCCCACACTTAGAGAACTTTTTCATAAACAGTAGCAGTTTGTGACTGTGGCTAAATTTAACACAATCCTCTGTAACTAGTTTAAGCTAGTTAAAACACATATTAATTATTTAAAGTGCTCTAACATGTTTTTTTTTCATTTCTCCAAAAAAAATAAAGTTTTTGAAATCAGTGACCAAAACTACATTAGTAAACCGATTTTCATTAAAATTCGCTGCTAGCCCCCAAACGGAAAAGACCTGGGTAAAATTCAATAAGAATATAATAGAAGGCATACATTTAATGAATACTGAAGCATATGATTCCACGTGAGCACCATCAGTATCTCTACAGAGTTCGAATCTGCCAGCAGCATTGCGGAACACATCTTGGAGCATGACAGGGGTTATTTTTGTAACTGCTGTTACGATACGAACACGTAAATGTCCCAGCTTCATTCAGATGGCATTTTAAACACCGTCGTCTTTCAACAAGATGGGGCACCTTGTCATTACGCAAACATTGTTGGGGAGTAACTAAATGAACGATTTCCAAATCGGTGGATCGGACGTGGAGGCAACAGGCCCTGGGCGGCTCGATCTCCTGACCTAACGCCCTTGGATTTCTTTGCATGAGGTTTTATCAAATTAAACGTCTATCAAACGAGGGTTACAGATCTGCAAGATTTACGTGCTCGTATCGTAACAGCAGTTACAAAAATAACCCCTGTCATGCTCCAAAATGTGTTCCGCAATGCTGCTGATAGATTCGAACTCTGTAGAGATACTAATGGTGCTCATGTAGAATCATATGCTTAAGTATTCATTAAATGTATGCCTTCTACTATATTGTTATTGAATTTTACCCTTTTTGCTACGTTTTCACTGAAATAGATAAGGACTTTATAAACACCCTGTATTACGCTTTGGTAATTTATCTGCGCCATTGCTTAAATGACAGTAATTTCCTTCATAATGATCTACTTATAATGAGATTATAATTAATGGTCTAAACAATATACGAGTAAATCTATGAAGTCTGATAATTATAATTATTATATCTTGTAAAAAATCAATATCTTTGCATACGATTTATTTTAAAAGATTTTTCTTCCGTAACATATTAAAGCGTATCATCTATGTTTTCTTTAGATACGACTAGCAAAAGATCGGCGCTACGCGCCGATTTTGCTTGAGCTGCGGTGCTTGGACCTTCGACCCAAACCGAATTGTGGGCCTACGGCGTATTTTATTTTGAACATCAATAGCCCTTTATCTGGATATCGTTCTCATTCCTCTCACCTTGGGCCTCAGTAATTGGGGTGCCTGTGGCCCTCCAATTACTGGCGAACCAATTATTCGGTCAATAAAACTACAGAAAGAAACGCAGCCATGAAAATCTAAAACTTCACAATCTTGATACGATGAACTCGGATGTGAAGCTCAGATTTCATGACTGCGTTCTTTTCTATAGTTTACTGACCAAATAATTGAACCGACAGTAATTGGGGGTCGCAGACCCCTAATTACTGGGGTTCAATTATTTGGTCAATAAACTATAGTCATGAAAATCTTAAGCGGTCACAAATAGTGGCCACAATGTGAAACTCAAGATTCTTTTTCTATAGTTTTTATATCGCGGTGCTGGGGGCCCCCCTCGGGCCCAGTAATTGGTGGTTGGTGTGGTGGTGGGGGGGGGGTCACACATATATTTTCGTTCATTACTAATCACCCCCATCCACATATACGAAAGTTTGGTCGAAATCGGTTCAGAAACGTAAAAGTTTTTTCTGCGGACAGACAGGCAGACATATTTTGCTAAATTATATATAGTAATGATGCCCGATTAGGTTAATTAAATGGCCGGTTAGGTCAACTTAATGCCCGATTAGATTAATTGAATGCCCGGTACGTTAATTGAATGCCCGGTTAAGTTAATTGTACACCCTTGACGATTGGTTAGGTTAAGTCATGATATTCTCGTTAAAGCCAACGAAAATATCACGACTTAACCTAACCAATCGTCAAGGGCGTACAGATGACCTAACCTGGCATTCAATGAACCTAACCGGGTATTCAATAATTTTACCATAGGTTTCGTAATGATCTTGATGACGTCATTTAATGTTTTAAAATTAATTATTTAATTGCTATTTTCTTACTTACAGCGACAGGCATAATGATATGAGGATACCTAATAGAAATTTTGTAATATTTTAAAGTGGGGAAAATAAATAATTTTCTAAAAATGATCTTCAACTATAAAAGCGCATCTAATCAGATAACTTAATTAACGTATTTCTATGACAACTAAAAAATAGAATGATAAATCAATATCCTACCAAATTGTTTGTGTATACGTAAAATTATTTGTACAAAAGCCACAGTAATAAAACGCACAAAAGTCACGGTAAATAATTTCGAGTGTGGCTCGTTTAATTTTAAACTCTTGTTTATTTAAATTGCCCGTTTTAATTATGTAATTTTTTGTATTGAATCGATAAAGAAATCTTTTGTGAATCGAAAAATGTTAAAATTATAACATCAAAATATTTTGTATAAAAATCATTGAATTTTAAAAATGCATGTTTGTTTTTAGTTTTTTGCAAAAAGTTCTTTATGAATTTTAAAAATATATACTTTTTTTAAATTGAATCGATAAATAAATCTTTTGTGAATCGAATGATATTAAATGTTTAGTAAATATGGACTTATTTTGTGCCAAAATTATGATTAAAAATGAAAAATTAAAAAATGTGTGTACAGGCATGGGAAGAACTGTACCCCTAAAAGGGGGGAAGGAATTATGTTAGGGAATTCTTTTTAGCATGGGCACTGCACAATAAAAAGACGCATCGAATGGTGAAAACCGCATTGTTCTACACCAATTGTAGCGACCTGTAGGTGTGCGCAAAAAAACTGTTACATATATATATATAAGGCTTCATTTCTGAAATAGTATATTAGATAGGAATTAAAACTTTAATAATCAATTTTATATTTGCCAAATGCATATATTTTTCAACATTGAAATAATTTCTGTCTGTGAATGCAAAGTGATTAATGTAATAGTAATAAACGTGTCCTCCAATCTAAAGAGAAGCAATGTTACAACCTCACCACGACGTAATCTAATTTATCCATCTTACTGAATATTACTGATTAATATAAACTTCTTGGTATTTCAATTCTATCATGAAACATTATGTTTGCATTGGGGGTAATTTTGAAGCTGACGGTTGAAGAATATTTTCATTGTATATCCATACTTTTTTAAGTGGGGAGATGTATTCGAATATCATAACATATATATGTAATGATATAATTTCTCATTAAAGAGTGTTTTCAGTAATAAAAATTAAAGCATGGTTCCGTTATGCACTCGCCAACTAGGGTTGTCATGAGCGGAGCCAGGTTTTTCGGAACGAAGTCGGAACTGAGAATCTAAAAAGATGTGGAGCTGGAGCAGAGCAGAGGCAAGGTTCCCCGGACCTGGAACGAAGCCGAAACAGTGGGGCCTGGAGCCGGATCAGAGCTGCAGCTAGGCTTTTGGAGGCTGTATCCAGGGCCGGATTAAGGCTGTGAGGGGCCTAAGGCTAGTAAGAAGGAAGGGCCTATATATGTACAGGTCACCCTCGATTTATGCGGGGGTTGCTTTCCCAAAAAGTTTGCATAAAGCGACTTCGCATAAAGAGAACCATTTATTACATGTATTTCATAGGGATGCGTTCCAGGACCTCTCGTGACCGCCCCCAAAAAACCTTTCTAACACTCTTTCATCATCCACTGAGAAATCACTTAATAAAATAAAACAATCATCTGACATTATATAAAAATACATGAAAAGAAATAATAACAGCTTGAGAGGTTAGGTGTGCTGTACCGCCTCCGCAGTTTCTTCACCCCCGCTCAGTTGCTGTCTCTGTTAGGGATGGGCGTAATCGATTACTTCGATTACTTTAAAAATTCCCCACTAATCGATTACTTTCGTCACTAATTAGTCAACCAATTGCGCCTAGATGATGGAACAAAAATAGCAGTCGCTGAGCAGTACAACAGTGTTGCCTCTCTTAAAACTGGAAAAGGAGTTAAATTCCAAATATTTATAAAAAGCATACTCGAAGTAATCGAAGCAATCGATTACGCTCATCCCTAGCAGTCAGCAGTGGTGGGAAAAAAGTAATCGATTATAAATAAAAATTACTGATTTCTGAAAAGTAACTAAAAGTATAAAGTAGAAATTACCTCTCTGGATTATATATATTATAAGAGTGATTAATCCAGAAGTAATTTCTACTTTATACTTTTAGTTACTTTTCAGACATCAATAATTTTTACTTGTAATTGATTACCTTTTGCCCACCACTAGACTCTCTGTACAGGAGTCTTATTCGCCCCTGTATGGAGTATGTTTCTCATGTATGGGGTGGCTCAACCCACACATCCGTACTTGACTGGGTAGAATCAAAGTCTTTTCGTCTCATCAATTCCCCGTCTCTTACTCACTGTCTTCAATCCCTCTCTCTTCGCCGCAATGTTGCCTCACTCTCTCTTTACTATCGCTATTATAACGGACACTGCTCTTCAGAATTCTGTAACTGCATGCCTCCTCCTTTAAGGAGAGCACGCAGTACCAGACTTTCAACACTTTCTCATTCTTTTTCTGTCCAACTCTCTGACGCAAGAGTTAATCGGTATTTTGAATCTTTCATTTACTCAACCGGTGAACCCTGGAACAATCTTCCTTAATCTATCGTTCCCCTTGTCTATGATCTCCAATCTTTCAAACGCAGTGTGACTAGGCATCTTCAAAACCCTGGATGGACCTTAATTTTGGCTCTCTTCTTCTCCTATTAGGGGGGCGGGTTGCTTTTTCGGGCATTTGCCCTTGGCCTCTCCTTCCTGCATAAAAAAAGGCATTTACTTGAACACTCATTGCACTAAAGTCAACAGTAATGGGAAATCCACACACTACAAGATGAGAGCGAGTAGCGTAAGTCCGCACACAACAATGGACAATGCGACACTGAGTGAGGGAGATTGAAGAAGTGACTTCTCAGTTTCTTCTAGTTTATTAATTTCTTCCTTTTTATATGAGGACGTCAAGACTGAGCAGTATTCAAGTTTTGGTATGGTGTGGGTATGGGTATGTACAGTATGGGTATGTACAGTATATTTATTCAGATTTAACAACAAACAGAAATCAAAGCTATGTACGTAAAAATAAAACAGCAAAGCCAGTATACAATTCAAATAGAGAATGAATTCTTCTTTCCTGCCTTTAAACTGTGATATCAAACAAAACATCCCCCTTTCTTCGACATGTTGAATGATCATTACACTAGGCCCAAATTCCCTACGTCTGAAAACAATTTCGGAAACAGATTATCCCTTTGAAGCCAATCATACGTACTGTACATATCGACAATACTACACCATCAGATATAATGACATAAAAAACCCTCTTAACTAAACTAAAAACTCTTATTTTCCACCTTGAAGATATAATTATGCGGTTATATATGATATTACTTAACCAACCTTGTGGCAAAGATTTAGTGTTTATGATATAAAAATTAGGGCCTAAACTCGAGGGTCTAAAAAATATGAGGGCCTAAGTCTACAGCCTTATTGGCCTATTGGTCAATCCGGCCCTGGCTGTACCTGAAATTTAGTTATCTTGTGCCATATACTACTGCTATTGTAGCATATCGTTTTATAGTATAAAAAGCTAAGAGTAGCAATTACATGTAATTCTTTTTTCCGAAGTGCTGAACTTTATTCAAATATGGTTCTGGATTGGTGCTTGGTAGGCTACTCAGGCCTTATACATCTGAACTCTGAATACTGTACATAGATCTGAAAGTTATTAATTATCATATTATAAAGAACTGAAAGTTAGGTCGACCGAATTAAGAATAAAATTTGTAACTCTTTAAGCGTTAATAAATTAAAAGTAAAGAGATAAAAATAATTAAATAAAATACTATTGAACTGAACCTACAGTATATTAGTAAAACAAATAGTTACATAATTTTATACCTCTGAAATGACTAATTGGACAAAAGTTGAAAAGCGTTTAATTATTTTCTTCCCAAAGCGCATTTTTCTTTGAGAAAAATTCTTTTTAAAAAAAATCTGTTTGATAAATTGGTTAAAATATTTGGGAAATGGAAATGCAATTTAATGAAAACAAGTGTGAAAACATACTGAAGATTTGGCTAAAACTAAAAAAAATTCTGTTTAAATTTCAGCAAATCATATTTCAGATATATTTAGAAACATATATATGTTTGGTTGAATAATCGACCGTAGTTTTCATTTATTAATTTATTATTGATTTTTTAAATTTTCCGTATGACATTTTTCAATAATGTTGGTAAATTATAAATAATATTTGCAAAATTTTCCGACGTTTCGCTCTGTCCTCGAGCATCTTCATGGAATTCGTTTGGAGCCATCTTCGTAGGTGTTGTGCGTAGAATGAAAATTTCTGTTGTTGTTGTTGTTTGACGTTATAAGAGGTTAAATGCATCATGCAATTCTTGCGATCTGTTCGATTGTATGATGTTGTAATTGAACAGTTTTATTTGCTGGGGTGCCTTTAGGCTGTGTGAGTTAATGAGAATGATGTCTGGGTTGATTAGTCTGTAGGTATTGGCCAGAGACGTCTTGTGCGTTTGCCAATGCAATGCAGTACATTTTGCTAAAGAATCGTTAGGTTAGTTTGTTGCGCGTGCATGTTGATTGTGTTTTGCTTTTTGGTTCAGTGCCTGTGGGGGAGCGCGTCGCATTTCCTGAACGAATTTTTTTGCATGCCGGGTCCGGGAGAACGTCGAGGTCCTCACCGTGGACAGTGATTTCTCGTTGTTCAATCAAGAGTGGGATGTCATAAGTGGTGTCCAAGTTCTCTTCGAAGGTGTACTTATAAGATCTTTCTCTCAGCCATTTCACCAGTTGGGATAGCACCATGGGTTCAGGGAAGGGGTTGGAGGCCTTCGCGACGATCCTTAGCCCCAGATCTGAGGCCATGTGTGGGGTACGAGCAATCTTCTTCGGTATCGGCTTAGAGGATTCAGAGTTCGGCTTCTCAGGAGTTTTGGGGCAAGAGGTTTGCCCGGTTGGGGGCTTCACTTTTTGTGCCTCCCGTATTCCCGCACGAGTGCGGCGGGGTCGTGGGGCATCCATGTAAGATTCCGCTTCGTTATCTGATACTGGGGCAGAGACGGGTTCGGGTACAGGTTCGGGCTCAGGTTCTGATTCACTGTCTGATTCGTCGGAGGTGGCATTTGTCCTTTCTGGAAATCGTGCCGCGACGATAGATGCCGAGGGGACATCGTCGGGGGCGTTGACTTCCGGCATGCCGTTTCTTCTGAGCATGTCATTTAGGTGTTTCGAGTATGTGCCTGGGGTGCCCATATTGAGGAGATGAGCGTGAATGACGCATGTCAGTAGGGTCAGGCTGTTGGAATTTTCGAGCACGATTTCTGTGGGACTGAGGTGGGAGCGAGCCTCCTCGAGGGACTGTTTGACTGCAACTCTGTACGGTTGCAGCTCTTTTACGGCCGAGTCCTCCTGAGTTTTTTCCTTCCTCAGTCGGATGGCCTCCTTCTTCTTCGGGCATGCCATTGCCAGTGTGCGGTGCGGGCCGTGGCAGTTGATGCACTTCTTTTTTGTGGCCTTACATTCGGTCCACTTATGTCCCACTGCTGCGCATTCGGAGCAGACCGTGATGTTCCTGGTGGGACAGTCCTTGGATGGGTGCTCCTCGAATTTATAGCAGTTAAAACAAGTCAGGACAGTTATAAATTCGTCCACGGTAATCTGAGAGGGGGTCACGAACATCTGGAATAGTAACAATCCTGATTCCGCTGCTTTGTGCGCCATCTCGGGGGTCTTAAATTCAACTTTAACGACGTGGGTGAAGTCTTTGATTTTTGTGACTTCTTCAACTTTAGCTCAAGTGTTCTCCTTTTCTAATTCATCTTTTATTTCTTCCTTAGTCCGGCCTCCGATGTGGCGGTCGAGTTTTCTCATAAAGACAGAGCTCTTGGCTCTGATATTAGGGGGCACCTGGATTTGTATGCCCGCGTTACGAAGCGACTTTTTAGTTTCAGGCGCCAGAAGCTTCGACGCGTCTTCCTCCCTGCATACCGCGGTGAACGTAGGGTGCTCACCGTAAATTCGGATGAAGGGCACGCGTGCCCTCGTGAAAACTTCCGAGATGATGTAGCTTCTCGTTGCTTTCTTCGATGTTGCTTTGATTTTCATTCGCATTTGTCTTTGGGGCGTTGCGGTCGCCATCTTGTAGAATGTGTCGCGAGATAGGGGTCGCCAGGGGTCGGCCATCGGGCAGGAAGGGGGGGGGGTGAGAATGGTGGTGTATGATATGGGCTCTGGCCGCATCTCCTGAGGGGGATGACTCATGGCGGACTTATGAGCGCCGCCTCCCCTCAGGCTTGGTTATTAGGATTGCAGTTTCCATACACGGAGACGGGGTGATTAGAGTCGCACCGTGGTCTTGGGAAACCTCTAGCCCTGACATGCATTTCCCCCGAGAGGTGATGTCATGCCAAAGTTCGTGTGCAATTCTGGATGCAGTTCGAGCGAACCCTGATCTGGTCCGCAGCGGGCTAAGCCTCAGACCTCCTTCGTCAGATCCTATTGATGCACGCATCGATAGACGGGTTCTAGTGAAATCCCCCCAACCTGCCCCTCCGGCTTGGCCCCAGCAAGCCCTGGGTCTCTAGTGAAGACACATACTATCGTAGAACGCGCTCAAATAGAAGTAGTCTTATTTCTGCGATGTCCTGGGTTTATACTTTTAGCAGCCAATACTACTGTCGCGTGCACTTCGGCGAAGAAAAACGAAGCGTTAGCTTGTCTGCGGGGTCCAAGCGAATTCAATGCTGCTCGAATTAGTCTGCCTGGGCGAGATGAACTCTTATTCCCTTGCGGGTAGTGATTCTGGGCAGGCAAAAGCGGGCGAGAAATGATTCTCCGGGAAAAGAAAATTTTCCTCCAACTTTGCCACCTTTGCCAGAGCGAGATTCAATCGACGAGATGTTGAGGTAGAATTCAGCGTAGCGAGCAGTCCAACCCGGTGATAGTCTCAGGGCAGCTCTTTTTTATAACTCATTTCGGAGGTTTTTCCCGCAGTTTCGCTTACGTGTACTCACGGGATTGGTCAGTTTCGTATGTGTAACTTGAGGATTCGTTCTTGCCCCGTTCGCTGATTGTTTATTTTCGCGGAAGTCTCTTTTATTATTAATGCTTTGGTGATATGAATTTTTTTCTCATCCCTTTTTCGTGTTACCACCTTTGTCGCTTCTACTATCTCTTGTCTGATCAGGTTTATTTTGTGTATGTTCCACATGTAATCTTTCGGACTTCCTTCTTGAAAGTGCATTGTTAGTCTTCTTGACAGTGTTTTTAGTCTTCATGTTTCGGTAGTAGATGGCAAGCGATATTTTATTCTGATTTCTACATCTGACGTTTTCCTTTACTATTTTCCTTATTACTCTTTCGCCAGTTTTATACGCAGGCGACACTTGGTTTTGGTAAAAAAATTTATGAACAGCGCTGTTAGGCGTCTCCTATTTTCTTGCCTGTTTGTTTTCCCCTGTATTTGCCTCCCTTTTCATTTTCAAATTTTTTAAATTTCTCGTTCTGTTTTGGTGTTTGTGAAATCGTTGTTAATTAGTAGCAGCTTTAAGCGTTCAATCTCTTGGTGGAAGATCGTCCAATTAGATGAGATTTTATAAGCTCTGTGTAGAAGTGCTTTTATTACACCAAGTTTATATTTGGTTGGGCACTCCATTTGCATTTAACAACGGTTTCACAAACACCCAAACAGAAAGAGAAATTAAAAAATTGTGAAAATTTTTTACCAAAACCAAATGTCGCCTGCGTATAAAACTGACGAAAGAGTAATAAGGAAAATAGTAAAGGAAAACGTCAGATGTAGAAATCAGAATAAAATATCGCTTGCCATCTACTACCGAAACGTGAAGACTAAAAACTTATTCATGAAAAATAACATCACTCAAAAAACCGAAAATCTACAAAAATCCCACGTAGTTTACGAATTTCAGTGCCCGAACGAAGATTGCAAACTTCGAGGAAACAAAACCAAGGTGTGTGTGTGTGTGTGTGTGTGTGTGTGTGTGTTCACACGAAGGTCAAGCTAGTGGGCCCGCCTCTAGGCCTGGTTTGGTGGAGGAGCGAGTTGTTTTCATGCGCTCTCCACCGCACATAGCTAGGTATACCCTGCTCATCTGGTACCGTCCTGAGCCAGGCATCTAGTCTTCTTTTGAAGACTTCAATTTTGACTCCTGTAACATTTCTGAGGTCCTTTGGAAGCTGGTTAAAATGTCTTGGGCCCCCTGACAACCAAGCTATTTTCCTTCAGTGTTGAAGAGGTCCCTCGTCGGGCCTTTAATTTGGGAACACTACACATTCTGCCTTTCATATTTTCCAGTGTTGCTTGAATGGTAATTGGGTTTAGTTTGAGATTTAGTTTACGTAGTCTTTCCCAGTTGTTGAGTTTTTTGCAGCCATCAATCTTTGGTGTGAAATGTCTCAGTTTCTTCTAGTTTATTAGTTTCTTCCTTTTTATATGGGGACGTCAAGACTGAGCAGTATTCAAGTTTTGGTATAATCAATGTTTTTAACAGGGAATACTATCTTGTCCCTTCTTTTGAACGTTCTCAGTATCTGTCCCGCGACTCTTTTTGCTTTGTTTATCGCTATCTGATTTTGTGTTTCGAATTTGGCATCATCGGTCATTATTACCCCCAAATCGATCGCTTTCGTGCTTCTCTGAATTTCCTGTCTATCTGGAGCATAATATGCAGTCTGTTTAAGTTCCTCATTTCTACCATATCTCAAGAGCTGAAATTTCTCGGTGTTAAATGTCATGATGTTGTCTTTTGACCATATACAGGGTGGGCGGAAAGTAGCTCCCTATTTTGGATTGGTAAAAAAATACGTATATTATCCATTTATTTCAGAAGAAATAATATGAAAAGGTAGGCATACATGGTAGGTTTTCTCTAAAATTCAATGTGGGCTCCAACTCTTTCCACCAGCTTCTGGAGCCGCCCAGGAATGGTGTCCACTGACTTTAGCAGGAACTCCGGCGGGATGGAGGACATGACTTCCCGAATTCGGTCCTCCAGTTCTTCCAATGTCCTCGGTTTGGTGCGGTAGACTTCTTCCTTTACCCACCCCCAAAGAAAGAAGTCGCACGGTTACCGCTGAAAAACGGCAGAATCGGTTCAGTGTAACGGTGTGGTGTGGTATGACCTCAGATCAGGTTGTGGGCCCGTTCCTTCTGCGCAACACCATGAATGCTGAGCGGTACCTTGCTATGTTGCGAAACGAGGTCTGGCCGGTTGTCAGCACATGGGAGAACATCGACGATCTGATATTTATGCAAGATGGCGCCCCTCCGCACTTCGCTCTTGTTGTCCGTGAGTGGCTGGATGCCCACTTCCCTGGGCGTTGGATGGGTCGTCGTGGTCCACATCAATGGCCAGCCAGGAGCCCCGACTTGACACCGTGCGACTTCTTTCTTTGGGGTGGGTAAAGGAAGAAGTCTACCGCACCAAACCGAGGACATTGGAAGAACTGGAGGACCGAATTCGGGGAAGTCATGTCCTCCATCCCGCCGGAGTTCCTGCTAAAGTCAGTGGACACCATTCCTGGGCGGCTCCAGAAGCTGGTGGAAAGAGTTGGAGCCCACATTGAATTTTAAAGAAAACCTACCATGTATGCCTACCTTTTCATATTATTTCTTCTGAAATAAATGGATAATATACGTATTTTTTTACCAATCCAAAATAGGGAACTACTTTCCGCCCACCCTGTATATATATATATATATATATATAATATATATATGTATGTGTGTGTGTGTGTGTGTGTGTACATGTGTATATATACACACTGTATATTGTATATAGGGTAAGCTGTGACAAATTCGTGTAGTGATGCACATCCAAGTACTGATATTAGTATTTTATCTTGTGGAATGTAGCAAATCTCCGCTATACAATTAACTTAAAAACAAAGAGGTTGCCAGTATCTATACAGAAAAGGAAGGGTGTCGACGTTTTAGAACTGTCAAAAGTGGCTAAACTTTCATAATGTTAATATATGATTTAATATCTACTCATTTTTGTAGTCATGAAATCAACTTGAACAAGTAAAACATATTCTTACTATGTATTATATTATCTATATGCTTTGAATTTTATTTATATACATTTATTTATCCTGAAACTATTTGGATTGTACACTAAAAAAATTATTGTTCTGCTTCCTTTTCAGATTGAACGGAAAAAACACGTTTTTGTCGGTCTAACTGAAGAGAATTATATAAAAAATTATTTATTATCCGAAACAGATTTTACATTTGAGCAGTTATAGAACAACACTGAACGACCGTTCAAAAGTAGAACAACGTATTTCCGTTGAAGTACCGTTTTAGATTACAGCGACAAAAATGTATTTTTTTTCAGTTCAATCTAAAAAGGAAATAGAACGGTCAGTTTTTACAATGATCTGAGAGGAATAGTTTGGAAAATGAAGCCTTGGGGGCAAAACCATACAGGGCAAATTTGGGTAGTACCCGATTTTGTCCCAATTTGGCGCTGATACGTCACATAGATTTATGTGGATGCTATTTTGTACTTTAAAATTATTGCATCATAATTTAAAGCTATTATTAGATGTATAGAAAAAAATACACCTAAAATTATGAAACTTAATTTTAGATATCCTTCTCTCAGTATGAGGAATTATAAACACAAAACGCAGAAACAAAGTTGGTCTGAAGATTCTATGAAAAAAGCATTGGAAGAAGTGGTGAATAAAAAAAAAATGCCATATAAAAGAGCTGTCACTTCTTTCAATATCCCTCACTCAACTTTAGAAAATCGAATGAGGAAAATAAGGAATGGTTCATCAATATAAACAACATGAACGAAAGGTAACGCTTGTTGCTAATATATTCTAAGTTTCTCATGGAAAACGTTTAATCGAGATGTAAAAAGTGAAATTATTATTATCATTATTATTATTATTATTATTATTATTATTACTTTGCAGGAATGGGAAACTTTAAATGTGTTCTCCGTAGAGCAAGAAAAGGAACTAGTTGACTACATCAAATTAATGGAAGGACGCTTATTTGGTCTCTCATCCAAAGATCTCAGAGTTCTTGCATTTCAATTAGCTCAATTAGCATTTCAATTAATCTCCGGGTGTAATGAAAGAAAATACTCGATTTTGCCCTTACGTCTACTCGGTCGTGCCCAAACCCATGGTTCAATATCTTTTTTTAATGATTATTTTTAATTTATTTATATTTCCAGTTAATTGTCTGTTTTCATTTCTTAAAGGTTGGTAAACTATTTGAGGATATCTTTAAGTTCAAAGTTCTTAATAAATTTAAGGAATTATGTTTTTTAATTAATTTTTTCCCTTAGATACACGGTTTTGCCCCACTTTCCCTCGTCCTGCAGAACAAGAAGGAATGTTTGAAGGTTTAAATATAATTCAAAGAAAGTAAATTGGGTAAGTATAAATGCAGAATTAAAGGAAGTAGATCGGGAATTGATATTTTGCGAAAGGACTCCAGAAGAAATACTACTTATAACAGAAATCGAAACTAAACCTATTTTACTGAAACATGTTCCGAAGAGAGAAAAAATAAAACGTAGCAAACTCGCGTTATTTAAACAGCTGAAGCAAAACGTAAAAACATAATTTATCCACAGGTGCAAAACAGAAGCAAGGAAATTCAAGCTAGAGAACAATCATACGAAATAAAGAGGGACCTAAAACAAACTTTCATCCACAAGACAAACGAAGAAAAAAATAAGGTAGAAAACAAAAAAAAATATATATTTTTGCACCCTTCCAAAAAGAAAAATGGAAAGTAAAGAGGGTATTGGTCCGTTAAAAGATGCAGATAAATGAATACATAAATGATCCAGAAAAAAGAATGAGCGAACTGCTTAAAGAACAATTTAACTCTGCGTTCAACATCTCGAAGACCAAGAAAGTAGGAAATTCGGACGAATTCTTCGACACAGATACATATTAGTTAAGAACAAGTATGGGTACAAATCTTTTAATTGATAACAAATTCATTCTTGTAAGGGTACAAAATTAAGGCTCTATCATAAATACGAGAAAATTCACACGAGGACTTCTTTACACACGTTTCCGAAGAAATGCAAAGAGAGTATAGCCGAACCGCTATATTTACTATGGAGAAAAAAATTCTGAAAACATTGTATTGAAGTCAAAATATATTACGAAGAAAAATTTCAATACAAAAGATATGGAAACAACAAAGAGCTACTGTACAGAATAAAGGATACAAAACACTACAAGATAAACAGATAACACCAAACCAACAAGTCAAGGATCTTGAGGTCATAACGTCACCGGATGCAAAATTCAAGGAACAATATAACATTAAAATTGCAAAAGCCTGAAAAATAATGGGAGTTATCTGGAGGAGCTTCCATAGCAGGAAAACAGATATCATGCTAAAGTTATGGAAGAGTTTAGTTCCACCAATACTGTAACTGAGTATTACTCAGTACTCACAAGCTCATACAGAAAACGAGACATTGCAAACATAGAAACCATACAAAGAAGAACTTCTACGACTATGATAGAGGAAGCGAAAGGTGAAGATTACTGATCATGACTACAGTCCCTGAAACTCTACTCCCTGGAAAGAGGAAGTGAGCGATACACAATAATATACATATAGAAAATACTCGAGGAGTATGTCACAAACTTTAGAAATGAAAGAAATACACTGGAAAGAAAGCGGTGGATTTTGTACTGTCCCAATTGCGGTGGGACAGGGATCTATGAGACATGGCAAATACTCTTGGAATACGAGGCCCAAAACTCTTTAACGTGCTGTCAAAAAATCTGAGGAACCTGTAGCACACCGACCTCAATAATCTCAAGAACCAATTGGACAGATTCTTGTACAAAGTCCCTGACCAGCCATGCGTAGCTGGCTACGAGGGTTGGATGAGAGTGGAAGGTAACTCTCTTTCCTATATAACCTTTTCTGGCTTAGGGTAAAGCGTCTTTTTTGCAAGTATATTGGTGGAACACTCAATTAACATGTACCTTGTATCATGTATCTCCTATACATTTTCTGACCTTGGGTCAAAACGTTTCTACAAACATACTGATGGGTCATTCACTTAACATGTTTCGCAATAAACGAAAGTGAACAATGTAAACTCCTTTAAATACACATATGTGATACATATACACGGTAAATATAGTAGTTTATAAACCGGTTTTTTTTTTTCAAATAGCATCTTTGGTGCTAACGTAGTGTGCCGAGAGTAGAGGCACATCTGGTTGATGTGCTGTTGTTTTTAGTCAAATAAGCTAGTCTGTATTTTCTGCGGCTAAGCATTTTCTTAAAATATCATATAAAGGATTCAACACTTATTTCATTTGTGAAAGTGTTTGTTCGAATGCATGGCTTGAACCAAAGGCTGACATAGGAACGAAAGCGATTTTCTTGATGGTAGAAAATTTTGGTGGAAGTGATGTCCAACATGAAGAAATAATATTAACAGAATTGTTTTAATTTTTCTCGAGATCGTGACGTAAGTTTTTTAATTATGTGTCCACAAGCAAGAACTTCTAAACTCAATTCATTCTATTTGCAGGTTATGGGTCCCAAGGAAATGAAAATATTGGAGCTCAAGGTCACCTTCGTTTTAGCATAGCAGGAGAGAACTTAGACTAATGTTCAGAAATATAATATTTTTTCTTTTTCTTTTAAAAATAGTTCGGATTGTTTAAATTTAATTTTTGTAAGTAAAAACAAATTAAGAATTACTTTGGTACTGAAGGGTGTGTGGGTCAGCTAGTCAGAGCTGGCGGGTCACTCGCTAACCCGCGGGTAAAAAGGTTGCCGACCGCTGATATAGACCAATTTCATTTATGCAGGAAGGAAGGGCCAAGGGCGAATGCCCGAAAAAAACGCCACCACATAGAGGGAGAAGAAAGCCAAAATTAAGGTCCAGAGTTTTCGAGATGCCTGGACTCTGCGTTTGAAAGATTGGAGTTTACAGACAGGGGAAAGATGGATTAAGGAAGATTGTTCCAGAGTTGACTGGTTGAGTAGATGAAAGACTGAAAATACCGATTAACCTTTGCTTTAGAGAGTTGGACAGAAAAAGAATGAGAGTGTGTCGAAAGTCTGGTACTGCGTGGTCTCCTTAAAGGAGGAGGCATGCAGTTACAGAGTTCAGAAGAGCAGTGTCCATTATAATAGCGATAATAAAGAGAAAAGGAGGAAACATTGAGGCGAAGGGAGAGGTATTGAAGACAGGGAGTAAGAGTCGGGGAATTGATAAGGCAAAGAACCTTTAATTCCACCCGGTCAAATAGAGGTGTGTGGGTTGAGCCACCCCAAACATGAGGAGCGTATTCCATTACATGGGCGGACAAGACCTCTGTACAGAGACAGCAACTGTGAGGGGTGAAGAAACTGCGGAGCGAGTACAGTACACCTAACCTCTTGGAAGCTGTTTTAGAAAGAGAGTATATGTGAATGTGATCTTTCCAACAAAGATCACGAGAAAAGGAAATACCAAGAATGTTAAGAGAAGAGGAACGGTTGAGTTGTGTATTGTTGAAGATAAGGAGATAGTCATGTGCAAGATTCTGACGAGTAAACAGATGAAAGAACTGAGTTTTTGAGGCATTGAAAGCCGCAAGGTTTTCTCTGCCCCAATCAGAGATAGTAGAAATATTAGAGGTCAGGTGCATCCTCCTACGTGAATCATGGAGTGACTGTTGAGAGGGACGCTTTGAGAAGCGGGTGGAGAAGTGAAGGGTGGAATCATCGGCATAAGAGTGGATAGGATAGGAAGTGCGACTTAATAGATCATTGATAAATAAAAGGAAAAGAGTGGGTGACAGGACAGAACCCTGAGGCACACCACTATTAGTAGCTTAGCTTTAGGAAAAGAACAGTGGCCATCGACAACTGCAGCTATTGATCGGCGAGGAGGCGAGGAGGCGGTGTTATGTTGTATATCAAAGATAATATTGCGAACGTTATAGAAGTAAAGCACTCAATTCCAGAACCGATAGATTCGACTATAGCAGAACTTAAATTAAACGACTTCAAACTTCTTGTTGCGGTTATATATAGGCCCCCTAATCAAACAGCTGATACGGACGAAGCGTTATATCGTGAACTAAAGAGAATAATCGGTAGTGAGCAGGCTTTAGTTATGGGTGACTTTAATTGCGCCAACGTGAATTACGATACAATGCAGGGAGACGCGGAAGGTAATCGTTTAGTTAATTTTCTCGAGGATAGCTTTCTTAGTCAAAAGGTTGGGGAACCTACGAGGTTGGACAGTATTTTAGATTTAGTAATAACTACGGATGATAGGCTAATTACTGATCTTCAAGTAGTAAAACCGTTAAGCAATAGCGATCACAATATGGTAGAGTTTGTCCTCTCAGTAAGTCACTCGAAACCAACGAACTCGACTAAAATTCCTAACTTCCAGCACGCAGACTTTTGTAAATTTCGAGATAAATTGTCACACGTCAATTGGAAAAACGTGATGGGGAACTCCAACGTAAAACTAATGTGGGAATCGTTTGAAACAGTATTTAGGACTATAAATGAGGAATGTGTACCGTACAAAATTAAGCGTGCGAAAGTAAACAACAAGCCCTTGTGGTTTACTTCTAGAGTAGGAGACATTATAAAGAGTAGAGATAGGGCTTATAGGCAACATAAGTGCGATAAAAACAATTTGTTGTTACGAAACAACTACATCTCTCTGAGGCGTGAAGCGAAAAGTGTAATAAAAAAGTCCAAGCGCGAATTTGAAATCTCCATAGCTCGTGACGGTAAAGAAAACCCCAAGCGATTCTTTCAATACGTCAATAATAGAAATCCAGTAAAAAGTGTCTTGGGTCCATTGAAAAATGTAAAAGGAGAACTAGTTTCTGAAAACAAGGAAATGGCTACCTTGCTAAACGAATTTTTTACGTCAGTTTTTACTATAGAAGATATAACGAATATCCCTACGGTCATAGACATAATACCTTTTCATAATGGTAATATTTTGGATAATATTGTCGTTAGTGAAGGGGAGGTAATGCGCTATATTGATAAAATGAAAACGCGTAAATCACCGGGTCCGGATTCCATATATCCCATACAACTAAAAGAATTAAAAGATAGCATTGTTGTGCCGCTAACAAAGATTTTTAATGCGTCTATTTCTGAGGGGTGTGTACCAGATAATTTCAAGTTAGCAAACGTAACACCTATCTTTAAGAAAGGCGATAAAGGTGCGGCGGGAAATTATAGGCCAATCAGTTTAACGTCTGTTGTAGGTAAGCTACTGGAATCAATAATTAGGGATCGTATAGTCGAACACTTAGAATTCCATAAGCTAGTTAGAAATACGCAGCACGGATTTAGGCGAAACAAATCTTGCTTAACTAATCTTTTAGAATTTTTCCAAAGCGTGGTTGACGTTTACGAAAGACATCGGGCGGTTGATGTAGTGTATTTAGATTTTCAAAAAGCGTTTAACACCGTGCCGCACAAAAGACTCATTGAAAAAACTAAGGCTCATGGAATCAGGGGTGTAGTAATAAATTGGCTAGAAGAGTGGTTGCGAGGTAGGAAACAGAGGGTGGTCGTTGATGGAGCGGAGTCGTGTTGGGCTAATGTAGCGAGTGGCGTTCCTCAGGGTTCTGTATTGGGCCCCTTGCTTTTTCTTATGTATATTAACGATTTAGATGTCGGCCTAGTCAGTACAGTTTCAAAGTTTGCGGATGACACGAAGCTGGGTGGTAGGGCGATTAATGACGAAGATAGAGGTAAAATTCAGGAAGATCTGAATAAAATCGTTGATTGGTCAGTCACAAGGCAAATGAGATTTAATGTGGATAAGTGCAAAATTTTGCATATAGGTTCGCGTAACGGTAATTTTGCGTATAGTATCTCAGGGAAAGATTTAACAAGCGTAGAGCAGGAAAAAGATTTAGGAGTTATAGTCACTAGTGATTTAAAAGTAGCGAAACAAAGTACAGCAGCGGTCAATAAGGCGAACAAAGTGTTAGGTTTTATAGCTCGAAATTTTGAGTACAAATCGCGCGATATTATAGTTCCACTTTATAAATCATTAGTTAGACCCCATTTGGAGTACGCGGTCCAATTTTGGAATCCGCATATGCGCAAAGATATAGACAAAATCGAAATAGTTCAAAGACGAGCAACTAAGATGATTCCGTCGCTTAGGTCAAAGTCGTACGAGGATAGGCTTAAGGAGTTAAAATTGACAACACTCGAGACTAGGAGGTTAAGGGGTGATCTAATCCAGGTTTTCAAAATTATGAATGGGTTCGATAACGTAGATAGAGATAGCTTTTCGAAATTTCTCAATATAATAGGACTAGAAATAACGGGTGTAAGTTGACAAGTAGAAGGTTCGAGACAGCAGTTGCCAAAAACTTTTTTACGCATAGAATAGTAAATAGCTGGAATAGTTTGCCGGTAGAAGTAATTAGTAGCACGTCTATAAACATGTTTAAAAATCGATTAGACGCATATGTGATAGATTGGGTATAGTTTAAGGTAGTAAAATTAAGGCTTTGTGGGGATAGATCCCACAGCTCAACACAAGTGTTGTGGGATATAGGGAGGCAGCGTCTTGGGTTAGGGGATACTCTCTGTCCTTACACACCCCATTTAAAGAGATTCCTCTGCTGAGCGGTGCCCCCCATAGTACTGTGAGGTATTGAAAAACTCATGATCTTCACTTGCCCCACAAACACCTTTAAATGGGAGACCCAAGATGGGTGCACAGACATTTCTACATTACTACAGTCTTTACAGCCACACCTACACTTTTCCTCCTAAGTGTATATATTGTAATGTATATGGTTGTAAATTTTGACTTGGTCCACAATCGATATGGACCGTGACTTATTTTTCGTGACAAGGTACTAGTATTGATGGATACCGTAATGAAATTGACTGGATTCTCTGGCTCTGATATATTTGCATGTCGGTTATAAATAGATATAGAATGTAACATATTTGTGGATAGTACTCTATTATGACGTGATCCTCTGGATCCAGAGATTCTATCTTTAGTTTTAAATCGATAATTAATTAGTTTTGCTAAATTGGTCGTTGCCAATGTACACAGTGTACAGGAAGTTGTTACATAAATTTCTTGTTCTTGTGGTTCGGAACCCACGTAAAATTGTAGGTCCCCTCCGCCACCACGGAGGACATACACAATTACGAACACAGTTAGGTAGACCAGCCATGAGTGGATCCTAGGGTCTTTGTTGGTCTGAAACATTATAACATTATAACATTATAAAAGCACAGATTGAAGGGTTGAGACCGAAGGAGTGTAGTTTGGAAATTACAGATTTGTGCCAGACTCTATCAAAAGCTTTTGATATGTCTAGCACAATAGCAAAGGTTTCACTGATATTTCGGAAGGAGGATGACCAAGAGTCAGAGAGATATGCAAGAAGATCGCCAGTAGAGCCTCCCTTGTTCAACCCACACTGACGATCTGAAATAAGATTGTGAGAAGAGAGGTTTTTAAGAATCTTCCTATTAAGGATACATTCATAAACTTTAGAAAGGCAAGAAATCAAAGCAATTGGACTATAGTTGGAGGATTGAGAGCGGTCATCCTTCTTTGGGACAGGATAAATGAAAGCGAACTTCCAACAGGAAGGAAAAGTACCAGATGAAAGACAAAGACGAAAGAGTTTGCCTACGCAGAATGTCAGCAAAGAAGCTCAGTTCTTAAGAACATTAGGACGGACACCATCATGACCATACTAAACCTCCCTGGAGTTGATCCTACAGTAGATAGGGCAGAAGAAACATCTTTGTAAGAGATTCTATTATCAGACATAATTAATTAATATACATTGCAGTCTAAACAAATAAATAGAAAGTACAAAGTACATTATTTCTACTGTATTTTATTAGTTTATTGTTAAATGTTGCAAATTGCAGAATGCATCTAATACACTACAATAAATTTATTTTAACAGGTTGATTATACTCATAATTTGAAGCTGTAAAGTAATTTGCATTAAAATTACGTCATTAGTTAGCATTTTATACATAGCATTTTCATTACTCTCACTTGTATTAAACGCTTTGGTATCATGAAAATAATTAACTTTTACAAGTGAAAGTAACTGATCACTTACATATTCAACTTTTATTAACAATTTATTTATCACAGGAAATTACTCATTCTAATTTTATTAATTCACTAAACAGAGCCTATATGTTCAATTATTCTGTACCTTATTTTGTAGTATGGGCGTGTGTGTTGTGTGTGTGTGTGTGTGTGTGTGTGTGTGTGTGTGTGTAGGCAATTGGAAATAAGTGAGATCGAATGTGTGATAATTTACAGCTGTAGTGGGGCAATGTTTTTTTGTGAGGTAACACTTTTGGCACTTCGGAACATTAAAAAGTTTATATTAAAAAATCCAGAAACATTTTTACTGTCGGAAAAAAAGGTATGTTCGTTCTGGTTAGGTTAGATTATGCTAGGTTAGGTTACGTTAAATTAGGGAATACTCACTATGCAATGACTTAACAGAAACCACCTTTCTATCCCTCATTTGCGTCCGAAACACTTATCACGCTCTTCTTGATTCGATGGCATTCAGGTCAGGTTAGATTAAATTAGGTTTGGTTAATTATTTTAGGTATACAGTATGAATTTAAAAAAGTCTGTACCTCGCTTATGCGGAGATGTGCACATTGTGTGTGTGTGTGTGTGTGTGTGTGTGTGTGTGTGTTGGCAAAATGACTCGGAAACGAGAGGCCGATTTCAATCAGATTTGGGAGATGGGTTGATTCCCAGATATCAAGAAAAATCTATTTAATCTTGGCTATTTTAGGTCAGACGTCAAGATCAGAGGCAGATTATAATTTTTGTGTAGTGTAATTTTGATGGCATGGAGAATGAAATGAAGTAGTCATAAACAAAAGGATGGACGGCTGGACAGGAAAAAGTGGGATTACATACTGAATGTATTTTTCTACAGAGAGGTTTTAATTGTGGTTAGTAAATATTATTCATGAATTGTGAGAGCAAATTTGAGAATGTATGTTTGGGATAAGCGTTATTACGAAAAGGTTCCAGCCACTGGAAAAAATGGACACTCATATAATGGAAACAAATTATATATGGTCGCTATATTAAAGTTTTGATGGTGCTAATTTTGGCATTGCACTTAAGAAATGGGTACCTATAATCCTGTATTGATAGCGTTTACGTATAATAATAACAATAATAATAATAATAATAATAATAATAATTATTATTATTATTATTATTATTATAATTATAATAATAATCATAATAATAATAATAATAATATGAACCACGATTTTCTTTATAAGGAAATCCAAATATGGTAATAAATTATTATTTTCTTCTTTCGTTAAAGGCAGGTAAGGAAAGTATCCACTTTGTTTATATCATTGTTTTCAAAAGGACGAAAGTGTCATTCACATGTGTTTTCTACTAGCAAAGATGTTTGAAACTATGGGGTTAATCAGCTAGCCACTGTGCCTGGTGATATGATAAAAAATATTAGCTAAAGTACAGCTGAGGGGGAAACCCATTGGTAAGAAATTCAGTTCCTTTTGTAAATGATTATTTATTGAACAGAAGTACAGTATGTGCTTCTGGTTGCTGATTTTATTGCATCGTGAACTCCAGTTTATTAAATTTATTAAATTATTGACTAGATAATTTGAATGAAATACTAGTCATTACCTCGAGTGCGGGAGAGTTAACACAAAACAATATCTCTGAACGCAAAAGCGTTATACATTTCCTGGATTGGTTAAATGTTAACTTTTATCCCGTCGTAGTGCAGTAACAACCGACCTCACCTTCTTTTCAAGAGGTGGTGAGTTGAATCCTAGTAGGGACAAATTTTTGCATTATGCAAAATCGTATGTGTTTATCCATTATATTACACACACACACACACACACACACACACACCTACATATCATATATATATATATATACCATTCAACCTTTCAACTGTTCCGTGCGATGATTCCTCATTTCACGAAGGTCAAGCTTGTCGCCCCTCCTCTCGAGTTGGCCTGGTGAAGTAGTGAGTTGGTTTCTTGTACTCTCCACCTCACATAGCCAGGTACTCCCGGCTCATCGGGGATTGTTCTGAGCCAGGCGTCTAGTCTTCTTTTGAAGATGTCCACTGTAACCCCACTCGTGTTCCTTAGGTCTTTGGGCAGCTGATTAAACAGTTTTGGTCCTCTTACAACAAAACTATTTTCTTTCAGGGTTAAGGATATCCCTGTCTAGCCTTTAATTTGGGAACACGACACAGTCTTCCTTTTCTACTTTCCACTGTTGTTTGGGGAGTTACAGGGTTCAGAGTAAGATTAGGGACTAGTTTCTCCATTATTTTCCAAGTGTAAATAATGGTGTATCTCTCTCTCCTCCTTTCCAGTGAATAGGTTTAATTCACGTAACCTTTCCAGTAGTTTAGTTCTTTGCACCATTGATCTTGGCTGTGAAGCTTCTTTGAATCCCTTCTAGTTGTCTAATGTCTTTTTTTTTTAGCAGGTATATAATATATATATATATATATATATATATATATATATATATATATATATATATAGTATATATATATATATATATATACTATATATATATAATATATATATATATATATATATATATATATATATATATATATATATCAGTGTCTTTCTTATAATTAACTTACATTTATAATACTATATTAATTTAAAGAACTCTCTTGGGAAAAATATGTGAGCTAATTATGCAGGTAAATTTACCTTTCAGAAAGTGTGCTCCAGAATTTATGATAATGTGGAGAGGAATTAAATTTTATTGCTTTATAAATTTTGTGTATCCTTTACAAACATGATGTTGTCTGGAAAAGTTATATATATATATATATATATATATATATATATATATATATATATATATATATTATATATATATATATATATATATATATATACATATATATATATATACACACACTCGTATATTACGAATATATACGAATATAGACAAGTGTATATATATATATATATATATATATATATATATATATATATATATATATATGAATAGAAACGACATAATATTAAGGAACGTTTCTGCACACACTGCGTGGTCATTGCAGTTAAATGCATATATATATATATATATAGTTACCACTTCATAGGTACCCGTTTAATGCGTAAAATCGGCAGCTATAATAATAATGATGAGAATTACGGTTAAATGATTGTTAATGATAAATGCTTTGGCCGAGGTCACCAGATCTTTGCAGATCAAATAATGTTATTAATTAAGTTATTAATTAGGTTGATTGATAGAATGAGTTTTCTTCCTTTATTAAACAAAACAAATGAGTTATGAATGAGACAGAATATGTTGATAGTTTACAGTTGAAATAATGTGTACACTTGAAATAATGCCTTCAATATAATAATGGCTTGATATTAATAAAGCGTGAGGTAATGATTAGTCTTTATATAAAGTTAGGTGAATGACACCAGGCCCAAGTGGGGCTTGCACAAAAGATGTTTACATGGTGGTAGCTCTGCGGGTCACTGAATCTTCGGAGGGAGAGTTCTCAAGGCGCGTCCAGAAGTCCTTTTAACGAAGTCGAGTTGTGATGCCTTGAGATATTACCGCGCTGTGACGTCATCGTAGTTGTGCTTGTGTGACATCATCTTGGTCGTGTTTGTATTGATGGAATATCGCTAATTGTGTTGATGGAACATTGCTAAGGTATTTGAAAACGTCTCCGCCACTTCAGTAGTCACTATATATATATATATATATGATGAATAAAACCACGAAGGGAAGGAAACACAGAATGGTGCTCAATATATATATATATATATATATATATATATAGGGTGGGCCTAAAAACTATTACCCAACTTTTGAAAAAATATTTTGGCTCACCCTGTAAATTGATCTTACTGCTGAGGCCGTATGTTGTACCCATACTTTTACTCTTTCAAACGCTGGCTTTGAATCTAGATTCAACGCCCCAGGAGTAGAGGTACAGGCTCACAACTGGAAGGAGGTATCAGAATATGGTGCTCAATTGAAAGACAAAGTCAGTGATACTTTCAGATGGCAGTCAGTTTCTCCATAAATAATTAATTTTCCTAATTTTTACACAAAATAATTAATTTATTTCCTTTTTCATTTCAGACATCAATCTGCTATAGTTGGTGAACAAGTTATAACATAATGAAATACTCTTTAGAAGATGAAGCATTGATATTGAACCTGCGCAAGGAGAAACACTGGGGTGCAAAACGAATGAAGAAAGAGTTTCCAAATAAACGATGGACGATACCTGAACTTCAATATCTCATAAAGAAAATCGATATCACAGGGTCGACCAAACGAAAAGAAGGCAGTGGAAGGCCAAAAACATCACGTACTGAGGAAAATATTGACACGGTTTCATCCATGATATGCAGTCAAGAACGGCCCAACAACCACAAGTCCGTTAGAGAAATTTAAAAAACTACTGGTATTTCTCGCTCTAGTGTTCGTCGTATAGTAAAAGATGATCTGGGTCTTAAATGTTTTAAAAGAGTCGAAGTTCATAAGCTCTCTGCATCAAATAATCAAGCAAGAGTTGAAAAATGTCGTGCTCTGTTAGATCGATTCCCAGACAGAGAAGTGTCGAAAATATGGTTCAGCGTCGAGAAGACCTTTACGGTTGCTTCAACAATAAACACACAAAATTACCGAGTTTATGGAAGACAGGGCAAAAATCTATCAGTCTAGATCGACTTTGCAGGGAACGTTCGCATTTTTCTCAAAAAGTCGTGGTTTCCATCTTTATTTCAAAGTTAGAGAAGTCAGAGATTGTTTTCGTTGATCAAAATGCCAAAATCACTGCTGCTTATTGCCAAGAAAAAATCCTTGATGCGGTGCTGCTGTCGATAAGGGAAAGTCAAGGTTGCAAGCGTGC
Organism: Bathynomus jamesi; assembly: GCA_023014485.1. Lineage (NCBI taxonomy): Eukaryota > Metazoa > Arthropoda > Malacostraca > Isopoda > Cirolanidae > Bathynomus > Bathynomus jamesi. Next base: position 94,265 of record JAJOZX010000210.1, on the reverse strand, counting down.
ATTGATGATGGAGAAGGGCACAGTCCGCATAATCTTGGACTGAATTACGTAACTGTATAGAAACAAAGTTTTTCTACCCGTGTCTGTATAACAGCGAATTACAAAACAATGGTTACAGTTAGCAAAAATCCAACTTCACCACGAGATAGACCATGAAATTTTATACAGGACAGTATATTGATTGTACAAATAACATTTGATAAAGGTAAAATTATATTGTTCAAAATCAGGGTAATAGTTTTTTTTGCCCACCCAGTATATATATATATATATACAGTATATATATATATATATATATATATGTTACGAAAAAGGAAAAGCCAATGAACTACAAAACTAGGAGCTAGTTATTGCACTTGAAACGTATTTATATGCAGTATAAAGGCAAAGTGTTTGAATGGAGCAAGGTTAAATAGCGTAAATACTGGCCTCGCTTCAACGAATCATTTCTTTTTGTGTAAGGGGTGGGGTGGGTGGGAGCGTCTGGATGACGTGATCGGTTGGTTCGCTGAATCTGAAACCACGTGAGGCGAGGCTGGTTCGAGTCCCATTAATTTCTATCTTTCCACTTTCTTGCACTTAAAATGCATTTGAATTTATTTTAGAAAAAAAAAAAAAAATATATATATATATACATATATATATATATATAAATAATATATATATATATATATATAATAATATATAATAATATATATATACATATATATATATATATATAGTTATATACCCCTCCGTCTATGGCCTTGGTTGGTTCGAAGTCGACGGGGGTTCTGGTTAGGAGGCAGCAACGGATTTGTTACTCACAATAGTTTCTTCTATAATACTCTCCGAGTTCTTCTATAGTGGTTCGGAGGATTCCGTGAAAACTTACTAAATTCTCTGAAGATTCCCTGATGCTTCTCATAACGTACCGGGAAATTATTTTTCTCTACTTTATTGACTGAGTTCTCGGACGAGAGCACGGCTCGAAGGAAAAGATAAAAAAAACTTTCTTTTACTGTAATTTACTGCTAAAATGTACAGGTAATACTCAGCCTCTGAGTTAGATTAAACTTTTACAGGGGGAGATGTTCGACCTCTTTCGACCATGGCTCAGGCCGGAATTTAAAAGGGAGGAGGCCTCCAACCTCCTTGCTGAAGGGCTGCTAAGACAGGAGTGTTTCTTAATTTACAGATACAAGCATCATGTAAGTCTAAATGTTGGGGGAGTGCAATTGAAGGTTAAGTTCCCCCCTTTAAACACATATCAGAATTTTGAAAGATTCCAAAATAAAACGGAAAAATAAATAACAAAAAATAATAATAATCGTAATATCGCCGAGTATACATTCCTAAATAGCGACAATTTCGGAGTAGTACATTGAGTACAATCTAAGTACATTATTAAGTACATTGTGATTTTGGTTTACTACAACTATGATTATAATTACGAATTAATTCACATTCACTTATTATCGTCAATTACAGTTTCATTAAAGTACATTAATTACATCATATTAAATTATTACAGTTAATTATAGTTTCATTAAAGTACATTAATTACATTATATTAAAATATTACAGTTAATTACAATTAAACAGTTAACTATAGTTTTGTTTTGTTTTTACAGTGTTTCGTATTTATAGACAATTAAGATGTTAGGAATATAACACAAAGTACATGGGCACATACGGTAATATATATATATATATACACAGGGTGTCCCAGAATTAACTATCTATTTCAATGAAATCGGACAAATTTAATAAAAACTGACATAATTTTGTGTTTATTACTAAATTATGATACAAAAACAAATAGATTTATAAATCATAAGTCAAAACTTTATTGAGAAGTTTCAACATGTGCACCGTGTGTATCTCTGCAAATTTCAAATCTATCCTCAGCGCTGCGAAACACATTTTGAAGCATTTCAGGTGTTATCTCCCGCACTGCCAACTGGATGCGTTCTTTAAGTTCAGCTAAACTATTGATCTTTTGGCGATAAACCTTTGTTTTTTATGAAACCCCATGCAAAGAAATCCAGGGGTGTCAAATCCGGAGAACGCGGAGGCCAAGGTCGAGGTCCTCCACGTCCAATCCACCGATTCGGAAGGCGTGTTGAGGTATTCTCGAACAATTAGAGCATAATGACATGGTGCTCCATCTTGTTGAAACACAACATTATCAAGAATGCCATCATCAAGAAGCTGTGGTTTCGAGAAACTGCTGAAGCATATCAAGGTAGACGGTACCTGTTACAGTTGCTCCGCAAAGAAGAATGGGCCATAAATTTTGGATTTGGTCATTCCAAGCCACACGTTAACTTTTGGAGAGTCTCTTTGCCATTCTATGACCTCAGACGGTCTTTCATTGGACCAGATACGACAGTTGTGTCGATTGACTTTACCACACGTGTGGAAAGTCGCCTCATCACTGAATAAGATGTTATCCAATAAACTTTCATTTTCCATTTGAACCACAATTTCTGCACACCTTGCTGCTCGATTTGGATAATCCTCTTCATTTAGGGCATGCAGTACTTGAATGTGATAAGCCTTTTTCATCAGTTTCGAACGCAAGATTCTATGAACTGTTGTCTTGGATATGTTGAGTCTTCGACCGGCCTCCCTAACCGAAGTTGTTGGTTCATCCTCAAACAATTGTCGTACCTGTTCGGTACTGTTACGTGCTGTCCTTGGGCGTCCTCTTCCCACCTCGTCGTGTACGGATCCAGTTCTTTTAAATTTGTTCACAAGTTCACGAATCGCTTTGTCTGTAGGACCGGTTCTGTGGAATCTTCTTGTAAATTTTTCTCTGATTTCATTACATTGCATTCCTTTGATACGGGATGTTACAACAAAGATGCGTTCTTGTGTATTCATTATTAATAGGGTTCTGAAAGAGAATGAAAATAAAACTATGAAAAACTATGAAAAAATTATGAAAATAAAATTCTGAAAAAATTTAGAAATTTATACATTTTTAACACATATTAAACATGATAAACATAAATAAAAGCGTGTTTTTTAAAAATTTGTCTGATTTCATTGAAATAGATAGTTAATTCTGGGACACCCTGTATATATGTATATATATAACATAACACACATAATAATGTTTTATAAATTAGAGGCAAGCGAGAGGAGATTTTTATCAAAGAAGCGCTCGCTTTTGCTGTGGTTAGCGGAATTTGACAACTTGCATAAGCATTTATGAGATCGCGAGAAATTAATTAATTTAAAGAAAAGAAATAAAAAAATACATGTGAACGTATGTACATGTACGTAACTATGTACGTAATCATGCTCATCAGGGGGTATGTACGAATGCACAAAGTATTGTACACATATTGGTAGTCACACAACAGGTTGACAATGGTAGACAATAGGTAGCTGAATGAATAATTAATAAAATTAACAAAAGATAAAGGTCAAGAAAGGACATGGATGTATGAATGAACAACATATAAATAATGACATATAGAGTGTAAAGTTTTTATTATTAGGTTAAAGAATTTACCATACATTGTATACTAGAGATATGATGAAGGGAAATTAATGACGGGAAAATGTGAAGGGAATTAAGCTACTTTATGACGTCATAGTTATTCAAATTATGCCATACGTCGATTCATAATTAATACCCCATATTTATTTAATTTGTACGTAAAGTACAAGTCATTATTGGGAGAATTTAGAAAAGATGAATTAGAGAAATACCGTAATGAATAAAGAAGTACAAACAAGGGTTCCAATCATGCCATATGCAATGTGTATGCATAATCTAATAAAATTTAGGGATGAGGGTTAGATGTAAGACAACCATAATTAATTATAATAAATTCTCTAACAAGTGAAAAATGGAAATATGGATACGACTAAACCATAGAAATGGTAGGTCGCATGGTTGTGACACTGAAAAAAAAATAGAAAGCAAAAATCGAAATTCTATCCAAACTCGCATCAGGCGACTTTGGTTCCTCATGTAAAAATGAACATTCGAACATAAAAACCATACAAACCTAAGTACTGTATGAAGTACTGTATGAAGGATTATATGATGATTATATAGGAATTATTCATTGTTCATTTTTACATATATATATATATATATATATATATATATATATATATACTGTATACACTATTTTTTCTGGAAAGGAAGGTTCCGGAACTCTGCTATAAATTTCCTACACCCTTTGCCATTTGTTACCCCATCCCACCGTGTGTACAATATATATATATATATATAATCATGCATAAACACACACTACTTTCTATAATGCAAAATTTGTCTCCACTTGGGTTCGAACGAACCACCTCTCGAACAGAAGATGAGAACACGTCACTACACTACGATGGATAAAAGTTAACACAACCTGTCATATATTTGAATAATCGAGGGGACGCATAACATTTTTGCATCCAGGGCCTTTTACATGTAACCCTTCCGCACTCGACGTAATGACCAGAATTTCATTCAAACTATCTGGTGCAACGTTGGAGTCCCATACATGGAATATCATGCATGAACACGCACGATATATGATGCAAACCCACAAGGAAAAAGAAAAAATTATTCCAAGGTCTTTCGTGTATTCAGCAGTACACCTCGTCAGGGAATGACTTAATAACAAGGAATGACGAGGTGTGCTGCTGAATACACGAGAGGCCTTGGAATATTTTTTCTTTTTCCTTGTGGGTTTGCATCATTCATTCATTCATTTCACGTGTTTAAGTATGAAATTCATCCCATATATATATATATATATTATATATATATATATTATGTGTGTGTGTGTGTGTGTGTGTGTGTGTGTGTACTGTCTTTGCTTTCACTTCTGCTATGTAATCTAGTTATCAGTGATCTGTCTAATTCTGTAATCCACAGGTGAAATCAGGATAAATAACTTACTTTATGGTGATGATTTGATGTTAATTAACCCATCAGTTAATGAGCTAAAATACTTCTTAAATGTGTTTGAAAATTATGCAGAAGAGTTTGACAATGTGTTCAAAGTACGTGTTATCCCCAGTGTCTTTACCTCACAATAAATATTTATGAAGGTAAAAGCTGCAAAACAGAGATATCACACAACAGAGGAGCTCAAACAAGCAATCAATGATGTGTTTCGCCTAACCACGCCATCAATAGTAAGGAATATGACCCACCAAACATGGCGATGAAGTATTCTCTGCCATAAGAATTATGATGTTCACACCGATCCGCTGGGCACATAAAGGGGGATATACACACTTATGAATAAATAAATAGCTAATAGATAACAGTCATCATCACTATTCCACATATTACAGTTGCTGGGCAGTGCATTAATGTAAAAATACAAAGTAACAACAGGAAATTGTAGAGAACCCGTAGATAAAAGTTTACATTGCTGTTCAAACAGTTTGAACAGCAAAATACACACGTATTTAAATTAAAGAATGTCACTATTAATTAGGTCAATGAGTTTAAATATGAAGGTCATATATCTAGTTACTCAGTTGACGATTATAATATTAATGAAAGAGTAGCGTAACTTATGTGCCAAATCATAGTGTATATGCTTATAAGGAACTCCAAATAGTGTACAACTGCTCACAGAAAGATATTTTGTTGGGGTAAAAAAAGTTCCTCTTAAAGGTTCATTTTTCTTAAAATTTCACAATATGATAATGATACTTGGTTTTTAAAATGCAATTTTGTAATAAAAATATTTTTAATTTAAAAAGTTTTTAATGCAGTTATAATTTTATTCATCTTGGATTGGAAAGTATTATTGTTAAAACAAAAATTGAATATTATATTAGTAACTAAATAATGTTTCTTTTTTATTATTATTTTTCATACGAAATATTATCTCATTTAATGTATTAAAATTTTAAACAAAGAAATAATTCCTTTATAATGAAGAGACTAAAAAATGTAATTCAAAACCTTATCTTTTAAATTCAAAGAAAAATTAATAATTATATATATATATATATATATATATATATATATATATATATATAATATCAGTGGCGTGCAGTCAGGGTAAGTCAGATATTACTACAGTAATCGAAAACTAATATAAAGTTATGATGCTTGTGTGATATATATATATATATATATATATATATATATATATATATGATACACACAGACAGTGCATGGAACAAGGAACTCTTCTGGGATAATTAAATCCACTATAGTCCGAATAAGTAATGGTAAATGACAAATACCATAGTTTTTCTTTTTCATGATGCTAGCCCGACGTGGGCAACGGGTCACTCGCAAAGAGGTCCCATAAATATAGCTTCCCTCACCAGCTATCTGCAAAGCAGACAGGATCCAGCTTTGGGACATGGATCTAGGGTTTAAAGCACCTAGCCATGCTACATTTAGAACCTCAATATAAGCAAAAGACTCGCTGCCTTCACGTCAGATTGAATGCATCAAAGAAAAAGAAAAAGGGAACCATTCTGAGTTCATTCCCATCTTGAAACGGACATGTTATGTGCCTTGAAAAGTGGACGCTCAATTCTGCCAGTTGAGGTTTAAGTTTTGGTTTTTGGCTAAAAATATAATAGTTACCCCTTTTTCTTTTTCTTTGATGCATTCAATCTGACGTGAAGGCAGCGAGTCTTTTGCTTATATTGAGGTTCTAAATGTATCATGGCTAGGTGCTTTAAACCCTAGATCCATGTCCCAAAGCTGGATCCTGTCTGCTTTGCAGATAGCTGGTGAGGGAAGCTATATTTATGGGACCTCTTTGCGAGTGACCCGTTGCCCACGTCGGGCTAGCATCATGAAAAAGAAAAACTATGGTATTTGTCATTTACCATTACTTATTCGGACTATAGTGGATTTAATTATCCCAGAAGAGTTCCTTGTTCCATGCACTGTCTGTGTGTATCATAAAAAACTCAGGGGACCCATTCTGAGTTCATTCCCATATATATATATATATATATATATATATATACACAACGAACAAAATATTGTCCTGGCTGATATTCAAGGAATAAGACCAAACCAATCACTCAACAAAGTTTCGTACCTGAAAGGATTTATGGACGAAACAAAGGCGGACAATAAATTTAGGGGGGGAGGGGGGTCGAAACATATCAAAAATCGAGTTTCTCCAATTCCACAGTATGCACGTAGTTGGAAATGATGATCTCAACATCTTGTAGAAAAAATGAGTATATGCGACCACCCTTACCCCTTCCATAGCATCCCCCCCATTTTACTCTCCCCACAGATATAAACCCCAAATGTGACAATCATGCATTATATTAAGTCTTATTAAGTAGATTAGATTAATTTGGATAGATTATTTAGATAGAGTTTTAGATAGATTGAATAGATTACATAGATTAATTTAGATAGATTAGATGAATTATATAAATTATTGTCACGTTTTTTTGGTTTAGTTTCAGATTGTTATTTTCAGATTGTTTATGATTGAATGAGTTATGATTTAATTCCGAATGAGTTATATTAAATTCAGATTGAATGATTCAATTGCTAGAATTTAACAATTAGTTTCTTGTTATTAATGCTACTAGGCCTAAATAAGTGAAATCATGGCGACTAGAAGCAAAACGTACAATTCAACATTTGGTCACCCTGCAGAATTTCCACCTTCAATGACTCCTTCAAAGGCTGACGTATTTAGGCATTAATTATTGGTAAGAAAACGAGAAGAACTGATTTCGAAAGATTCTAGAACAGCAAAAGAATGTTACAGAATTGTCACTAAAGATGTGGAAGCCATTTGGGAGAAGTTTTCCTTTCCACATATAGGATTTGAAGGAATAGCTATAAAAGTTGAACGATTGATAGAATCTGCAGCAAAGCTAAATAAAGTACCATTAAAACAAAGAAACAACAGTTTTCAGCAGAAGGTGGAGACATTCGATGAAATGTTTGATATTTGCACTTGTACTTGTTACGATAAAAAAATCAGTCGAACGGATTGCAGATGTGATATTAGAGTTCCAATGATTGAGTGGGAGTCTTTTGTGGGCAGAAACAAAGAAAAAACCAACTAGGACCAATCGACAGAGTAACGACATCCGCAAGAAAAAGGACTCACGATAGAGTTAAAGGATTAGAAAGAAGAGCCAAGATAAGCCTAGATATGAATGTCGCCTCAACCAGCAAACTGGACCCTTTACATATTATGGAAGATGAGAGCATGGAAATTGATGATGACAGCGACGATATTGACTTTGTTCCGGATTTTGAGCTGAGAGAAAACCATCAGAACAGAATTATTTATGGTAACTTAACAATAACAGCAGATAGATACCGTGTAAGTTACAGAGCTACTGCAGCTATAGTAAATGCAGCTTTGAAGGATATGGGAATATTAGACGAAACCAATATGTTGGATGGAAAAAAAGTGGAAAGAGAAAGAATACGTGTGGGTAAAAAGAACATAATCAAAGTGAAATCAGAGAACACACAGATTGAAGGTATCGGATTTGATGGTAGAAAAGATCGAACTAAGACAAAGAAGGGAATGGAGTACGAAGAACATTATGTAATAGTCAAAGAACCTGGTGATGTTTACATGGCTCATATAGCTCCAGATAACGGAACTGCTTGTTGTATTACAGATGAAATAATAACTTTTATAGTTGATTCTAATAGCAAAGAATCCCTCAAAGCTTTGCTATGCGATGGCACCCCAGTGAACACTGGCAGGATTGGCGAAGTGCTAAAATTGATTGAATTATATCTGGACAGGCCGATACAATGGCTGATTTGCCTTTTGCATGCAAACGAACTGCCCCTCAGGCACGTATTTGAAGCAATTGATGGAAAAACTTCGGGACCAAACACCTTCAAAGGTTCTCTTGGAAATAAACTCCGAGAGAATTTGACCACACTGGATATAGTTGATTATACCCCTGTAGAGGGCAACATTAAAGAAGTTTCGGCCGGTATTGTTAAAAGTTTCAGCAGTGACCAAAAATATATGTATGAAATGTGCATTAGCATACAATCTGGACGCATCTCACAAGCGTTAGCCACCAGATCCCCAGGTGCCCTCCATCATGCAAGATGGCTTACACGAGCAAACAGGATCCTGCGCTTATATGTCTCTACACGGAATCCAGACAAAAACATCCAAGACCTAGTAAAAATTATAATGCTGGTTTACGCTCCAGGCTGGTTTTGGATAAAGTCTCATCCAAAGGCAAATGAGGGGGCATCTAATTTTTGGTATATCATGCACTTGCTTAAAGGCTTAGATAAAAAGCATCGGATGATTATGGAGCGTGTCCTCAGAAATAACGCCTATTTTGCCCACCCAGAGAATATCTTACTCTCAATGATAACAGACACAAGAAGAGAGGTCAGAGAGCTGGCTCTTCAGCATATCATTCGAGCAAGAACTAGAAGCACCAATGCGAGAAATTTTGAGCTGCCAAAAACACTGAACTTTGAAGCAGACGATTATCCTAACATGATCGACTGGGACAACGAAACCATCACTCCTCCACCTATTTTACAGAATTTGACAAATGATGGTCTTAAAGTTCGAAATGAACCACTTCAGCTTATTCCTTTTCCCTGTCACAGCCAGGGAGTAGAACATGCTGTAAATGTGGTAACAGAAGCATTACAAGATAGAATTGGTTACGAAAACAGACATAAATTTATTTTGAATGTACTGGAGTCGAGAAAAAAGCTACCTGTGTTCCAATGGAAAAGCCAGTGGTGTCAGTAATTCACGATTTTAAATTTCGTAAGGTGAATATTTTGGTTTTAATATGCTTCAATTAAATTTCTTAAGGTGAATATTTTGATTTTAGTATGCTTCAATTGCTTCTTTAAGTAATATACGGAGAAAGATTTATTATTATATATAAAACTTATATATATATATATAAAACTTATTTTAACTTTACTTATATCATTATTTACTTTAATCTTTGTCATTTATCAGGTTTTTTAATTCAAAGAATTGGTTTCAATTTTATTTCAATTTAAAAAAGGGTGGGCATATGCAACGGGTAGGGGGGGGGCGCATAGCGGTGTAATTACAGTATGTTGTTTAGGGGCCCAAAGGAAACTCCGAGCAGTGTGTAGAATAAGAATATAAAATTTCGACCCCCCCTAGCCGGACATCGCATGCCTCACAGAAACCCATCTTAAGGATTGTCAAGGAAAGTGTGAAACCTGCGAACATTGTATTGATAAGAAAGAGATAAATATAGAGGGTTTCAACCAACTAAAAGCGAATAGAACAGCGAGACGTAACGGTGGCTATGCTATATATGTACAATTTATGGTGGTTCAAAAAAGACAAAAGTTTGAAATTTACAGGTGATGGTATTTTTTCCCATTATATAAGTCAATAGAAGTCCATTGATACCATTTTTATGAAAATCAAATTTTGTTTAGGGGTTTCTCATTGAGGTTGAATTTCTTGCATTTAAGGAAGTTAAATTTTTCCTTAATTATGAACCTAATTATTATATTTCTATTGAAGATTACTTGATTTTATGTATTCTTGATATAAAAATGCAATTAAGAACATTTGCTGATATTTTTGTACAAAAGATAAATGAATCAGAGTTACCAGACATTTATATGAATCACATTTTGGTACTAATTATGGTCTGTTTCTTTAGTTCTGTATGGTGTGTCTAACGTAGAATGTTCAATGTGGATTTATTGAAGTTGGGTATGGTGTTCCGATGCTTTTCAACTGCTTGTAGAAGTCATTGCAATTGTTCTTCGGTCTTGGTTATCGTTTTTGCGAAGTCCTGGATCATGGCAATGCCTCGCTCGGCCACATCATTGATGACTTTAAGACATTTGACAAAGTTATAAAAAATATTGAAGCCCTGATCATCAATCCATTCCTCTACCGGTTTGCTCATCCACGCGGTTGAAGAACTGGAAAACAAACCACGATCTTTCGTCTAGTATGTCTATCAGCTGTGTGTCATTGTCTAGGAGGACTAGGCTTTCTTCATTTTCTTCCGACACTGGTAGTGAGGCCAGCTTTTGTGCCATATCTTGTTTCTGTTTGCTGGTAACACAATCGCTGCAAAGAGCAAACACTACCTTTTCTGGCCTCATGTAAGAAGTGTGCTGTCGGAGAACACCTAGAGCACTCTCAGCTACTTCCTTGTCCACCGTCTTGTAGCGGATCAGATCTCGGTAGAGGCAGAGGTCGTTGACAGGAGCATCAGCAGCAACTGGCGCTGAGAGCCAGGCCTGGACGTAAAGTACGGCGGTAAACTGTACCATTCTTTGCAACGTCAGTAAGGTGTGTTCATCGTAACCCAGCTGTTCCCGAAACAGATACATCTTCATGTTGTAAATCACCTAAAATGGATAAATTCATTCATTTTTTTTATTAGATTCTATGCCAATGTTTTAATAATGGGCAAATTCAATGATTTAAAATATCTATATACTATATTTGTCTATAATCTTTCTAATACGTTGTAATATTTGTCAGAGAATTTATATATTTATTATTTACACTATTCTACATGTTTTTACAAACCTTGGCCATCTAACGAGCGTGATGATATGCACCTAGACGACGAAACTTCACTTTGTGAGACTCACAAGCTCCGAGCACAGTGAGTGTTAGCTCTGCCACCTCGCGATAGTCGTCACGGATAAAGTGACTGCACTCTTTCTTCTGGACCAACGTTTGAAGATTGCAGATCACCTGATTCCGCATCTGTTTTAACCACGTGTCGTTGATAGGAAGTAGCTTGAAGGTTGCTAGATCTATATCTAGCCATCTGCGCACAAAATATAATGCTTCATGTTTGCCGTACAAATTATCTTTGTTCAAGCATGATAAGTACATATTTTTTTATTAAACTAGCTGTGGTTTAAATTATAATTTTTTCTTATTGTTTCGTATTCATTATTTTCTAAAACATAATGTAGCAAGATATCTAACCTGTCCTGTAATTCGAGAAATCTTAGTTCAGATGGACCACTTGTTTTTCCAAATAGTTTAGCCGATACTGACCCTACTACCAATTCTAAAACATGATGGCGACATTCTAGATGGAGTAGCCTTCTTCCCAACATGCTTTGAAGCCTGACTACTGCTCCCTGAATTCTTCCTGTGTTACTAGCAGTTGTGTCGTAGCAAAGTCCAACGACACGTTCCTCTATATTCCAGTCTTCTCGAGCATCCATGGTTGCACGTGCCTGCGATTTGCCAGTCCCATCCTGAAGTCTATTTATTGAAAGAAGTTTTCCATTTACATGGTCTGGACTCTCCTGAGATAAGGATGGCTTGTCTGTGCTCCTGTATCACAAAGGAATCCTGTATTAAAAAAAACATTAGGTAATAATGATTACGGATTTGTAAAACATTCAAAATTTTAAAATGCAACGTCTAGAAATATAAGCATTGTATAACTAAGTGTTGATTATACATCTATTTCTATACCTTCATCATCTTTCCATCCCAGTGTACTACAACATATTTTGGAGGGACAAATTTACTCTTAACATCTTGTGCCACTTCACGTCGATGTAAAGCTCTCTGTCTCACTGTAATTGCCTTGGAGATGTTAAATTGGTCAAGATCCACCGGTGGAACTGCTGATCGCACGACTGCACTGACAACTCCAGCAACCTAATAAAAATAAGATACAAAACATTTTTAAGAGAAGTAATTGTACGAACAAAACCAACTCATGTAAATTAATTGTACTGATATATATATATATATATATATATATATATATATATATATATATATATATATATATATATATATATACAGGGCGTCCCAAAAAAATGTATACACACTTTAACAGCTGATAGCTCAATTGATGTTTCTTTCTATCCAAGTTAAACCCATTAGAATTAATAATGGCAGTCAGACTAAGCTTTTAACAAAGGAAATTCATTCTAAAATGCTACTGGAAGTGTGAAAACGCAGTTGAAGTGCAAAGACAGTTTAGGAGGGAGTTTCAAACAGATCCATCAACGCGACTTACCATCACTCGAATTAGAGATAAGTTTGAAGCCAATGGAACTGTTCAAAATGTCCACAAGAAGCGTTCCGGAAGACCACAGACATCGACAAGCCCCACAAAGCAAGATAGAGTACTGGAAACGTATCACCAAAGTCCAAGAAAATCTGTGCGGCAAGCGAGTCGTGAGGTAGGAATTTCAGAATCGTCTGTCCAACGCATTTTGAAGCGCTGTCAATGGAAAAGTTACATTCCAAGATTAGTCCATGCTATTAATGAAGATGATCCGGACCGAAGAGTGGAGTATTGCGAGTGGTACTTGGCACGATGTGGATGTGGATTGGACGAAGGGGTTTCGTAGAATACCCTCCGCGTTCACCAGACCTCACACCACTAGACTTTTTTTTATGGGGATACTTAAAAGACAAAGTCTACGCTATAAAACCTGCAACAGTCGCTGAATTGAGAGCAGCCATTGAACGAGAATGCACACAAATACCAAACGAAATGTTTCGTGATGTTTGCGATTCCATTGCTTCGCGTTATCAGTAGTGCCTGGACCAGAACGGACGTCAGTTTGAAAACAGGCGTTGACAAAACAATTAAATAATGTCTGTAGATTCTATTACATTTTGAAAATGAAATGTATTTTAATAAACACTGCCTTTATAAGTATTTAAAGTGTGTATACATTTTTTGGGACGCCCTGTATATATATATATATATATATATATATATATATATATATATATATATATATATATTATATATATATATATATATATATATATATATATATATATATATATAATATACAAAATTAGATCACGCGGTAAACAAACCTGATTGTTGGACAGGCGGAATCGATCGGCCATCTCAATAATGGGAGTACATCTCAGAAGCTTACGAGGCAGATTGACAGAAACTGTGTCTTCAATACATCGTTTTGTGGGTGCAACGAATTGACTATCCGAACCACTGATCCTTTCAGAATTATCATTACTCTCAGAGTCATCCGAGTTCTCAGAGAAGGCTTCAGCATAATGCTGTTTTTTGAAGTGGAAGCTACAGAATGAAGGCTCGCATCTTTGGAGTATCGGGCTATCTTATTTTTTTTCTCGTCTTAACCTTTCTGCTTGTTGTTTTCTCTTTATGCTAAACACTTTGTCATTCCCAGATATTGTACCAAGTCTTTCTGAACGTTGATCTATATAAAACCTGATATCTTCGTCTTTATCGTATGCATTTAAGAATCTGTTGCATTTCATTTCTTAGATCGTATCATCTGCTCCGATGTCTCAAACTCGATCAAGTTTGTCTGTAAACAACTTTCTCGAGCGCAGATAGAGTGTGTGTCCTGTGTCAACTGTCCTACCAGGAAACGTTCGGTCGAGTGTCTCAGTACAGGAACTGAAGGCGAAACCTTGTCCTTTTTGTTCTGGTTCATTTCGCAATCATTCTTATACCATTACTAGAATATTTCAACAAACAAAATCAATCTGCAACAGAAAATTAATTTTAATTGAGATAGCAACATTACGCTAGACAGACTATACAGAATTTAAGAAATCATTGACTGAAAAAAATACGTCTTGAACTGTAGTGGGTTTGACATGGCCCTTCAGTCAATTATATGAAACATGCATATAATCGTCACTAAGGAACGATGTTTTTAGTTACGTTTTGTTATAGAAAATGTCCTTGTGGTCGCCCACAAAATATAAAATCAAGAATAATGGAATACAGAAGAAAGCATGCGACACCGCCATGATTCAAATGTTTATTAAATGATATAAAAATCAAGAAATAAGTGCCTTATTATTATAAATCAAAGTATACAATTAAATTTGGGAACAAATGAATGTTATATTAGTAAATTGCAGTGCTACCATTATTGCGAATCACTAAATTTCCATAAATTGCTCTAAATTGAAGAAAAACTGAAGTTCCCTGAAATCTGAGAACTTCAACCTCGATGAAGAACCCCTAAACAAATTTTGATTTTGACAAAAATGGTATCAAAGAACTTCTATTGACTTATATAATGGGAAAAAATACCATCACCTATAAATTTCAAACTTTTGTTTTTTTAAGCCACCCTAATGTACATGAAGGTCATATGACAGACGATAATAAGTAAATCAAATAGCTTTGTGGAACTCCTAGCAGTGAAAATAGAAAAACTAAACGTGATACTGATACTCCTCTATAGACCTCCAAACACTCCAACCGAAAAGTTCTCGGAGGCCATTGATGATATCAGAAACCTAATAAAGACCATTAACCCTCCATTCCCCAATATAATGATCTGCGGAGACAAACTTCACATTTATAAAATACAAAAAGGTGGATATACACCAGGACAAGGGGTGCACAAGAGAAGACAAGGAGCAAGCAAATGTTGATGGCTCTCACAAATGAGTTTATGCTGACACAGGAGATAACAGAAAATATCAGAAAAAAAATAACTGCCTAGATCTGGCATTCACGAATAACATGAACTTGATTGCTGCTATAAAAATAACCCCAACCATTATCTCAGACCACAACTTAATCGAGATATCAACAAATATGACGACAACATTAAAAGACAATACACATATTGAGGAAAGAAGCAAGTGTGGGGCCTTTAACTTAAACTCCAAAACTATAAATTGGGAAGCAATCAGATCGCACATGGCCCAAATAGAGTGGAGAACAGTTTTAGAAAATAAAACAACTGAAGAAATGCTAACAACCTTAGAAGAAAAGACGCTGAGAGTTTTAGAAAAAATATGCTCCGAAATCACAGCCAAAAGGAAGGAGGAGCTGGCTAGAGAGGCAAAAGAAAAGAATATTTCGCAAACGAAAGAGAGTGGAGGCGAAGTTAGCCAACTGCGGAGATAATGCCAGGAAAGCAATACAAGAAAAACTGGAGGGTATCGATAGAGAAATACAAACCCTGATAAAGGACGATACAGAGAGGGAAGAGGAAAAGGCGGTAGAAACAATAAAGGAAAATCCAAAATAATTCTATAGCTATGCGAAAAGGAAAACAAAAACCCGCGCCGCTATTGGGCACTTAAGGAAGAGAAATAATGAACTAACCGACGATCCAAAAGAAATATCTAAAAAACATTAAAACATTGAGAGCCCAGTATAAATCAGTTTTCAGTACCCCAAAAAGTGACAAAGCGATACCAGACATGCTGTAGATGCATTCTTTGAAGAGAAATTGCAAGGAGAGTGTATAACAGACTTTGATTTTACCCCAGAAGATGTAGTGAGAGCTATAGAACAAATGAAACCACATTCAGCTGCAGGTCCAGACAACTGGAATGCATTATTGATTAAAAACTGTAAAAATGAAAGAGCTACACCTTTATACTGGATATGGAGAAGATCCCAAGACACTGGGGAAATACCGAGCATCTTCAAAAGAGCAAACATTGTCCCTATATATAAAGGAGGGGATAGATCTCAAGCAAAGAAATATAGACCAATGTCATTGACGTCCCATCTCACCAAAGTATTTGAAAGCATAGTTAGAGAGAAAATCTACGATTTCTTGGAGACACTGGAAAGATTCAACGAAAATCAGCATGGATTCCGATCAGGTAGATCATGCCTATCACAACTAATAGGACACTACAACAATATCCTAGATGCACTGGAAGGCAATGACAACTACGATGTCATATACACGGATTTTGCTAAAGCTTTCGACAAATGTGATCATGGTATAATAGCACATAAAATGAAATATGTGGGAATAACAGAGAAAGTAGGAAAATGGATCTACAACTTCCTCACAAAACGTCTACAGGTCGTCAAAATTCAAGGTATATCATCAGAATCGGAAGTACGCAGCTCAGTACCACAAGGTACAGTACTGGCCCCACTCCTGTTCATTATCATGCTAACAGACAGACAGCGGAGTAAACAGCAATAGTATCGTAACATCCTTTGCAGACGATACAAAGAGCTGCAGAAAAATCAGCGATGTAAATGAAGTGGAGGCCTTGCAGAGGACACGAACAAAATATACAAATGGTCAGAAGACAACAATATGACATTTAACACCGAGAAATTTCAGCTCTTGAGATATGGTAGAAATGAGGAACTGAAACAGGCTGCATATTATGCTCCAGATAGAGAGGAAATTCAGAGAAGCACGAAAGCGATCGATCTGGGACTAATAATGACCGATGATGCGAAATTCGAAACACAAAATCAGATAGCGATAAATAAAGCAAAAAGAGTCGCGGGACAGGTCCTAAGAACGTTCAAAAGAAGGGACAGGAGAGTAATGATTCCCCTGCTAAAAACACTGATTATACCAAAACTTGAATACTGCTGAGTCTTGACGTCCCTATATAAAAAGGAAGAAACTAATGTCTGGCTCAGGACAATACCAGATGATACAGATACCGTGTGTACCTGGCTATGTACCATGGAGAGCACAAGAAAGCAACTCGCTCCTCCACCAAGCCAGACCTAGAGGCCAGCTTGACCTTCGTGTGAAGAGAGACCATCACACGGAACAGCAACGAGGCTAACGAGGTGTTTATATATGTTAACCCCCTTCTTCTATGGCCTTGGTTGGTTCGAAGTCGACGGGGGTTCTGGTTAGGAGGCAGCAACGGATTTGTTACTCGCGGTAGTTTCGTCTATACTACTCTCCGAGTTCTTCTATAGTGGCTTGGAGGATTCTGAGAAAACTTACTAAACTATCTGACGGTTCCCCGAGTCTTCTTATAACGTATCGGGAAATTACTTTTTTCTATTTAAGACTAAGTTCTCTTAAGAGAGCACGGCTCGAAGGAGAAGATAAAAAACTTTCTTTTACTGTAATTTACTGCTAAAATGTACAGGTAACACTCAGCCTCTAAGTTAGATTAGACTTTTACAGGAGGAGAGGTTCGACCTCTTTCGACCATGTCTCAGGCCGGAATTTAAATGTGAAGAGGCCAAGGGCCTCCTCGCTGAAGGGCTACTAAGACAAGAGTGATTGAATTTACAATACAAGAATTAAATAAGTTTAAATTTTGGGGGGGAGTGCAGTTGAAGGTTAAGTTCCCCCTTTAACTGGAAATCTAAACACTTCTTGGACGTTAAGCATAATTTTACACATATCAGAATTTTGAAAGATTCCAAAATAAAACGAAAAACTAAATAACAAAAAATTAATAATATCGCCGAGTATACATTCCTAAATGGCGACATAATGTCGGAGTAGTACAATGAGTACAATCCCAAGTACATCACTGAGTACATTGTAATTTTGGTTTATTACAACTATGATTATAATTACCAATTAATTCACATTCTCTTATTATCGTTATTTACAGTTTCATTAAAGTACATTAATTACATTATATTAAATTATTACAGTTAATTACAATTAAACAGTTAACTATAGTTTTTTCAGTGTTGCATATTTATAGACAATTAGGATGTTAGGAGTATAACACAAAGTGCATGGGCACATATATGGGCATATATATGGGCATATATATGGCATATATATGGCATATATATGGGCATATATATGGCATATATATGGGATATATATATATATATATATAACATATATATAACATGACACACAATAATATTTTGTGATTAGAAGTAACAAGAGAGAAGGTGTCGGACTCAGAAGCTCGCTTTTGGCGATGTCAACGGAGTTCGAACACCTTGAATCAGCATGAATGAGCAGCTTGCGAGAGGTGAACGCACTTACAAGAAAAAGTAAAAATAATACATGTGGACGTATTTACATGTACGTAACTATGTACGTAATCATGATCATCAGGGGACATGTACGAATGCACAAAGTATTGCACACATATCGGTACGTAACACAATAGGTTGTGTGCGTAATATAGATACGAGTAAACATGGACTGATAGGTTGATAGGGCATCAGTAGACAATAGGTAGGAGAATGAATAAGAAATAAAATTAATAAAGGATAACGTTCAAGATAAGATAGAGACGTATGGATGAATATGGTCGAATAATAATATTTATAACACATAACACCAGACAGGACACAACATATAAATAATAACTTATAGAGAATGAAGTTTTTATTATTATTAAAGAATTTACCATACATTGAATACGAAAGATATCCACATACTAAACACGTGGTTCAGCATTCAAGGTATGGAAAACGTAGAGAATTAAGTTACTTTATGACGTCATAGTTTATCAAATTATGTAACACGTTAATTCATAATTAATACCCCATAGTTATTTAATTCGTACGTACAGTACAAGTCATATTGGTAGAAATTAGAAGAAACGAATTAGAGAAATACAGTAATGAATAAAGAAGTACAAACAAGGGTTCAAATCTTGCCACATGCAATATGTATGCATAATCTAATAAAGTTTAGAGATGAGGGTTAGATGCAAGGCAACAATAATTAATTATCATAAAGTCTATAATAAATGGAAAATGGAGATAAGGGTAATATTGTGATGGAAATGTTAAGCAATCTAAACCGTCGAGTGTCTTGTTTGTACTTTAAGGGAATGAAATTAAGAGACATTCGCTTCTCACAACGAACCTCCATTGACACAAACATGGATACGACTTAACCAAGAAATTGTAGATAGCATGGTTGTGACATTGCAAAAATAGAGAGCAAAAAATAAATTTTTATCCAAACTCGCGTTAGGCGATTTTGGTTCTTATGTAAAAATGAATATTTGAAGTATAAAGATTATATAGGAATTATTCATTCTTCATTTTTACATATATATATATATTTGCAGCTACCGCTTACCCTGTGGACATACCCACCGCACGCCACTGATATATATATATATATATATATATATATATATATATATATAATATATATATATAGCGAGGAATAGGAGGACAAAAAGATGGTAGATGTTTACTTACAGACGTTTCGGAAAAGTTCAATTTCCATCATCAGTGCTAAAAAGTTTAAAAACCAAATAGAAATAAATAAGTATAATAAACAAAAACGAACAATAAATTAAAATGGTGCAAGAATTACCGATAATTAGCGGAATTAATAGTATGGTTACAATATATATTAAATTAGAAGATTAAAAATTAAATGATATAAAGTATAAAAGTATGGACAATAAGTGAAATATAAAACGGTTAAAAGGTAAAACAGAATTGAGGGGGTTCTTACCAAATTACCAAAGTTACCAAACTCATGTAAATAAAATTAAAATAAATGGTGGTATCTAGCAACTCACCCTAATAAGGTATACCTGAACAATTAAAAAACACTATTTGGCAACTCATCTAAATAAATGCTCTGGTAACCCCTCCATATATAAATAAGTGATATCTGGCAACTCACGATCCTCTATATAATCGCTGCTTGGCCTCTAGATCAGGGCTGCCACTTTTGTTACTTTCGTAACAAAATTGTTACTTTTTAACATTTTTTTACTTTTGTTACGACGTTCGGAAATTTTGTTACGTTTTAGACTTTTAACTCTAATTCCAAGAAAACGGTAAATTTCTAAGTTTTAATTATTGCTGTTAGTGTCACCACTGAAGTTGGCACATTAGAAAGAGTTGCCAATTAACGTTATAATATAGCGTTGATTGGCAACTCTTTCCAGTTGCTCTCGTGACTTTGTTCCGTGATCTCACGTGTGTTTAGTGTTTTAGTTTATTCAGTCTTATCTTTAATTTTATATAAACCTGTTTAGTGAGTGAAATTTTGTGTTACTATATTTTGATAAAAAAAATATATATATATCCCTTTAATATGGAGGGAAATCAAGATGATGAACTTATGATAGTGATTATAAAACACCGGAGAAAAAGCCTAAAATGACTAGAAAATCCAGAAAGATTTTGGTATAATAATTCAAAAGAACAGTGTGGGGACAAGCAGCGCTTCCCTTTACTATCTAAATTCATGATGGATCTCCTTTCACTTCCTCATTCTTCGGCTAGTGCCGAAAGAATATTTTCAACACTAACTAACTAATGTTAAAGTTAAAAATAGATCTTCATTGAAAACATCCACAATAAATGCGCTTTTATATACAAAAGAATTACTTCGAAGCCAGGATTGTACAAAATGGGAACCATCAAAAGAAATGATAAATATGATGAAGGAATCCAAATGGCAAGAAAGTAAAACTATGGATGAAGAAAACGTAGCATTTTAAGTAAGGTAAGACTTAATAAATAGTTTAATTTGAACAATTTAATTTTTTTTCGCGATTTGTTACCTTTTTGATGGATTTGTTACCTTTGGCTTATTCATTTTGTTACTTTCCCTAAAATTCTTGTGGCACCCCTGCTCTAGATGCTCATAATGCGTCTGGCTGGGGCCAGGCGAACATCCCTCTCCTTCTTAGGTTAAGGCTTCGGTTAGGTTTCCCTTTGCGGGTGAGGACATCCCTTCTTCTCCCCCAAAGACGTAGACCTTCTCCTTTCTCTTCCTCTCTTAGTTTAAGGATACCCGTTTGGAGGGAGGTCATCCTCCCTTCTCCCCCCGAAGCCCCCTCCCTTCCTTTTTGCAGCATTGATTTGTTGCATAACCCTTTCCCCCTTTGCAACATTGATGTTGCATAACCCCCTCCATTGCAAACCCCCCTTCATTGCATACCCCTCCCCTTTGTTGCACAACCCATTTGCACCATCTTGCAACATTGATCAACATTTGCAATTGCATTGCAGCATTCTTGCACTCTCCCATTTTGTGGTCACACTACTAACTGCTGGGCTTTTTTAGGACAGAGAATCCTAAGCCATAACCTAACGCACATTTCGTATTGAAGTCTAGCTCATGGGACGACAAGTTAACAATATTACTAAAATCACTTTTTTTAGTCCAGTAACTATTACAAATTAAATCGTCCAGTCTATTATTTAATTTTCTGTTCTGAGTTCTGCATCTTCTACGTAAGTTGTTGTAAATATCGTCCAAAAGTGTACTTCTCCAAGCAAGAGGAGCGGTGGAAAAAAATATATCTTTTCTTACTTCAGACTCTCTGAAGGCGTTCTTCACTTCGATGTGGGCTATATTAATGTTTTTTTTAAATAATTCTTTCGGTGTCACCAAACGGTGTATCGTCCAACATACGGTATCGTTTCCAAAGCAGGGATTTTGGGATGACTTTTTCACTATAACACTTCCTAAGGAAATTGAATTGGTTCTTAATAGAATGTGCTTCAGCAATAGCAGAACGGTAACGTCTAAAAATCGATCAGAGAGGAGGAAAGGTAGTTGTAAAAAGAGCAACAGTGAAGAGGACACGCGTGGGCTCCATTCTATGCATCATTCATTCATTCCACGTGTTTAATTGTGAAATTCATCCCATATATATATATATATATATATATATATATATATATACACACCTTTGGTTACTTTTGGTTAGCTTCCGTCCGAATTGTTCATTCTGACGAAGGTCAAGCTTTTTACTCCACCTTAGACCTACAGTTTAACGTGGAATCCGAACCACGCCCCACCAGCAGCCCAGCGTCTTAACCACTAGGTACCCAGGGTACCCATTTATCTACCAACCACTTTATTTATTGTGTGGAAGGATGAACAGCTAGGTTTTGCTGCGCGCCGCCTGCCGTTACCGGGTCTCGATCCCGGGGCCAATGGATTCGTAGTCAGCGACGCTACCACTACACCACCGAGGCGCATACACACACACCACACACACACATATATATATATATATATATATATATATATATATATATATAATATATATACATATATATATGTTGCTAACGACAGCATTTTTTAATTTTTAGACTTTGTGAAAAGTAAAAAGTTTCAAACATGACTTACTACATTCAAATAAATTAGAAGACAAACCAAATTCATCAAATATTGTTGTTGTTTTCTTCTTTTGTGGTATTTACATCAAAAGATTTCATAATCCGAAATTTTAATTTGTTGAGTGTCGTCTTAAATGATTGTATTAAAGACACAAACAAAGAGAAATATTTTAAAACAATTAAATGAAGAACGGTGACTTTGATTGTCTTTCCGTTAAGATTGTGTCAGAGTATTTTTGAAATTTGAACCATTATTATCCTATTATACTACAGTATGTACCATACCTTGTGAGAAGTTCCAGCATGCTCTCAAACACTCACCTCTCCCTCTATTCTTCACTATACATACATGCATTTTACACAATACACAATCTTCTCAAAATTTATATAAAAAAAATTGGCATTATTACCCTCGGAGACCTTGATTTCGGTTCTCTCCTTTTTACATAGGGGAGAGGGGGTGGTTTTGCGGCGTTCGCCCTCGGTCCCTTACAGGGTGTTTGAAAACTTTCTGTACAAATTGTAATGGGGGATAGGCAACACCAAAACAAACCCTTTTCGTCTATAAGTGTATGTCCGCTGACGTCACCATTCGGCGCGAGAGGGCGCCGCTGCAATTGGCTAAAAGGTGAAGTGGGCTAGACTCGCGCTTGCCGCGGGCATTCTTAAATCGGACGTAGTACGCGTAACATGGAGCGCTTCACGACTGCTGAGATGGCTGACATGCATATGGTGTATGGGGCTGCCAATGGAAACGGAAGAGCTGCTGTGAGGTTGTACCGACAGCGCTTCCCAAACAGACGTGTGCCAAACCACCAAACGTTTGCGCATTTGCATCGGCGACTGCGAGAAACTGGAACATTCCATGCAAACATGCATGACACTGGTCGGGAGAGAAACGTGCGCACTCCTGACATGGAAGAAGAAATCCTACGGCGATTTGAGGACAATCCAAGCGCAAGCACGCGAGTGTTGCACGTATCCTCGGTGTGAACCACGACCTGGTCTGGAGAGTGTTGCACGAGCAGCAGTTACATCCGTTTCATCGTCAGAGAGTCCAGGCATTACAACCTCGGGATTACCCTCTTCGTGTGGAATTCGCACGCTGGTTTCTGCAGCAGACAGCGGTGCAGCCTAATTTTCCGGCTTATGTGCTGTTCTCAGATGAGGCCTGTTTCACACGTGAGGGTGTGTTTAACATGCACAATTCTCACGTGTGGGCGCACGCAAATCCACATGCTACACGGGTGCATGCTCATCAAGAACGGTTCGCCGTCAATGTTTGGGCGGGTATCGTCCATGGCAAGTTGATTGGGCCGTACCTGCTGCCTGCCCGACTCGACGTCAGGAGTGCGCACGTTTCTCTCCCGACCAATGTCATGTATGTTTGCATGGAATGTTCCAGTTTCTCGTAGTCGCCGATGCAAATGCGCAAACGTATGGTGGTTTGGCACACGTCTGTTTGGGAAGCGCTGTCGGTACAACCTCACAGCAGCTCTTCCGTTTCCATTGGCAGCCCCATACACCATATGCATGTCAGCCATCTCAGCAGTCGTGAAGCGCTCCATGTTACGCGTACTACGTCCGATTTAAGAATGCCCGCGGCAAACGCGAGTCTAGCCCACTTCACCTTTTAGCCAATTGCAGCGGCGCCCTCTCGCGCCGAATGGTGACGTCAGCGGACATACACTTATAGACGAAAAGGGTTTCTCTTGGTGTTGCCTATCCCCCATTTCAATTTGTACAGAAAGTTTTCAAACACCCTGTATATAAATTAAATTTTATTTTAAGGGGTTTGATTGTTCTTGCGTTGGAGTCTTGATTTATAAAAAGTAAATGAGAATACGTATTAAAATCAACTAAGTATATTTGTTGTATGAAGGCCAGCCTCCTTTATAGCAGAAAAATAATTGATGAAGAAGTTATTCTTTAGCCAAGCAGACATTTTGAACGACGTGCCAAATTCTCGACTCTCCAGGCCTCGAGATTATTTTTTCTAGAATGCAAAATGTCTCGACAAAAGTGTATGATCAGGCACAAAAAAAGACGACGTCAAACTAAATGCTCTAACTCAGGGATTCCCAAAGTGGTCTGTACAGACCCCCAGGGGTCTGTAGGAAGCTTCCAGGGGGTCTCTAAGCTTTTGGAAAAATAGTAACATTAACTATATTAAAATAAATTTCCATTTCACACTAGACATTCGGTAAGTGTTTATTAAACTGGTTTAATGAGCGTAGAATGTTTAATTTTACATTAATTTAAAAGCTATCTATGTTTATGAAATATACTATAGTTTGTAACTGAATTCATAATTTTTTTTGTGGGGGGGGTCTATGTCCGTACGGAATTAATATTTAGGGGTCCTTGGTGGTAAAAGTTAGCATAAGATTTAGTTAAGTTAGAGTCTAACTTAACTAAATCTTATGTAGCCTGACTTAACCTAACTTTGAGTAACTTAACCAGGCATAATCTTGCCTAGCCTAACTTAATCTAAGTTAATTTTACATAACTTAATTCATCTTACTGTAATTGTACTCGAGCTTTATTATCACAGACAATTATTAAAAGTTTTGTACATGATAAAATTTCAATAAAACTCTAGATTCACTTTCGAAAAATTATATTCTAGTTTTTATTCTGTTGTTCAAAGTATAATATTCCCCTTGGGATCTTTTTATACATTTTAGTTACAAAAGTTACGGGCTAACAAAGACCTTAAGATTTACTCTAGATCATCCGAAGAAAGAAGCAATAGGAAAGAGAAAAAAACGAAGACACAGTGAGTTAAAATAAAGAGAACTAAGCTCCCATACTATACTTACGTTTATTATAAATACGTAGGCTTTTACACAGAAATAATCGTAATAGTAAGACATAGTATGAACGAGGCTCTTCTACTTCTACATGCCAGTGCTGGGTGAAAGGAGAGTTATAGGAAAGTAGGAAATGTATAATGAAGAGAGTAACTTTTAAAGTTCTTTCATACCATACTTACAACGCTTATCTCATTAATCAATTACTCATTAGAAGAAAGCGAAAAATAAAGGATAACATGAACGCTGCACTACTTAATCTAAACCATCTTTAATAGAAGTTTTTAACCAAAAGAGAAGAGGAAGAAGAGGAAATAGTTCCTAGGAAAGCTTCACCGGTGTCATTTTTAATTATATTTTGTAGATTTATTTATATATATATATATAGTAAGTCTAAGGAGAGGCACACATGCTCTTTTCAGAACTCTGTCAGTGACGCATCAGCCATTTTCTGAATGTATTATCTATCTGAAATGCATATATAGATATTCCATTATAAACATATTTACAATGGAATCTTCATATTATTATGTATAATAGCTTTATGCGTTTATTTTCCTTAAACGCACATAACTGAAGTGACATAAACGCAAAAAGCTATCATATATAATAACATAAAAATTCTTCTCAAATTCCTGACTAAAGAATTTTTGGCAAGTGCGCGCTGCCCTAAACTGATGAAACTAAAACCAATAACTTGTAATGAAGGATATAAATAACACTATTTTTTTCTATATAAAGTGTAAGAAAAAGAGAGAGGAAGAGAGAGAGAGAGAGAGATGCACCGGACATTATCGGATCATTTTTCCTTTTATTCTGGAACAAACAAGTAAGAATCACACCTCTTTGTTGTTTCCCCAAGATTTACGATCTGGTAGACAGTGTAGAGGCTTTGTTCACATTCGTTAAGAACTCTCATGGCGGCGGTCTTCTATCTTGTATTTAATATATGACTTAGGGAACTATTTGTTAAAGTCTCTGATGGTAGTTTATCACTGGATATTTTGTACGGAGTTATATTTCTTATCTTTCATTAATAATTTGATTTATTTAAGGAGATGGGTTAAAAAAATTGTGGGATAATATTTAAATGTACGTTCATTATAGAGATAAAATGATGCACACAGTCTTTGTGTGTGTGCTTATATATATATATATATATATATATATATATATATATATATATATATATATATATATATATATATATATATATATATAAAATCTAACAAAATTTTTCTAATATTTATAGCTATCTTTGTGTGAGAATATTCAGTAATTGTAAAATATAAAACATATTACTTTTATATTAAAACGTGCTTCAAATTTGGGCCATGCATGTAATACCTGGTAAGCCGGCGTGTGTCTGCAACATCACCTGAAATAAATTATTTCATATTTTACGAATAATATATTTATCATCATGCATGTACCATTTGTTCCTCGTACGGCGTGTTTGTAACTTCCATATTCATTGTTAGTTGATTCGTTCTCATTATCTTTGATGGCTTCTTTTCAGGTATTACAACATTTCAGTGATATCACCTCACTCAGTGTCATTCCCTTTCCCATTTGCGGTCCTCACTGAAAATGCACGAAGTGAGAATCCAGATTTGAGAAAAGAGTTCCTTCATTTGAGAGACAATGTCACTCCATTTCCAATCCTGGTAAAGGCCCCAAATGGGAATGCCTGATATTTCCTAACCTAATTCAATTTAGTCTGACCTAACCTAACCTAACATTAGCCTGACATAATCTAACCAAACCTAACCTTACCTATCGTAACTTAACCTAACCGAAGTTAATCTAACTTGGACCAAAGTGGGAAAGCCGTGGATGAGAATGAGAATGGCATGAATTGGGAATAGACCGATTTAAAATGCCTCC
Source organism: Bathynomus jamesi (assembly GCA_023014485.1). Lineage (NCBI taxonomy): Eukaryota > Metazoa > Arthropoda > Malacostraca > Isopoda > Cirolanidae > Bathynomus > Bathynomus jamesi. The sequence goes on along the minus strand of JAJOZX010000210.1, from coordinate 66,819 downwards.
TTTGATATTCTCACTCTCAGCTTTTCCACACTTGGGCGCGGAATGAAATGGGAATGACATTGAGTGGGATAATATCACTTCACTTACTTCGAAGAAAATCATTCCGTCAACCACAGTCGATTTATTCAAGTACTGTACTTAACTTTCCATCCACGTTTTCGACACATTAATCTTTCTTCTGACAAATGCTTTCATTCATTTGAAATGCATGATAAACAGACACACACACACACACACACACACACACACACACATATATATATATATATATATATATATATAAGGGTGGTGTGTCGGAACAAAATAAAGTATCTCCATACCATACTTGATACTTAACCAAAAATGTATTTACAATACGATACTTTGCATATAAATAAATAAATACAGTTCTCAGTAACATATATAATAATCCTGTTTGTGTTTGATGCAAAGAGAAAAAAAATTTTATTGATGCGTACATTTCTAACTGTTAAAGGTCTGTCGCTTTATTATTTAAAAAAAAATAACTTTGGACTTCTTGTCTATTCCCACTAATTTTCCTGTTTTTAAAACAAAAAAAAAATGAATCCTCCCCATCTTCACTGCTCGTTTCACTGATAGCTGAGAGAGTCAAAACTTCAAATTCGGGTTCCAACCAACCCTAAACCTCAGTCTCCCATTCTCCCGCAAGCCGCCTGTCAATAATATAGTGATAAATGTTTTAAAAATTATTATTACATTTGACCAAAGTAAAGAGAACTAAATTTTATGCTCAACCCGGAAATTAGGATTAGATGTATCGCGGATTTCATACCTCAGTTTGAACCTAAGGTGGACAACAGCTGCCACTACATTATTCCGACGTTGTCGCTCATCAAAGATGAAACATTTTTCTAATCCACGAAATACAGCCAGAGCGAATGATTCTGCATATTTTAAGGTTTCAGAATAAAGAAGATTTTGCAGCTTGTAATTCGTGGTATAGATTGTTGGAAGCAAGTAGATCAGGTACATTATGTCTATCACAATTAATAGAGCACTATAACAATATCCTAAATGCACTGGAAGGCAATGACAACTACGATATCATATACATGGATTTTGCTAAAGCTTTTGACAAATGTGATCATAGTATAATAGCACATAAAATGAAATATATGGGAATAACAGGTAAAGTGGGAAAATGGATCTACAACTTCCTCAGAGAACGTCTATAGGTCGTCAAAATTCAAGGTATATCATCATCAGAATCGGAAGTACGCAGCTCAGTAGCACAAGGTACAGTACTGGCCCCACTCCTGTTCATTATCATGCTAACAGACATAGACAGCGGAGTAAACAGCAACAGTATAGTAACAGCCTTTGCAGACGATACAAAGATCAGCAGGAAAATCAGCGATGTAAATGAAGTAGAGGCCTTGTAGAAGGATACGAACAAAGTATACAAATGGTCAGAAGACAATAACATGACATTTAACACCGAGAATTTTCAGCTCTTGAGATATGGTAGAAATGAGGAAATTAAAGAGACTGCATATTACGCTTCAGATAGAGAGGAAATTCAGAGAAGTACGAAAGCGATCGATCTGGGGGTAATAATGACCGGTGATGTGAAATTCGAAACACAAAATCAGACAGCTATAAATAAAGCAAAAACGGGTCGCGGGACAGGTACTAAGAACGTTCAAAAGAAGGGACAGGACAGTAATGATTCCCCTGATAAAAACAGTGATTATACCAAACCTTGAGTACTGCTCAGTCTTGACGTCCCCATATAAAAGAAGAAACTAACAGACTAGAAGAAACTCAGAGACATTTCGCAGCAAAGATTGATGGCTACAAAGAGCTCAACTACTGGGAAAGACTCCGTAAACTAAATCTGTACTCCCTGGAAAGAAGAGAGAGGTACACCATAATCTACATATGGAAAATGATCGAAAAACTGGCACCAAACCTCAAACTAAACACAATTACCATTCAAACAACACAGGAAAATAGGAAAGGCAAAATGTGTAGTGTTCCCAAATTAAAGGCCGACAAGGGACCTCTTCAACACTGAAGGAAAATAGCTTGGTTGTCAGGGGGCCAAGACTTTTTAACCAGCTTCCAAAGGACCTCAGAAACGTTACAGGGGTCAAATTTGAAGTCTTCAAGAGAAAACTAGATGCCTGGCTCAGAACGGTACCAGATAATCCGGGTGTACCTGGCTATGTACGGTGGAGAGCGCAAGAAAGCAACTCGCTCCTCCAACAAACCAGGCCTAGAGGCGGGCCCACCAGCTTGACTTTTGCGTAAAGAGAGACCAACACACGGAACATCAACCAGGTTACCGAGGTATACTGTACATATGATTTTCACTCTGTATAGTATCATATAAAGTTTTGAATTTTATTAAAGATGCTTGTCAGGTAACTATTGTCATCAGTACTTTGTAGCATTAGCAGTATAGTAGCATTTGATCAATTAAAGTTCATACGAGATGCAAACATTTTATACCATATTTATTTATTTACAATATTTGTTTAATAGTAGGATATAACTTATCATATCGCAACCGACTTTTGTATCGTATCGAAAGATACGATGCACATGTTTTCTAATGTGTCGCGATACTATATTACCCTCTACACACACACACACACACACACACACATATGTGTGTGTGTGTGTGTGTATATATATATATATATATATATATATATATATATGGGATGAATTTCACAATTAAACACGTGAAATGCATGAATGCTGCAAACCCACAAGGATATGCAGCATATATATATATATATATATATATATATTATATATATATATATATATATATTAATATATATATTATATATATGTTGTGTGTGTGTGTGTGTGTCATAGATTAAATGAAAGCGTTTCAGCAATTTTTCTTTGCATAAATATATATTTTTAATTTTCATTGTTTGGTTAATCTAAAAAAATTGTTTAAATTAAAAATAAATTATGGTTATTTTGAAATTATTTATGTTCAAATTTATCAAATCTCTAACTGATTTCCCTTTATAAGGCTTTATAAGGCTAACTAACGAAAATATCACGACTTAACCTAACCAATCGTCAAGGGCGTACAGTTGACCTAACGGTTGGTTAGGTTAGGTCGTGATATTTTCGTTAGTTAGCCTTATAAGGCTAACTAGAGAAGGCTGGGGGCCATGATCTTCAGGTGATCCTTTAATTTTTTTATTAGAATCTCTTATTTAACTCTGACTTAACTATTACCATATGTTAAATTTTGCTCCTTATTATACTATATACAAATTAAACAAAAACTTTTAATGTAACTGGATTCAAACCACTTTTATCAAGATTTTTCGCACAACGTACAGAGTACTTTCGTTGTTTAACCAATCATAGCGTCGAGCTTGTTTAACAAACTGGCTATATATAATTTTGCTCGACATTAAAATTTGAGAAAACCTTTATAGGAGAAACATTTTATATTTGCATTTAAAAACTTTATATTCGAACGAAAATTAAAACAGTATTCTTTGGAAACTAAAACAAATTATATTAATTTTCTATGAGGGATTTTATAGCACTCGCCCCTAAAAAGGGTTAAATCTGAATCCGTAAATGATTAACATAAATACTTATTACCATTTAATTCCCTTTATACAATTAATGGATGCGCAATAACAGAATGACACAGGCATACAAAGCCGGATTTGTGTTATTATGCAAAGTATTTTTCGCGCATCCGCTAGATCAGGAAAAATTAACATACATGTCGTGTATTTATCGAAAAATATCCATCATAGCAAAAAAGAAAAAAAAATATGAAACTGAGGAGACGTAATGTTATGTCATCTTCAAAATTTGTAGAAAATTTTCATTTTGTTGTTTGGAATTGATTCTTCGGTAAATGAAATGAAACAGTAATTCCACGAAAAGTGGCGTAATTTTGGCTCTCTCTGCAATTTCTTCCTCAGTCTTCACTAATTTTACAATTATCTTAAATAACCTTAAAAAATAAGTTCTTAACGAATTTGAAATCGTATATATATATATATATATATATATATATAGGATCAAGTAAAGCTAAGCACCCCCAGCCTTCTTTAATTAGCCTTATAAGGCTAACTAACGAAAATATCACGACCTAACCTAACCAATCGTTAAGTCAACTGTACGCCCTTGACGATTGGTTTAGGTCGTGATATTTTCGTTAGTTAGCCTTATAAGGCTAATTAAAGAAGGCTGGGGGCTTATCTTTACTTGATCCTATATATATATACTGTATAATTATATATATAATATATATGGGATTGAACTCAGAATGGTTCCCTGAGGTTTTTTCAGGCTCTCTCTCTCTCTCTCTCTCTCTCTCTCTCTCTCTCTCTATATATATATATATATATATATATATATATAAAATCTTTATTTAGAAAGAGCACATTACATAAGATATACACTACATTCATACTGGCTTACACAATGTTGGGATTAACATTTAATTTTTATATATATAACTGAAATTACTCTATATACATGATTTATCGTTCTTTTGTGGTTTAATTTTCAGGAAAATCTATCAATAGAAGGACTGGAAACCTTTCTTGCATACAACAACCACAACAACAACAATAATAATAATAATAATAATAATAATAATAATAATAAGAATAATATCCTCAAAACTCTCAGGTTCTCACTACTTGTATGAAATTCTGTCTTCCCTTTGTCAGACTGGATCCGGATCGTCTGGAACATTTATCCCTTTAAAACCCATGAAATCACTTTAGAACTTAATAAAATTGTCTGGCGTTAGTCAGAATGAAATAGTAACACAATGTGCTTTAAAGAGTTACATTACAATTATATACGAATCAAAGGTTCGTGATGTAAATTGAAGACAAATAATAAACTTAAAATTAAAGAAGTAGTGTACACCACAGTGATTTTCTTTACTGATTAAACAGTAATTCATAGATGTAACCAACTGGCAACACTTCATTTCTTTGAGAAATGATTAAAGACGCAAAGTGATGCAAGTATAAACTTGCTTCCACAGCTAGTTTATAAAGCTGGATTGACACTGTCGTCAACGAAAAAACAACAACAGTACAAACTTTGATTCTTAAATATTTTAAACATTTAAATTTTGTTTTAAGCATTTTATTTAATAGCAACTCCAACTGTTCAAATATTTCACCTGTCTCTTCAGATTCTTCTCGTCATTAATTATAATTCTGAAATTATTTTTTTAAGAATTTTAATGTCAGTTAAATTATTTGTTTTTTATTTAAACTTAGCAAGAATGATGGAATTAGTATTTCCGAAACGATTATAAACTAAATCTATGTTTGCCGTCGCCTTGGTCTTCCTCCTCAGATTATATTTTATATACAGGGTGAGTCAAACATCTGGAAACATAGGAACTATACTTTTCAATGCAAATATATATGTATATTTGCATTGAAAAGCATAGTTCCGATATTTCCAGACTTTTGATTCACCATATATATATATATATATATATATATATATATATATATAAAGAGAGAGAGAGAGAGAGAGAGCCTAACCAAATTATTAAAACAACAAGTCAAAAGTTACTTTTTATATACTCTTTCGGAAAGCGAGTAATTCATCATTAAGAAATAAATCAATAAAAATGAAACCTTAAAAACCTTATTATCTAATTAATTACCTAGTTAATTGCCTAATTATCTAACCAATTATCTAATTATTTAATTGTAGTTTCGATACTTTAAGTATTGAAACTGTGGTATGGTAAGATAAATTCATAACTTGCTTAGAATCAGATTCCGCTGCTTCGGTCCTGCTAACTCTCCACGTATAAATAAACCCCACAGAAAATTTATGGGAAACAATTAATAAGAAAATAAATAAGAAAGTAAGATCAAATGAAATGGAGCTGATTTTACCCCTAATTCAAGTTCTGACAGCAATTATGTATACAGGGAGGTCCAAAAGTCCCTACCTATTTTGCTTTAAATAATAGTGTTTTAGGATAAAAATGTAGTAATGTAGTATTAGATGTATATTTATTCATCAAGCTTAGGTCTAAGATTCGAAGTGAGCACCATCAGTGTCTTCGCAAGTCGCAACTCTGTCCACTGCAGTGCGGAACACATTCTCAAGCATCTCTGGGGTGATTTTAGCGATTGCCGCGACAATGCGGGTTCGCAAATCCTGCAGGTCTGTAACTCTTGTTTTGTAAACCTCAGTCTTTATAAAGTCCCACGCAAAGAAGTCTAATGGTGTTAAATCCGGAGATCGTGCTGCCGAAATCGCTGGATTGAACGTGGTGGAAACAGGCCCTCGGCAGCACAATCTCCAGATTTAACACCATTAAATTTCTTTGCATGGGGCTTTATAAAGTCTGAGGTTTACGAAACAAGAGTTACAGACCTGCACGATCTGCGAACCCGCATTGTCCGGTAGTCGCTAAAATAACCCCAGAATGCTTGAGAATGTGTTCCCAGTGCAGTGGACAGATTTGAGATTTGCAGAGACAGTGATGGCGTTCGCGTCGAATATTAGGCCAAACCTGATAAATCTAATTATGTTACATCTAATTATGTTACTACATTTTTATCCTAAAATACTGTTATTTTAAGAAAAATAGAGAGGACTTTTCGACCACCCTGTATATTAAATATTAAGTTTCACGGAGACCACAGTATTGCTAGATTAGGTGGTTGCTTCAGATTGGTTAGTTATCTCCCACGTGACCAATATCGATCAATCAGGATCTTTGTAACAAGTTTCAAAGAACTGGTCTCCGTGAAACTGAAAATATATATATAATATATATATTATATATATATATATATATATATACAGGGTGCGGCATAAGTCGCTTTACCGAGAATAAGGAAATCACCTTGCGAAGAATAATATTTATTATTTATTACAGAAATTGTTCATAGTGTCCTCATCATGTTCAATACACACATTACATCTATGAACCACTGAACAATAATAGCACGACACAGTTCTTTGTTATTATTCAACGTCTCGAACTCTTGGCATATCAAAGTCTTCATGTGATCGAAGTCCCACGGTTTGGTCGTAGACTCTATTTTTGATTATACCCGACAGTGAATAATCACTGTGATGTGATTATTCAATGTCGGGTATAATCAAAGATAGAGTCTACGACCAGAAACCGTGGGACTTCGATCACATGAAGACTTTGATACGCCAGAGTTCGAGACGTTGAATAATAAACAAAGAACTGTGTCGTGCTATTTGTTGTTCAGTGGTTCAAAGATGTAACGTGTGGATTGAACATGATGGAGGACACCTTGAACAATTTATGTAATAAATAATAAATATTATTCTTCTCAAGGTGATTTCATTATTCTCGGTAAAGCGACTTATGCCGCACCCTGTGTATTATATATATATATATTAACTTTAGCTGTTTTACACAAATATCGATCTCAGCCTCCTAAATATCTTTTCCGCAAGAATCAACCCGAAAAATTTTAAAACGCACGAATCTTAACCTTAATGTCTTATACATTAAAAACCAATATCCTTTCTTGCCTTCGATTCTTTCAATTAAGGTTAAATTAAATGGAGCTGGCATGTGTCCATCTGCATCAAATTAATCACAGGATCAAAATAGATTCGGTGCAAATGATAGAGAGAGAGAACACAAAATCAGGAGTGTTAAATTCGTTTGTAAAATTCCAGAAAAAAAAAATTACAATGAAATTGAAGTTATTGAATAAATTTTAAAATACTTTTTTAATTATTACTGTTGTCATAGAAGAATGTTTATATTTATAGTGTATAACTGCAGTGGTACATGAATTTATTCTGGAACTATTGAAGAATAGGGACCCCAGCCTTCTTTAGTTAGCTTTATAAGGCTAACTAACGAAAATATCATGACCTAACCTAACCAATCGTCAAGGGCGTAGAGTTAACCTAACGATTGGTTAGGTTAGGTCGTGATATTTTCGTTAGTTAGCCTTATAAGCCTAACTAAAGAAGGTTGGGGTCCCTATTCTTGAATAGCTCCTTTATTCTATTATCCAGATCATCATCAACTCTGGGTTAGTTGAGGGAAATTGAGGGAAAATTTCAGCGATTCATGAACTTATTAAAAATAAAAGATTTCAACAATCGCAAAACATTTTATAACAGGTTGGAAAATAGACATATGCCACATTTTCTATTTTATGATGGGGTATTCAAAACGCTGTACCTTCCCCCACCCATTTTCCACAAAAATGTAAAACGTATTCAACCACCCCTTACTCACCCCTCACTCCCTAGCTGTTATTGATTCATGATAAAGGTTTTCTAAATTGGCTTCGTTTTACAAAAGTTAAAAATAACAAACATAAGATTTTATTAACTTCCCCAAACAAATATACATCATTATTATATTTCTCTAACCATAAAAAAATTGGAAAAAATTCATTCAAGACGTTAGAATATTAAAATAGATCAATATCCCCCCCCCCCCACTGTAGAACAAACCCCCGATTTATGGAAAATTCATTGCTGATCAATAAATGGAAATTTTTGAAGTTACGTTGCCTTCAAATTGTCCCTACGCGTTTCATTATTTTGTGAAGATATTTCTCCAGGTATACTGTGTACTATATAGCTCTCGAATTAATGAAGCCAGATATAGTAAATAGACTTCTAAATTTCTTCTTACAAACTGGTAAATAGGTTATTTTTTAAATGAAAATACTTAAGTAAGTATATTTTAATAATTATTTTTCTCTCCTCCTTTATATTTAGATAATCTCCCACAAACTACTCTAAAACGAACTTCACATCTCGTACAACCAGAGGCGGACATATTCGCAGTGATTTCCATCGTCTTACTTTGTGATGTAACATGGATTCGGATGTTCTTTTCTCTGAAGCATCCGAAGTGTTCTCCATGTTTATTTTGTCCAAATATTTTTAATATATAGGAATTTCTTTTCATTCACTCTTGTCTAAAAAATTCTCGCTCGTAAAGAAAATGTCTTTTTCTGTTCTTGACTTCATCTTTCGTGTTTAGGCTTAATTGCGCTTCCATTTTTATGCTTATATATATATATATATATATATATATATATATATATATATATATATATATATATAAGTATTCTTAGACTGTCAAGTACGTGAAAGAAGAGTAAACTTTTTGGAGATACAAAATAACATGAACGTTATTTTCATTTCATGACATAAATAATTGTGAATTGTGCAGATAAAATATATTTTAGCTCAAGTAATAATCATAACAGTAGAACTAATTTTCAGTAGTCCGAAAAATGCGTTCTGAAGTAAGGCATATCTTTTTTGTATGAATAATAAGAAACCTTGAAAAGAAATTTACAATAATAACGTACAATCCTAAGACCCATCCCGAGGGTAAGGCAAGCCAGCCTTGTTCTCGGCCGGTCCCAAGTCCGGATAAATGGGGAGGGTTGGCGTCAGGAAAGGCATCCGGCCATAAAAACCCAGCCAAAACCACAATGGTGAGTCTTCAACACGAAAATGCGATGACGGCTAGGGCGTACCCCGTAGGCGACGTACAGAGACCTCGCCCGACCTCTGTGGTGAGGCGAGGGCTACCGCACCAAGAGCGGGTGCGGCTAACGAAGCGAGCTCGGGTGGACCTGAGAATTGCGACGCTAAATGTTGGAAGCATGACTGGCAGAGGAAGAGAGATTGTGGAGTTGATGAAGAAGTGGAGAGTTGGGGTGTTGTGTGTACAAGAAACACGCTGGAAGGGGAACAAAGCAAGAGAACTCAGTGAGGGATATAAATTGTTCTACAGTGGGGCGTCGGTTGAGGGAAGGAATGGTGTGGGTATTGTATTAGCGAAGGAATTGAAGGATAGCATTGTGGAAGTAGAGCGAAGAGGAGATAGACTGGTGACTTTGAGAATGAATTATGGGGAACATGTACTCAATATAATCAGTGCATACGCACCCCAAAGTGGATGTCCGGACGACGTTAAGGAAGCATTCTGTAGGTTATTGGAGGAAGAAATGGAGAGTATTGCCGAGGACGAACGAGTGGTGTTGGGCGGGGATATGAATGGACACATTGGTGATCATAACGATGGAGTGGTCAGAGTGCACGGTGGTCATGGCTATGGAGAGGCAAACGTGGACGGTGAGAGAGTGTTGGATATGGCTGTATCGTTTGATCTAGCGATTGTAAATACGTTTTTCAGAAAGAGGGAGGAGCATGTTATTACGTACAAGAGTGGAGGCAGAACATCGCAAATTGATTTCATACTGTATAGGAGGGCGCAATTGGCCGAGGTGAGGGACTGCAAAGTTATTCCAGGAGACCATGTGACGCCACAACACCGGTTGGTAGTCATGGATGTGATGTTGAAAAGAGGAAGAAAGACCCGAGGAACAACAGTGAGGAGAAATAGGTGGTACAAACTGAGAGAGGAGGGGAAGAAACGGGAATTTAGAGAGAGAGTGTTGAGTGAAATCCATGTTGATGAACAGAATGTACAGGATTGGTGGGTACATAATGCGAATGTCATGACAACGGCAGGTAGAGACATATTTGGGGAAACATCAGGTAAAGTGTGGGAAGATAAGGAAGGATGGTGGTGGAGTGATGAGATCCAAAGAGCACTACGAAGTAAGAGAGAAACTAAGAAGTTATGGGAAGAATCGAGGAGTGAAGAGTGTAAGGTGGTATATAAAGAAGCAAAGAAACAGGCAAAGAGAGCAGTGGCGAGAGCAAAGGCGAAGGCATATCGGCAGATATATGAGGATTTAGAGGATCGTGAAGGATAAAAGAAGATATACAGATTGGCTAAGAGCAGAAATAGAGCGGCAAAAGACTTTACACAGGTAAAACAAATTAAGGGAAGGGAGGGGGCGGTGCTGCAAAGAGATGAAGAGATAAAGGATAGATGGAAGGAATATTTTGAGGAATTATTAAATAAAGAAAACCCAAGATCTTTCTATGAGGATGGATTACCAAATGTAGCTATGACAGAACAAGTGGGGAGGATGGAAGTGAGTCGTGCTCTGAATAGGATGAAAAATAACAAAGCGACTGGCCCAGACGAGATACCAGCCGAGGCATGGAAGGCACTGGGAGATGAGGGGGTGGATCTGGTGTGGGATCTAATGCAGAAGTTGTTTGACCAGGAGGTGATTCCGGATGAGTGGCGGACCAGCATCATAATGCCTATATTCAAAGAAGGGAGATGTACAAGATTGCACGAATTATAGAGGGATCAAGCTAATATCACATACAATGAAGATATGGGAGCGAATAGTGGAGAGTAGGTTGAGAGACGAAGCGGAAGTGTCAGTGGAACAGTTTGGATTTATGCCGGGAAGGAGAACGACAGATGCTTTTTTGCATTGAAACAGTTGGCAGAGAGGTACAGAGAGGGGCAGAAGGCGTTGCACATGGTTTTTATTGACTTGGAGAAGGCATATGATAGGATACCACGGCAAGAAGTTTGGAGATGCTCAAGGGAAAAGATGGTACCGGAGAAGTATGTTAAACTGATCAAGGGGATGTACAGGGGAGTAACAACTAAGGTGAGGAGTAGCGTGGGTGTGTCAGAGAGCTTTGGGGTGGAAGTTAGTCTGCATCAAGGATCAGCTTTGAGCCCCTTCCTTTTCAATGTGGTATTCGATGTGTTGACGGACAGGATTAGAGGGGAGGCGCCGTGGTGCATGATGTATGCAGACGATGTTGTGTTGAGTGGGGAGACGAAAGAGGAGGTGGAGCAGCAGTTGGAAAATTGGAGAGAGGCGTTGGAAAGTAGGGGGATGAGAATTAGCCGAAAGAAGACCGAATATATGAGATGTGATGTGCAGCAGGACCGAGGAGGGGAAGTGACATTGAGTGGAGAGCGTGTTAAGACGGTGGAGTATTTTAAATACTTGGGCTCTTGGGGTCAACAGTGGATGCACAGGGGGGAGCAGAGAGAGAGATAAACTGTAGAATACAGTCGGGGTGGAAGAACTGGAGAGACGTATCAGGGTGCTCTGTGATAAGAGGGTCCCAGTGAAACTGAAGGGAAAGGTATTCAAAACAGTGGTAAGGCCGGCAATGTTGTATGGAATGGAGACTGTGCCAATGAAGAAAAGCAATGAAAGAAAAATCGATGTGGCTGAAGTGAAGATGTTGAGATGGATGTGTGGAGTGACGAGGAGGGATAGGGCCAGAAATGAGCATATAAGAGGAACAGTGAAGGTGGCGGAAGCATCTAAGAAGGTGCAGGAGGCCAGGCTGAGGTGGTATGGACACGTCAGGAGAAGAGAGGAGTGCTGGAGATGGAGTTACCGGGACGGAGAAGAAGAGGAAGACCGAAGACGAGATGGAGGGACTGTGTGGTGGCAGGCATCAGGGAGAAGGACTTGGAGGAGGACGTGGTATACGACAGAGGAGAGTGGAGAAGACGAACCAAAAACAGCGACCCCATGTAAAGATGGGATAATAAGCTGCGGAAGAAGAAGAAGAATATATATATATATATATAAATGAAAATGTATATATGTTTATAAAATGTATATAAAATGCAGAGACTGAAGTAAAATGTGTAGTACAAACAGAGTAACTTTCGTCCTCGCGTAGCGCAAGTCATGTCCCGAGCACGTCTCTCACCACTACACCAACCAGGGAACAAACAAAAAGCAAAAAAAATCTTTTCAAATGCAGCTTTAAAGCGTAACTCGTTCTGTTATGTGCTTTTGAAAGGGACCTGTAACTAAGAAAATATGATGATGTTCACCAGTAGCCGTACTCCGTCCAGCATATGATTGGTCGCGAAATGAAATTATGTCAAAACATTTCACTTTATCTCAGGAACGTTAATATAATAGAATCGGTCTTCTCTCCCTTGGGTTTTTCATTCCCACGACGATTCATTATGCTCCCATTCACAATGCTTTGTTTCTCATTCCAATTTTTTTAGACGTACAGCGTCACAGGTTGTGCTGATAGGGTGGTCCATAATTCCACTTTTTAAAATTTTTAATGGTCCAACATGCTAATGTTATGGGCATTGGTGCAAGAAACAACGAGGTTACCAGTTTTTGGAGTTCCGGTAATATCAGACCCCCCCCCCCACCCCAATTTATATTGCATAGTAAAAAACTGAGTAAAAACATCTTTTAAGCATTTTTTTAAGATTAATCATATTTAATCTTAAATAAAAGCATACATATTGCATATCAATTTATTCAGAAATCAACTTTGCACATTTTGGTGTATAAATTATTTATTCGTAATAGTATACATAGAAATGTTCTATAACAGCTGATTAAGCCAATATTTTATGTTTCTCAGATATCCAATGATGTACTGTATATAGTATATGATGCATTTTTCACTTGGTTGATTCTAATCTTATTTTAAATGAATATCATGGCTACTCCTAAGAAATTAAATATAAAGTTAAGAAAAAGCAGTTATGATCCAATTATTGGTAATCTTAAAGATGAGCTGATTCCTGCAGGACTATTCCAGCTACCATCCCAATCAGATGCACTTCAGCATTTCTATCATTTAAAAGGAATGATATGGTTATGAACAATAAAGAAGAGGCTGCAACAGTTGTACTTAATAAAGTTAAAAAATTCTGGGACTTAGCTGGCATTAAAACGCAAGATATTTCCAAAAGCAGAAGACCAAAAGAAAAGATTCTGACTTTAGTTAGTGAGTATGAAACACTGAAAAAACACAAAAACAGGAATACTTTCGAAGATAAAAAGGATATTTTTTGTAAAAAAAATTAGATATGCTATTGGATATATCGGCAGCAGATGCTATTGAAACAATAATGAAAGACAGAATAAGAACAACAAGAAACAAAAGCGAAGATATAAAATTCTTTGAAGATCAAAGAACTATTCGGAATATGTACGTCTCCAGCCTTGATAAGTCTTATGTAACTCGGACAGAAAGACGAAACCAAAGAATTCGACATGACGTAGAGAGAAAAGAAAAACTCTTAGCAGACATGGATGCAGGACCCAGTGGTGAACAAATGAATATCCCACCTGATGATGACATTCCTATAGATAATGATGAATCAAGTAATGAATCAAATGATTCCGACTTTCAACCTTCGGCTCAAAGAAATCCTAAAAAAAGAATTCGCATTTTCGATTCTCAAATGGTTTCTGACATGTCTGATATGGTGAATCTTTCGCATAGCCAAAGAACAGTTTACGCTGCAGCAGTTGCCTCAGAATTAAATATAAATATACATGATATGAGCCTGTCAAAGTCTACTTCTAAACGTTCATGTAAAAATACAAGAGCATCTAGTGCAAAACAACTTACGGCATCATTCAATCCTCCAGAGCATTGCATTGTTCACTGGGACAGTAAATCAATATTGAAAACTACAACTGACAAAAAGAAAGAAAGAATGACAATCATTGTTTCTGATTCTCCGGGTTTAAAAGAAGGCAACATTTTATCAATCCCAACTATAGATAATAGCAAGGGCAAGACACAGGCTGAATGTGTATTCAGAACTATCTCTGAATGGAATATTGATAAAAATATTCGCGGTATGGTTTTTGATACAACAGCATCGAATTCTGGATGGAGACAGGGAGCGTGTAAGATCCTAGAAGAAATGATTGGGACTCAATTACTGTGGCTAGTATGTAGACATCATCTATACGAGCCCATTTTGTGCTCAGTCTATACAAGTCTCTTGGGAAGTACAACGTCCCCTGTAAATGAAATGTTTAAAAGCTTCAGATTAAATATTTGGCCAAAACTGGACATAACACTACCAACAAAAACACTAAAATTTAAAAATCGACAATTGAGAGCCAAAGCTTCTGAAGTAAAAGATTTTCTAAAAGATGCACTTAATTCAGCCAGTTCACCTCTATTTCCCAGAGGCGACTACAGAGAATGTGCCGAGGTTGTTCTATTACTTCTTGGGGAAAACGTCTCAAACACTGGTGTGAGGTTGGCTAAGCCTGGGGCAGTACACTATGCGAGGTGGATGCCATCTGTATTGTATCCAGCAAAGATGTACGCATTCTCTGATCAAGCTGGGTATGATTCAAATATGATAGCAAAACTAGAGAGAATGTGCATATTCAACTGCCTCTACTATATAAAACCTTGGTTGCTTGCTTCCGTCGCCTGTGATGCACCTGTCAACGATTTAAATCTTTTTAATGAACTCATTGAATATAAAAATTATGATCACGATGTAGCATCCAGTGCTCTTAAGGGATTAAATGGTCAGCTATGGTATCTGACTGAGGAACTAGTACCACTTGCTTTGTTTTCCCGGCAAATTTCAGATGCAGAAAAAAGTCTGATTGCAAAGTCAATGAAGAAAATCTGTCAAATCAACCCGCAACACCCTCCTCCCAAAGGTCAGCCAATCTTCCCTAAGCTGACAAATACAACTAAGCTGTGTCAGTTGGTAAGGGTTCTTCAATTGTTTTCCAATGCTTGGGTACTAGTGGTGACTGGCTAAATGAACCTGTTACTTCTTGGAAAAATTGCAAATCTTTCCAAGTTATGGAGAACTTTGTCAAAAATATGAAAGTTGTGAATGATCCTGCCGAGAGAGCAATCAAGCTGATTGAAGATTTCAAAGACAGAATTGTTAATGATGAACAGTGGCGGCCTCTCATTATGTGCTTACGTGCTACAGCACATCAGTTTTTAAAATACGTAAATAGCTAAATAATAAATCAATAAAATTCCTTATAATATCTTCTGTAATTTCCAATTTGATCTAAATTGTTTTCCGATTTACGGAAAAACGAATTAACTGCGCATTCCCTGCATTTCTATTTTCGTACTTATGTGCTGTCATCAGTATAGCACCCAAATCGGGTGAAATCAGACAAAGCGCATGCGCAGACGTGTCTTTCGGTTCAGTTTCGGATAAGGCGTGAATGTGCTACCAGTCGCTGCAGCGCTTGTCAATGTGATAGACGCTCGATCGATTGCGTTTGATTTTTAAACTTTTTATGCGTGTGTATGTGTTTTTGTTTACTCAAATGTTGTATATAAATTATTAATTTTTTTTACAAATATGTATTCAGTGGACAATTTATTAAAAGTACCTTTTTCATCTAGAACATTAAATGAAAAAGCTCAAATAAAACAGTTAGGTAGGCCAACTCCCGATTTAAATTTAGGTCAGAAAGCCAAGGGAAGCAACAATCGAGAATATTTAAGACAATTTCACAGAAAGATTTATGATGATTATAGTTGGATTTGTGGTTGTGATGTTCGGGATGCTCTTTTCTGCTTTCCATGCCTTCTTTTTGGTAACAGTGATTCATTCAGTAACACGGGAGTGAAAGATCTTGGCCATCTTAAAGCACTGATTAGAAAGCAAAAGATATATATTATCAAAGGTAATTGACTGCATTAAGTTTTGCTGTGCCTTTGAACTTGCTTTAAGAGGACATGATGGGAGTGAAACATCTGAAAATCAGGGTATTTTCTTGGGACTCGTTGATTTTGTTAGTAGTTTAGATAGTGCGGTAAAAGGACACATAGAATCGAATCATGTTTTCAAGGGAACTTCTAAAACCATCCAGAATGAACTGCTAGATTGTATGTCGGAAGTTTGCCGTGAAAAGATAATCGAAGAAATGAAAGAGGCTGATTTTGTCGCTTTAATGGCAGATGAAACTACAGACATTTCTGAACATTCACAGTTGGTAATAGTATTTCGTTATGTAATCAATGGCGTGCCTACTGAAAGATTTTGGGGATTTTTCAACCCGGAAGGTCAAAGTGCAGACGCAATTTCTCTCTGTATTTTGAATACAATAAATGAGATTTTTAAAGATCAACCTAACAAAATAATTGCTCAGACTTACGACGGTGCGGCTGTAATGAGTGGCGAAAGAGGTGGAGTTCAAGCAAAAATAAATGCTATTTTTCCCACTGCACAATACATCCACTGTTATGCCCATCAATTAAATTTGGTAATGGAAAAAGCTGCTTCGCAAAATCATGCAGCTAGGGTATTCTTCTGTTGCCTGTCAGCTTTTCCTGCTTTCTTTTCAAGGTCACCACAACGGTTGTCTGCACTAGATGCAGTTGTGGCACGAAGGATTCCCAGTGTTTCTGCAACCAGGTGGAACTTCAAATCGAGAACCGTCAGTGTGGTGTATGAACACAAGGACAGTTTGGTTGAGTGTTTGTTGGATTTGCAGACGTCATTATTCACCAGGACAGTTCAAGAAGCTCGTGGACTCCGTCATTATTTGGAAGATGCACAATTCCTTTTCTGGCTTTCATTTTTTCACAGAATAATGCCACATGTAGATATTTTGTATAACCAATTACAAGCAAGATTGTCTGATGCTGTAAAAATAAAAAGTGCCGTATCTCATTTTATTTTGGCAATCAATGAAGTGAGAGATTCAATAGACATCATTGACAGTGAAATTGCGACTACATGCGTGTCATCTGGCAATAAACGACCCAAACAGTCGGGCCGAAGCGCCGATGCCAAAGAAGTATGTGATCGAATTGTACAGGAGGCTCATCATCGTTTTTAATCCTTGGATCATCTAGAGCAGTGGTTCTTAACCGGGGGGGCGCGCCCCCCTAGAAACAGGAATTTCTCTAATTGTATTTGTTATTCTCTTAACGAGAGCATGGGCTAATATTGAGAAGTTATTGAGAATGTTATTTTGATTGAAGGGGGGCGTGGAGGGAAGGACCAATTCCTAGAGGGGGCATGGTAGTAAAAAGGTTAAGAACCACTGATCTAGAGGCAGCAAAGTTGTTGAATTCTGTTAACTTTCAAGAATTTGCAAAACATTTTCCGGAAAATGAACTTGAAATTGCAATTCAAAGTTATAGAATGCTGGAGAAAATGAGACTGAAAACAGAGCTTATCGTTTTATATGAAAGAACCGATTTCAGAAAAATTGATGGCGCAGTTCCTCTTTTGAAACTTATATTCAAAAACAATTTACAGAGTACATTCTCTGAAGTAACAAAACTTCTTAAAATTGTCATCGCCACGCCAATGACAACAGCAGAACCCGAAAGATGTTTCTCCTCTCTAAAAAGAATAAAAACTTTCCTAAGAAATACTATGTCCCAGGATCGTCTTAATGCTCTGGCAATGCTCTCCATAGAAAAAAAGTTTATTTCAAACATTGAGGCTTTTAACACCAAGGTGATTGAGAAGTTCTGCAGTAAGAAAGAGCGTTGCATGAATTTCATTTTTCTAAATAAGTAAGTACTATATCTATCTATTTACCGTTAGTTCGCAGAACATTTACTATAATTCACGATGAATTAGTTCTATTTTATAATTTATCAGTTGTTTATATATATATATATATATATATATATATATATATATATATATTATACCTATCAAAAAATGTTTGTTGTAGCACACAACTGTTTTAAGTCACGAGCCGCCACTGATGATGAATCACAAAAACAATTTCTGGTAAAAGTTATAGAGCAACATCGACGCCTTCTTCCAGACTTCAAGAAAAAATCTTTGGCTGAAATGTATAATTATGTTAAGTGAGCGTTTATTGTGTAATGTCATGCAGAAGGATTTATCTTTTTAATTAAACTTTGGTATAATTTTTAATCATTGTAAAAGGAATTCATTTTTGTTTAAAAATAAATGCAAAAAAAAAAAGATGAGAACCTGGAATCAGGTTTGTTCCCACTCGAAATATACTGTAGCTGGCTTGATAAGCTGGTGTAATTTCGAGCCCATCGCCGCGAAGCTGCCTGGGATGATGCTTCAGGGTGGCGGTAGCACCCCTAGAATATATAATTAATTAAAATAATATATTATTAGCAAGAAAAAATAATATAGCCATATGTTTATTCACAGAGAAGCGGGAAACTTTCGTTTTCTCAGTCAAATTTTTAGGTCCCATATAAATTGGGGGTGGGGGGGGTCTGATATTACCGGAACTCCAAAAACTGGTAACCATGTTGTTTCTTGCACCAATGCCCACAACATTAGCCCGTTGGACCATTAAAAATTTAAAAAAGTGAAATTATGGACCACCCTATTGTGCAAAGTCTGTGCATCATTGTGTGTTCTTTATTTGATTCATTTTATTTGTAATACAACGTTGTAAATTAAAAAAAAAATGGTTGGTGTACACTCGAAAGGTGCCAGTGCCACCATGTAAAGAAAAATTAAAGAGGAGCATCATACATTTCAAGAGCAATAGGAACATAAGGTTTGTAGTTGGAAAGAACAAGGATCGGTGATATATTTGTTTTGCCACGAAACAGTGAGTGTTCCAAAACGTTACAATTTGAATAGGCATCACAGCAGTGTGCACAGTGGTTTCGAGAGTAACTTTCTTTTAAAAACCAAAAAGAGAGGAGTAAGTAGTGATTTTGAAAAATTATATGGATGCAGAGCAAAAGACATTGCCGTGTGTCATGAACAAAAACGAACTAACGTATAAAAGTTGCCGAGATCATAACCTGTAAATTGAAAACATTTAGTGATGAGAAGGTCGTGAAGGGGTGCGCGGCAGCCGTTTGCAACATTTATTTCAGAATTTCCCGACAGTAAGCAAATATATAATGAGCAAGGAAGCTGGAGTTCGGGAACAGATCTTTCAAATGACTTATTTTCCACGATGATTGATGAATTAAGAAAATGCATATATTTTAGCCGAGCCATGAAGTACTCAAAAGCTCTAACGTCAATTTGATAGTTAATTTTGTTTGTTCATTATTTTTCAAAAGAGGGAGACAGAAAAGAAGAATTTTTAACTATAATTCCAATGAGAAGCCAGACTACTTGGAAGCTGCGAAGACATTTTTTGAAAAACATAGACTTTACTGGGATAAATTGATAGCCGTGTGTACTTATGGATGACCTATGTCAGAAATAAATTGGTTTTGTTTCTCTTCTAAATAAAGATCTTAATAAACATGATTTCTTGAGCTATCATGTTGAAAATCTGGTATCAAAGGTGTTTTAAAAAGATTTCAGCAATGTGATAAAAAATGTATTAAACATTGAAAACTACATTCATGCACGGGAGCTCAATCAACGCATTTTTCAGTTTCAGCAAGAACTTGGCCAGCCTTGGTCAAAAGAGTTGCATACCTTTCGTAACTTTTGGCTTTTCCGCCCGAATGGTTCACTCCGACGAAGGTCAACCTTGTTATCCCACCTTTGACCTACAGTCTAACGTGGATTCCGAACCACGGCCTACCAGCAGCCCAGCATCTTAACCACTAGGCTACCCAGGGTACCCATTTATATAACAACCACTTTCTTTATTGTATGGAAGGCTAAACAGCTGGGTTTTGCTGCGCGCCGCCTGCTGTCACCGGGTCTCGATCCCAGGACTGATGGATTCGTAGTCAGCGACGCTAACCACTACACCACAGAGAGAGAGAGAGAGAGAGAGAGAGAGAGAGAGAGAGAGAGAGAGAGAGAGAGAGAGAGAAGTGATTTTTGCGGTAGAAACCTTACTCGAATCAGGAACAAGAAGACTAGTCCGTATGAAAACATTTAATAATCAAGACTTTTGACATATTTTAATATTATCTTCAGTGCTAGAATGAGATATATATATTATATATATATACAATTAAAAACCAAAATGAACTTAAAACACTTTTAAATATTAACACAAATGCCACAAACTTAAAATTAAAAATTAAAACAGTCATGAAATTATAAAGATAAGTAATACAATTAAAATATAAAATATAAAAGAAATTCATAAAAGGGGGCTTATATTTACGATAAAAGCAAATTTAAGTAGAAACATTATAAAATAATTTAGGGAAAATTATGGACAAGTTTTAAAATGTAAAACTTTAAAATCTATGAAACCTTAAAAGAAACAAATCAGGTACAAGGTACTTGATCACAGACGCAGCAGAGAATGAGAGATTAGAAAGATTGATACAATTTGTTGAAGGACGCTAATTTGGTTGGTTGGTAAAGAAAATTTTTATTGAAAGATATTAAGGTTATGGAATGGATTATGATTTATATCTGGTATATGTTTGAAAATGAGCATTGAGGGGTAGATCCTGTTTATTAGCTTTTGCAATTATCGAAAAGTTATTAGATCTAATTGGGTGGTCTAACTGATGGGAGTGGAAATGTTATGCGATTGGGAGGGATGTGTAAGTATATTTTTAGTGCGACTACTACCCTTGCGTAGTAGTTGTAACACAAGCGTATAGTTATTCTTAACAAAGTAGATTATATCAATAAAATGGATGCAATTTTGAACAATAATACCAAATTTTCAAAAATTTCTGGAAATCCATTTAATAATATTCTGAAATTAGAAGACAAACTAAATCGTATCCTTCGTAAACTGAAACAATCTGGAAAACTCTCTAACGAACAATACTCTAAGCTCTACGCGTCTGGCTTTTACCCTGACATTTTATATGGCCTCCCGAAAGTCCATGAGAATAACTGTCCGTGCCGCCCCGTTCTCTCCGCTATAAACACCTTCAATTATAACCTTGCTAAATTTTTCATTCCTCTATTATCCAAGTTTACTCTCATTGAATATTCAGCTAAAGACTCTTTCTCTTTTGTTAAAGAAATTACTGAAATAGAAAACACTGACTCTGTAGTTATGGCCGGCTTTGACGTAACATCTTTGTTCACTCACATCCCTCTCAATGAAACTATCGACCTGTGTATCAATCTTCTCAAATCTCATAACTCTACAGTTCTTGATCTAGGTAAAGATAACATACGCTCGCTCCTTGAAATTGCTACAAAAGACTGCGTCTTCTTTTTCGTCTTCTCATTTTCAAACATAAACCAGATATAAATCATCATGCCCTATCCCATCACAGGCCTGCGAATGAGAACTTTGTAAGAGTTGTTTTCTTACTAATAACTGATTTTATATAATTCAACTACGCTGATTTCGAATAAGATGTCCATTTTTTTCTATTACGTAAGGATTTTCTGCAAACTGGAAGGGAAAAAACAAGAAATAAATATTATTTATTTCAATTTACATTAGATACCTATTTCGCTTTGTTATACTAATTACAAATGCAAACAACTTTAAAAAGAAAGACTATTAACGTCACTTACATATTCATCTTTATTTGTCCTGAGTTTTCTTGTGAGATCTATGCCGTTTAGTCTCGAATGTACGCGCTGTTCCTTTTCTTTTATGTAATAATTGTGGAGTATCACGTTTCAACATCTAACAGTAATCAGCCATCATGCTGATGTCCCACTTCCCTGATATCTCTTCTCCATTTCTTTGATGTCTTGGTGAAACCGTTCTCCTTGTTCTTCGTTGAGTGCTCCGAGATTCTCAGGGAAGTAATTCAAGCGTGAATGTAAGAAATG
This sequence comes from Bathynomus jamesi, assembly GCA_023014485.1. Lineage (NCBI taxonomy): Eukaryota > Metazoa > Arthropoda > Malacostraca > Isopoda > Cirolanidae > Bathynomus > Bathynomus jamesi. The sequence goes on along the minus strand of JAJOZX010000210.1, from coordinate 44,519 downwards.
TAATTTTAAACTCATATTACAACCCAACTCTTTGAACTTATTTAACATGTTGTTCACAATGTTTTGGTAATTTGTCCTTGTTGTTCCCCAAATATTTGCTGAGAACATCCTTAAAAGCAATCTACACTTCTTTTTCAAGATTGTTCATTGTTCTTTCAAAGTGTTCATCCAAAATCAGTTTTCTAATCTGGGGACCAACGAAAATTCCTTCTTTCAATTTTTCTTCCGAAAGAGTTGGGAATTTACCACACAGATATTAAACCAATCTCCATCTTCGTCCAAGGCCTTAACAAATTGCTTCATCAAGCCCAATTTTATGTGAAGCGGAGGTAAAAGGACTTTCTTCGTGTCAACCAAACTTTCACGTTGAATGTTTTTAGAACCAGGTGTCAGGTTGACTCTGTATGGCCATTCCTTTTTTATCCAGTGCTGAGTTCTTGCTCGACTATCCCATTCACACAAAAAACATGGAAACTTCGTATAACCTGGTTGGTGACCTAAGAACATACAAATCACTTTTAAGTCTCCAAAAAGTAACCAATCGTGTTCTTTGTATTTAACCTTAGCTAGAAGAAGCTCAAGATTTTCGTACGTTTCCTTCAAGTGAACCGAATGAGCCACAGAAACGGATTCATACAAGTTACCGTTATGAAGGAGGACGCCTTTTAGACTTCTTTTAGAAGAATGAATGAAAAGTCTCCACTCATTTGGGATAGACTGCAGCGCCGAGCTTAAGTATTAATTCCGAAACATTGTTTCAATATGCCAGTGAATTTTCTTGAGAAAAATATTAGATCAATTCTCTTTCTCGATTTCTGTACCAGTAAAATGACGTCCCGGGAGAAAGCAAGTTCTTTGCATGAAGTCTGGATCCCAATATCTCTGAAGAATCCTTCGGAAGACACAGATCTCTTACCAAATCATTAAGTCCATTTTGTGTAAACAATTGGAGTTCACCAAATGTTTCGGTTTGAAAACAATCAATATCATTGTTTCTATCGTCATCAGACACCGAATCAGATGAAGTTACATCAAGAGTATTTGGTTTAGTAGGTACACGTATATCAGGTCCATGAGCAACAGGTCTTATAGCAGACTGAAAGTTTGGATAAGAAATTTCCTTTTTATTTTGTATTGTAGCCTTGCACGTTACATGAACAAAAATAGCAGTCATTGTTGTGATTTCTAGGCTCACGCCAGACCATTGCAATCCCAAAAGGTAAAGAATCCTTTTTACCTTTACTCCACAGTCTAAGTTGTTCAACACAAACACTGCAAACTTTATGTGGAGCCCATGATTTGTCTTGATCCCCAAGTTTCATTCCGAAGTACGCATAGTATGCTTTCTTGACGAAGTCTGTAATATCTCGCCTTTGTTTTTTCACAGTAAATTTTCCACAAATATAACAGAAAATGTTTGGGCTATTTACACACCCTCTGTTTGCCATAGCGACAAATAAACAAATTTCAAAAGAGAAATATAGTCACCGCGCACCTTTGAATAATAAAGATTTATAACCTCGCACGCACTAGACAAACTGACTCATCTCGTGGCTTGTCAATCACTTATATACTACGGTGCGTTTCTCGAATGTTCTAGAAGGCGCTATGACGTCACTTCTGATCTGGAAGCATTTATAGGCAGTAGTTTTTAATCAAAATTTAATTGAGTCAAATTTAGTGAAAATTACATATGTAATATGAAATATGACATTTTGCGAAAAATCTGTACGTGATGGCGAAAAATGAATATTACACTGGGTAAAAATTTGAAAAATTTTCTGTTTATTGTGATTTTTCTGTCGTTTCTAATGAATTCGGGGCGCTGATTCCAAAAATGATATTGGTTTTGCTCTATCATCAACCGTTTCAAAAATATAGGTTATCACACTTTTCATATAGCAAAGTATATAAAGAAGGCTAACATAAATATTTTCTGAAAATAAAAACACTATTGGAAATTAATGTTTATTGAGCCAAAATTGTTTGACAAACCCAAAATGGTGCAAAGGATATAATATATATCATGAGGAGAACCGATAAGAGAATAACAAGCCTCGTTATGCAGTGTGCGTTCCTTAAAAATGCACTGAAGAACGCGACTTCGGCGTATGAACATTCTTATCCTTTCTGATCAGCGACCATACGTAGTCTCCCATCATAGAAGCATCCCAATGGCCCTGGTACCTTTTCTCCATCGTTTGAATATCTTGATGGAATCTTTCGCCATGTTCTTCACTCACATCGCCCAGGTTATCACGAAAAAAGTCTAGATGTGAATGCAGATAGTGTAATTTTAAAGACATATGGCACCCCATTTTGCCATAGCACTTAATCAAGTTTGACACTAACTCCTTATAGTTTGGTGCTTTATGGTTGCCTAAAAACCCACGAACCACATCACGGAAAGCACACCAAGCCTCTTTTTCGATCGGAGTCATCTTGGCTTCAAGGTTCTTTGAATTCAACAGCGCCTTGATTTGTGGTCCTACAAAGATGCCAGCTTTGACTTTGGCCTCAGAGAGTTTAGGGAACATGACCCGAATCTGTTGGAAAACTTCCCCTCCAAAATTTAACGCAGTTACAAACTGCTTAACTAGACCCAACTTAAGATGGAGAGGCGGTAGCAGAACTATGTCAGTTTTCACAAGAGGTTCCCTGAGTACATTGTACTTTCCTGGTTGCAGTCCTTCACGTGGAGGCCACTGAACTGTTTTATAGTGCTCAGTTGAAGCCCTGCTATCCCACAGGCAAAGAAAACATGAATATTTAGTAAACCCTCCTTGTAAACCTAACAGGAAACCAATCATTTTGAAATCACCACACACGTCCCAGTTATATTGTTCATACCTGATTAGAGTGAGCAGTTGTTTGACATTTTCATGGTGCTCTTTCATTTGAACAGAATGTGCAACTGGTATAGGTGGATATTTGTTCCCATTGTGGAGTAGAACAGCTTTTAAACTCCGAGTTGAACTGTCAATAAACAGGCGCCACTCTGAGGGTATATGTGTTAACCCAATAGCTGTGAATAGACCATTAACCTCGCTGCAATAACAGAGAGAGCCATTGACATCGTAGAACCTTGCAAACTCTTCATGCCGCTTTCGGTATACAGTGCTCTTGCAGTCTTCTCCAAGCAAATTCCACTCTTTGAGTCTGGAGGTCAGAAGCTCAGACCCTGATTTCGTCAGACCCAAATCTTTAATTAAGTCGTCCAATTCCCTCTGATTTGGAAAGTGAGGGTTTGTACTGAAAGTTACTGTATATTCTTCATCATGACTGTCCTCACCAGCCGACATCTCAGATGAGCCAGCTGCATCCTCATTTTCAACCTGCAAAGCAAAGAAACAAAGTATAGGCATAGCTATATATGTAGAAGAGCAGCAGCACTAAGAAAAATCGACACATAATGACCCACAGTCTGTAAATACAGAAGGTAAGTTCTGGTGGACGTGGTATTGGGAGACCTTCGCCATGTGGTACAGGAGCTATGGACGACGCTATGCTTGGATACTGAAGAGTCTGCCTTCCTTTAACTTTCCTGTACTTAGAAACATCTACCATGCAGTAGTAGCAATCGTCGTGGTGGCTCTTTGGTTCTTTCCATATTCTAGGTACCGCAAAGGGCATTGCCTTGCGTACTCCCCGTAGCCACCCTTCAAGTGTGGAGCGGCAGCTTCCACAGATTACATGGGGTGCCCAGGGCTTATCTTGGTCACCCATAGGCATACCAAAATAGAGCCGATACGCGATCCAGAACTTGGTGCCTTTCACAATCTTGTGCGATACTTGCTTGGGGCCTATGTAATACCCACAAACGTAGCAGAATATATCCGGCGGGTGTTTACAAGCTCTAGTTGCCATTCTCTTTACCAAACTGTGCTACATTAATCATAACCTGCAGATATAGAGAGAAGAGTTATTAAATCTGCAACAGATTACAGATTCCAGAAAAAAGATGTATTCACAACACTGAAATAATGTTCGCAATAAAAAAGGATCGATAACACTCAAATCGTCAGCACAGAGAAGCACAGAAACACAGTACCTCAGTGCTGGTTACCATCAGACAAACAACCTGCTTTCTTTGTGTGCTCACACTTACTGACTTCTCAGACTCTGCGCTCTTCTTTATATAGCACAGTGGAAGTTTCGGGCAATTTCTAGAGCAAGAAACTGTCAACGAACATCCGGATTGTTCTCAACAATTCCTGATTATTCTGATATTGCTGCGCCCATAATAACATTATACTGGTAAAACATGAAAAATGGATTATCTCTGAAACCATTCATGATACACACAAACCAAGGCCAGATTTGGACTCAGCGCCAACAAATGCATATAAAAACATAAAAAATTCTATATAAACAGAATCAGTGTTACACAGTGTTATTTTCGGAATTAGCGTGCAAAAATTACTATATAAGTGATAAAATTTCGGACACAAAACCATCGCAGGCCTGTGTAACCTTAATATCTTTCAATAAAAAATTTTCTTTACCAACCAACTAAATTAGCGTCCTTCAACAAATTGTATCAATCTTTTTCATCTCTCATTCTCTGCTGAGTCTGTGATTAAGTAACTTGTACCTGACTTGTTTCTGTTAAGGTTTTATAGATTTTTAATGTTTTGCATTTTGAAACTAATCCATAATGTTTCCCAAAATTATTTTATATTGTTTTTACTTAAATTTACTCGCATCGTAAATGTAAGCCCCCTTTTACAGATTTCTTTCATAATATTTTATATTTTAATTGTATTACTTAACTTTATAATTTCATGACTGTTTTTATTTTTTATTTTTTATTTTTTATTTGTGGTATTTGTGTTAATATTTAAAATTGTTTTAAATTCATATTTGATTTTTTTATATACTGTATATCTCTTATTTTAGCATTGAAGATAACATTAGAATATGTCGAAAGCGTTGATTGATTCAAGGTTTGCATTCGGACTAGTCTTGTTGTTCCTTATATATATATATACACAAAGGGCGGTACGAAAGTAATGCCTCTTATTTTATTTCTTACTAAATATAATTACAATTACAATGAAAATTCCAGGCAATATGCATACATACATACATACATACGTGGCAAATATAAAGTTATTCTTCCACATAGTCTCCGTCAACTGCAATGCACTTTTGGCAACGTTGAGCGAGGCGTTGTATACAGGCGTTGTAAAAAAACTTTTCACAACATCGGAACCCAGTCACGAACCTTCTTCATCATGTCATTGTCATCCTCAAAATGTTGCCCACGTAATTCATCCTTTAGCGGGCCAAAGAGATGATAACCTGAAGGTTCAACATCCGGACCATAAGCAAGATGGGGAGGACGGTCCATCCCAAGGCCGCGATCGTTTCCCTTCGGCTTCGTAGCGTTCGAAGAGTTCCATACAGATGGACTTCCTATTGTCTTTATGCGCTTCCGTCAACAACCTTGGGTCCCAACACGCACAAATCTTGGAGTATCCGTGTTCCTGTATGATACTTATGACTGCTGGTTTTCCAATACTCACTCTCTCTCACAACTCACGTGTTGTGACAAGGCGATCCTGTTTAATGAGCTCATCAATCCAACCCTTGTTTCCCGGTGTCACTGCGGTTGAAGGCCGACCACTTTGAGGCGTGTCATCGATATCGGTTTCCCTGCTCTTGAAAAGCTTTTCCCAACTTCTAACGGTGCTCACATCAACGGTAGAGTCGCCGTGCACATTCTTTAAACGCCTATGAATACCCACTGGAGGAACCTCTTCCGAAGTAAGAAATTCAATAACTGTTCTCTGCTTTGTACATACATCTAGCGAGGCAGCCATTTTGCATTTTGACAGCGTGGTGTGTTGTTGTCACGTGACCGATCACAGCGCCGCTCAACTTAAAATGGGCGGGAGATATAAACCTTTCATTGTGATCTCACGTAGCTTTCCTACGACGCTTTGGTTACGAACTGAAAAATAAGAGGTATTACTTTCGTACCACCCCTCATATATATCTACAGATCTACAGAAGCTAAGGCTAACAAAGACCCTAAGATCCACTCTAAGGTTAGCTTGAGAGAAAGGAAAGAGTAGGGGGTTAAGAGAAGAGAACAGAGTTAAGTAAGGGGAACACCTATCACTCGTGGGTTAACATTCATTTAGAAAAAGAGAAAAAAGACTCACCATCATCATCCGCCGGCCACTGCCGACAAGTCAGAAAAATAGTCGGAGAGAATTGGAGAGGGGTGAAAGATGAAAAGTAAAATAAGAACGCTTACAAACCATGCAAACACAGTCTTAACTCACTGTCATACCATGCAAACTACAAACATGCAAGAAAAGAGAGTTACAGACATGCAAAGTAAGGAGAGGATAAGAAAAAAAAGTAGGTAAAATTAAACAAAAAGTGGGTTAGTTTATGCTACAAACTACATCTACATTCGTGTTAGTCTAATATTTTTTTTTTTTTAATAATTTTATTGCTGGCATCACACGCTGACATGTCACAAGCTGGCATTAATCGTCAACAGACTTATCCTTGACCACCACCCCCAGAGCTCCTGTTGCTAATTGTTTTTTATTATTTTAAACAACGTTAATATTTTTAAAATATCTGTCAAGACGGTTCTTAAGCACATTAACGCTGGTAGAGTTCACGACGGGCGCGGGAAGATTATTCCATTTATGAATTACTTTAAACGTAAAGAAGTTTTTAGCGATATTAGTAATGAAACGTCTGCCACGCAACTTAAATCCGTTATTACGAGTATTACTATTATCGAAAGTGAACAATTTGTCAAAATTTACGTTATCGATGTTATTAACGATTTTGAAAACTTCAATAAGCTGCCCCCTTAATCTCCTAGTTTCGAGTGAATACAGGTCTAACTCTTTAATTCTATCTTCATAAGGCTTGTTGCGCAATGACGGAATTAGTTTCGTCGCACGACGCTCAACCCTTTCTAACCTATCAATATCCTCACGCAAGTACGGGCATCAAAACTGAACGGCTGTCCCTGGGACTAAATTCTCGGGGTGCTGTCTCTAAGAATGGGTTGAAATAATTACTGAAATAAAAAGATGAGCATTGAGCAATGAATAAAAGTTTCAAAAGTTATTGAAAAAGTTATTCAGTGAGCTCATCCTTATATTGTTCTTGATTATTTCAATTGTAAATAAAAAATTTATGGGTGCTGCAGTTCCGCAGTGCCTACCGACGAGCCGCCACTGAATTCAACGGCATATTCTAAATGAGGCCTGACTAGGGACTTGTAAAGGGGCAATATAATATCCTTCGATTTAAATTCGAAATTGCGCGCTATGAAGCCTAACATCCTATTAGCTTTTGCGCAAGACTCCAGGCACTGGTTCCTAACCTTTAAATCCTTAGATACGCGTACACCTAAATCTACTTCCTCGTCAACGCTCGCCAACTCCCTATCATCCATCGTGTACGTGTAATTATTGTTCCGAGAACCTACATGCAAAACTTTACATTTGTCTACATTAAATTGCATCTGCCACTTATCCGTCCACTCCATAATCCTATTTACATCGTCTTGGAGCCTATTTCTATCGTCCTCATTAACAACCTTACCGCCTATATTAGTATCGTCCGCGAATTTTGACACGTTACTAGTCAATCCTACATCTATGTCGTTAATGTAAATTACGAATAGCAATGGGCCTAACACTGAACCCTGTGGGACACCGCTACCTACATCCAACCACCCCGATTCACTACCATTAACTACCACCCTCTGCCTCCTAGCACGAAGCCATTCTTCTAACCAGTTGGCTACCTGACCGCGTATACCGTGCGCTTTGACCTTCGCAATTAATCTCCTATGCGGAACTGTATCGAACGCCTTTTTAAAATCTAAATAAATAATGTCAGCTGCTCTATGCCTATCGTATTCGCGCACTATTTCGTTATAAAATTCTAACAAATTAGTTAAACAAGACCTATGGCGTCGAAACCCATGCTGACTACTATTAATCAAATCTCTACTTTCTAAGTGATCGATGATACGATCCCTAACTACGGATTCCAAAAGTTTACGACAATTGACGTTAAGCTAATGGGCCTATAATTGCTAGCTGCTGCGCGGTCGCCTTTTTTAAAAATAGGCGTGACGTTAGCAAAGTGATGACAGTTATTTCATATGAGGACTCAAAGGTAGCTCATAGAAGATATTTCATTAATAGGTTGTTTCAGTCTCCTACTCAAAAATATTCAGTGTGGTAGCCTCTTTCGACGATTCATTTTCTTATCCTCATCTTGAATTCTTCGCAGGCTGCACGGTGCTTCTGAGGTTGATGGCATGAACCTTCCTGTGGATGGTGGCCTCAAGTTCTTTCAGTGTTTTAGGGCAGCGGTTCTCAAACTGTGGTACGCGGGTTACTATTAAGTGATACGCCAAACTGAGAGACCGAGCCTGAAATATAAAAAAAATTGTGTTCGTTAAAACAAACACATCCTTCCCACTAAAGGCTACAATTGATTGTTTTGAACCTAGTTTGATAAGTTATTTTATTCATGAACAAAAACATTTTCATCATTTCAAAAATATTGTTTGTTTTCATTTTTTAATACAATTTTGTTGCCATTAATAACTGATTTTGTTGCTAAGAAGAAAATGTTTTACTTTCATAATATTTGAGTTTTTATAATCTGACTTTATTATTTTCTTAAAAAAATATAGTTTTCTTATCTTTAATCTGCATTTTGTGTTCCTTTTATTTTTTATTTAATTGCCAGTTTTTAAATTTAATATTTTGTCAACTGTAGTTGGAGTATCCTGGAATTGACATATAAAACTAAAATTTAATTAAAACAAATCAATAAATCGGTAATAAATAAAAATAGACAAACAAGACACTATTTTCCATTAATGGGCGCTATTAAATACTGAAAATGACTTGTTGGTACAATGATATGGTACAATAATTCGGCCCTTTTTGACTCTAACTCATGAGGTGGTACGCGAGGAAAAATGTTTGAGAACCACTGTTTTAGGGCTTTGACTATACACTTTTTCTTTTATACAGCTCAACAAAAAGAAATCACATGATGTCAAATCAGGGCTACCTGCTAGCCAGTCGATAGCTCGCGCCGACCTATCTATCGACCAGAAAACTTCTTATCTAGCTCATCACGAACAGTCTGTGCAAAATGAGGGGGTACTCCGATCTGCATTAAATGTTAAATGAAGTCTATCACTGTCACTCCAGCTTGATACTATGAGCCACACACGTTTTAAGCATGTTGAAATACCTTTCTACCGTTATCATTTTTCTCAATATGCACGGGCCCACAATTGGAGAGGACATTTCACACCAGACTGTAATTTTGGAACGGAAAGACAACTTTTCAATGAAATCACGAGGGTTTGACTCCTTATCAGGCTAGTAATGACACTTGTGGCGATTCGCAAATCCACTAAAATGAAAGACAGCTTCATCACTGAAAATCATGTGGTCAATTAGATCTTTGTCACCACCCATCATAGTATCCATTTTTTCAACAAACTGCAAGCGGCGATCAGAGTCTTCTTCGTAAAGTTACTGTAAGCAAAGGGGTTACCATGGTCGGTACTGCAAGTCCGACTGCAAGATCGTCTGAACTGTGCAATGTGTTAAGCCAGTTTCAGCCTTGCGCTGCCTTGAAGATATCCTAGGATCTTGTACACAAAATCTCTAACAGCGGCAATGTTCTCATCCGAATACACTGTGCATGGTCGACGACTCCTTAGAAAATCACATGTCGATCATAAGTTTGTCTATACCATCGATGAACATGAAGTGAGCTCTTCCAAACTAAATAGCGTGCCGCAATTTTGAGAGCGTTCTTTTAATTAAAGTTATCTTGCCATAAACCCTAATTCATGCTCTATTAAAAATTAGGTACGTAAAACATAGGAGTTTATTAACTTTAATTGAACATGTTCAGTGTCATCATCATTTTTTTTCTAACACAATATTCAACCTTACACAAATGTTTAACATAATTTTTTGAAATAGCTGAACTGGAATGTTGTTGATTACCTCATAGACTTTGGTCTTCAGGTCTTCAAGTGCTTTTAGGCTTGATGGAATAGATCCTGTCTTTTATGTAATCCCGCAAAAAGAAGTCAGGGGGGTGTAAGGTCAGGTGAGGATGGGGGTGGGACCATTTCACTAGCTCATGAAGGGAGATTAGTCGTCCGGAAAAATGCTTCCTCAAAAAGTTGCGAGTTTCAGAAGCAGTGTGTGGGGATGCTCCATCCTGATGAAACCACTGTGAATCTGGAGTAATGTAGTTATTTCTTTTATGGGACAAACTATCATAATTAGTTGTGGTAAGTAGAAATCTTGTAGTATTTAACGATATGAATTTTGCGTTACAGTGACTGTTTTTCCAGTCATTCTCAAAGAAATACAGACCTACCACACCAAACCACCTAATAGCGTAGCAACACTACATGGAAGCTCTATTGGAGCGCCAGCATGAATTCCCTAGTAACGAAAGTTTTGCTTTACCCTTATGTTGATTGCTTATATTTCCTTTTGTTTGAAAATTTCTAACAATTCGTGATATTGTCTTTCTATCGGATGGATCTCTGCATCCATATTCTCTGAAAAAAGTTCTTCTGCACCTGCGTCTCAAAATTTGTCACATGAAACCACTTAGCGATCTTGATTTTCTGTACCAGCTGCAAACGCGGCACCACTGTTTCAGGGTTCAACCATTAGAAATGGGTATATGCGGAATAAAAAACCGCAAATCCCCCCATTCAAGATTTTCCTACACATCAATTATAAAATAACGGGCAAATAAAACTATGGATATTTTTGGAACACCCACCCTATATATATATATATATATATATATAATGTAAAGAACGACGCTTGTGTAGAAGAGCGTCCGCACAAGATGGGGAGAGAGAACGAGCAAATGAAAAATGAGGCACCTCTCATGAATCGAACCTGGGATCATCCAATTGCCGGTCGGATATGCTAACCACTGCACCAAGGTCCCCGATCAGTCACAACTCGTAATTCTCCTACATACGAGCGGAATCGAATGCCCTGAGAGGGCACCTTCTCATGCCGTATATATATACACATTTTAACTGTAAACAACACACAGTATAATTAATGTAAAGAACGACGCTTGTGTAGAAGAGCATCCGCACAAGATGGGGAGAGAGAACGAGCAAATGATAAAATGAGGCACCTTCCAGGAATCGAACCCGGGATCATCCAGTTGCCGGTCAGATATGCTAACCACTGCACCAAGTCCCCAATCAGTCACAATTCGTAATTCTCCTACATACGTGCCCCCTCAGGGCATTCGCTTCCGCTCGTATGTAGGAGAATTACGAGTTGTGACTGATCGGTGCAGTGGTTAGCATATCCGACCGGCAATTGGATGATCCCGGGTTCGATTCCTAAGAGGTGCCTCATTTTTCATTTGCTCGTTCTCTCTCCCCATCTTGTGCGGACGCTCTTCTACACAAGCGTCGTCCTTTACATTAATTATACTGTGTGTTGTTTGCAGTTAAAATGTATATATGTACAGCATGAGAAGGTGCCCTCTCAGGACAATCGATTCCGCTCGTATGTAGGAGAATTACGAGTTGTGACTGATTAGGGACCTTGGTGCAGTGGTTAGCATATCCGACCGGCAATTGGATGATCCCGGGTTCGATTCCTGAGAGGTGCCTCATTTTTCATTTGCTCGTTCTCTCTCCCCATCTTGTGCGGACGCTCTTCTATACAAGCGTCGTTCTTTACATTAATTATACTGTGTGTTGGTTGCAGTTAAAATATATATATATGTATAATTTTTTGCCTTTTCTATTTTATTTCTTTCAGCATGTTTACTTTTACATTATTTTTTATTTCATATTTTTCTTAATTGAAACCAAAGAATTAGATTAAGACTAAATCAGTTTTGTCTCATTTACCCAACATTTTGTGATACATGACTTTTTGACACATTTATATGCCAGTATCTGGCAAAAGGAAAAAAAGATGTACTGTCTTGTTATTTTTCTTATTTTAATACATTATTGTGTTTTTTTTTAATTTTTTCTGTTTATATTGCCAATGAGGTTTGATTTGCCTTTCTGCCTTTATCGATATAATTTTTTTTCTGACATACAAATTTAACGCACGCGCTTTCCATCAAATACTTATTCGAAGATAAAAGTGGTGAATATTTATTAACAGTCAAAATGAAAGTTTAAACTTTTCTATGTTATTTTGCACAGGTTTAAACTTTTACGTAAAAAGTTAGTTGGCTGTTCCGTTTTACATCCTTCGTCCAACAGAGGGACGACAGAAGGTAAATTAAGCGTCATATATTCAGTATTAAGAAAAGTTCCTTGTCGACCTCCCCCATTTTCATCTACTTTATGCATCTTTTTCGGCATCGACTTCACCGGGTTCTTCGTAATGTTTTCTTCCTCATGTTTACACCACAGAGTTTCAATGTAGCGCAACTAATTACAATTTTTTTTAAGTTAATGTTACATTTTAGTATTTAATTATCTCGCATCATTAACTGTGAACATATTTTTTAAAGATTTTTTAAAGCGATACACGAAAATCTCGTTAAATTACGCATTTTACATATTTACTGAACACTTAATGAATTTTTGTTTATCCTTATAATAATATCTTGATAATAATGATCTAATTCAGCGGTCTTGAAAACTTTTACTCATATTTGTAGATATGAATAATAAACGCTTCCACCGTGAAAAGATTTAACAGAGGGTTTGAATGACTAGAATTATGGAAGCGGGAAAGTCAGTTTTAGAAATTGGCCGAGAATCAGGAGTGCAAAGTCAACTGTGTATCGATGGCTTCAGAGATGGGAAGCGGGAGGAAATCTTCACCGCAAGTGAATTTTCTCATTAACATTTATATTAATTTAATTTGCATAAATAATACATTAATGACATAAATTTTATAAGAAATATGCATTTAATTAATAATAATATATTATATACAGTAAATTTATCACTATTATTAAAAAGTGCATAAATACAATCAAACAGTAATAAGGATATATATATATATATATATATATATATATAATTCAGTGGCGACTCCTGCACTCGGGCTTCTCGGGCTGAGCCCGAGAGGCAAGGGGCAAGGAGAAGCATGGGAGATAAAATTGTGTATTTATAGATTTACTCTAAGTTTAAAAAAAAAGTTTTAAATGCAAATTGTAAAAATGGTTTTTGGCTGGTAGTATGTTACTATTTTTCTGTCTAGCCTTCGTCACGCAAGCAAATTTTGAGCGCATTTAGATACCCTTACTACCTATAAAAAAAACTATATTGACACATTAAGTTTTCGTGTAATCTTTCAAGATCCTTTACTCGGGCGCAAGACATTACGCCCGAGAAAGTATAAGTAATATCGTATATTTAAAGTTCTTTTAATGAATAATTATTTGCTTGCATACGGTTACATAATAGTCCTTCTTCTAATTCTCATTAAATAAAATACGTTTTTCCTCCTATTAATTTTTTTTTATAAAGGAAAAAACATTTCAACTCGGGCTTATATCCTTCGGCCTTGTAGAGGCACAATTTTTAATTCTGGCGATACATGGTAACTTTTTACGTTTCGATAAGCGTGCCTTCAACTGCCTTGGGCGGCTGTGCAGTTTGATTTTTGTCGCAATGTGAGGTTGTTCGCTTTTCTTAAATAATCTGATTTATTTTTAATATTATAAGTATTCTGAGAAGTATAGCCCACCCATGGGCAAAAAGGAATTACATGACCGAATATTAAAGGAATTTGCTTTAAAACCAAGACGCTTGGACTTTATGTTGAAGTAGATAAAATTCAAATAATTTTTTTTACCGAGGTATGTATTTATTTATTTTATTGATAATCTTAAGTTATTGTCATGCATTTAAATGTCGGCTCATATGTAGACTTGAAAATTTAAAAAGAGCCTGAGTAGTCTTGAAGAGCTGGAGTCGCCACTGATATATATATATATATACAAGAAGGGGGGATCACTTGAGCTTCCATGAATTATTTAGTCTCGAGTCAGGGCCAAGGCCATATAAATATGATAACTCTAAAATAATAAACTAGAAAAATTACTCTCTTCTAACAGTATGACCGTAACTTATTTGGAGAAAGTTCTTGCCCTTCAGACAGCGGAGAAGAATAGTTTTAGGGAGACAAACAAAAGAGAGTGTGTCCTCTCCCTCGTCCATTCTAGATTCTCCTTTGCCTCTGTTATTTCCCGCGCTCAGTCACTTCGACCTCCCGTTCCTGTTGCGTCTTCTTCCTGCCCGTCTTCCAGTGTGATCCTTTCCACGAGTTCTTCCGACCCTAGAACCGCCACAACAGGAAATGAATCATTGAGGGGATTCCTCGATTCGACAGGGTGTTTGAGGTGTTCTGCTGGTAATTCACGAGTATCAAGTCTGATATCCTTGATGATATACTTCGTCTCCTCTTCTTGGAGCAATCTTCCTTCCATGCGGACTCAGTTCCAATTTTTACCGACCGCTCCGATGTTTTACCGTGGAGTTTTCCACCATTTTATTGGTAGTTCTGGTAAATTTTACCCTTCCCGACCATTCCCCTGTTCTTGTATTTTTAGCGACTCCAGGAGCGCACTTCAGGTACTGGAGTCTGTCAATTCTGTCCATCCCGCACTCCTGAACATTTTAAAGTAGCTTCATTTACTTGGCCATTGTGGGCCGCGGGTTAGGTTTTGTTGGGTAACCACCCACATAGCCATTAGGGGAAATGAGGATGCGGACCAATCCGTAAGATCCCTGCTTCTCGTCCCCTCACAATTTCTTGCGCAATTCCTTACAAGGACTTCTTTCCGGGAATCGGTTTGCAGGCCACGTCGTCCGTCAGTGTCGGCGGGATGCCGTAGTTGTCCCCAAGAAAATGTATCGCCTTGCGGCTGCATTCCATTCCTGGACAACTGCTCTTGCCCACCTTCGGATAGTAGGGTGTGTCAATTTTAGTAAAGTCAACAATTCAAAAAACTACTAGTAACCAAATGATGCATTTTTATGTGCTAAATCGAAATATGGCTTTAAAATCCAGATTTGACCACTCCTAGCTACTTATATTTGAAGTTGAAGTTTACGAAAACTCAGCAATTTTTGCAAGTATTTTTTTACTGTATATAACTACATTTTACATACATTACATACAATTAAAGACATTTATATTTGAATGATCCACTAGGGTAGCTTAGTGGTAAAACTTCGGGTTGTTAATTTGAAGATCCTGTGTTCGAGTCTTGGTTGGAACTTTATATTACAACTTCTCTGAATCTTCTTTGGTCAGGTAGTGATTTGGATTCCTCGAAAAGTAGCCGTTCCCTTCCGTTATGTGACTTAGTTGTTCGAAAACCGTTAAACAACTTTAGTTGTATACTGTAGGTAGCAAAATCTTAGATGGAAAACTTCTTACCAACGTTTTGAATCCGGATTATCTCGTTTATTAGATAGGATTAAGCGGATTTAAGAGATTTAAGAAAAACTTATCCTGGTCTTACTCAGTAATACCTGCTAAGTATTTCTCTAAATTGTAAATGTATATGAGGGAAATAAAAGGAAAAGATAGTAAATAAAAAATATATAAGAGAAGTTAAAAGAGGGGTAAGTATGTATATATATATATACTATACACTTTTATACAGTATATATAACTCAAATAAAACTATTCCGGTCACAATACTGTCACTTTTGTATTTTTTCTTGTGATCGATCAATTAACTCATAATGATCGGCTTTGCAAACCTGAATTCAGTAAAGGTTAAGTTAAGTTGCTGGAACTTCACTAAAGAATAGAACCTGAGTATTTAAATTAAATTTTATTTAAACTGGTGTCGGTTAATTCTAGTTAAATTCCATTGAAATTACAAACGTATTCTTAAATCAACTTAAACTTGGTTTTAATTCCTTACGTTATTCCAACTCCGATGTATTTAAGCCAACCCTTAGAAAAAGGGTCGCGCAAATTAAACATCATAAAGAGAAATTTAAACTTCAACAAAGAAACCAACAACATAATTGAAACCAATTCACCTTATATATATATAATTCAAAATATATAGCTCAAATAAATCATAGTTACTAACCCTATATAGACAGTTTAATAATTTCGTTACCTTATAATAATAGCAGTTGAAAAATTTTCACAGACTTACGGATTCAAATTCCTGATAGAAAATTCACTTAAGCTCAAAGCCACGACGATATATTTTTCATAAAGACCAACACAAACTTATTTTTGCAGTAACATTTTATGAAGTTCAAATTCTTTCTTTTCAAACTTTCTTCAAAACAATTATTCCGGTCTTCACTTGGCGAAATCTCCGAAGCGAATATCGAGAATATTCTCTGCTTATTATTTGAAAAAATTCGGTTGATTGGTATTTGGTACCGTACATGATAATTTGAACAATGCTATTTTACTCTGACATCACACATTGGCTCTGTTTTTCTTAAAGATGAATATTACCGTAATTATGTAAAAAATATTTATATATATATATATATATATATATATATATATATATATATATATATATATATATATAAATTTATTTTATATATATATAGGGTGAACCAAATGTAGGTGGACAGTAAATGATAACGTTTATTTTGAGAATACATATTTAATTTTTTTGTATACTATAATACAAAATAAAATTTAAATAAATTTAGTTATAATATTTAATATAATATAACACAAACACCATAGTTATAATGAACACCATAGTTATAATATAATATAACACAAACCGTATTCAACCTACTGTCCACCTACTTTTGGTTCACCGTGTATATATATATATATATATATTCGCCTGATGGTATGCTTTCATTTTCTTTGATTTGCCAAAAACTATTCGATACAAAAAATCAGCGTAATCGAGTAACATTTAGAGGTCGCTGAACGACTGATAAGTTTCTCCCCTTTATGTAAATACTGTGGTGGCGATGACTCAGATGGTGAATCATTTCCTCTCTCTTCAGTGCCTGGGAAAGTAGCATGCTACTCCGGCAGTGGATCTTTTAAATTTGTGGAGGAGGCTGGTCCCCTCCCTCTTTTGTAGTTATTTTAAAACTGTCATATGTTAAATTTTAAGATGAAATTTAGTAATGATAATGAATGATTATTTTAAATGGATTTATATGGAATGCGTTGTATATTAATATAAAAATATAACGATTGTTTTAAAGCGGAACCAAATTATAACCGTCGCTGGTGTCAAGGAAGGCGGCTGATCAATTGTACTGTTGGGCTAAGAGACTTTAAAATGCCCTGTTCGGGGCAGTCTTGTTACGAGGTTTGTTATGAGAAGACGTGTTCTTTTGTTAATATGTGATTTGTGATTTAGATTTATTTATTAACTCTTTCTACGATATATTGTCAGAACGTGTATTCACATTCACTTTCCCTCTTCATTTTTTTGTGGTAATTTAATAAATTAGTTAGAGAAAATCTGTCGTCCTTTAAAATGCTTCCTTCTTCATTTCAAAATGTCTTGCATTTATGTCCAGCATCTCAGTTCACGGCCACGAACTACCTTATATAGAATTCAGAATATGAGCGTAAAATCGGTAGAAAGAGTGCAAATAACGTACATAATCAAAATTAAATGATAAAAAAAATCACAACTCCATATTCTCCTTTTTACATTTCGACTTAATTTATTCATTCTATTCGTATCATTGATTTTTCGTTTCTCCATTTGTTATACCTCTTCTACTTCTATGTTAATTAATTTTTAGTTTTCCCTGTAAAGTATATTCGGCGTTAATGACTGCAGTCCTGTGACGCCAGAGCATTACGACTCGCCAATCAGTTAACCATACTTATGAGTACTGACTGTAACAGGTAACAGACTAGCTTACTTTACCTTTGGTCTGCACTGCTGCCGTCTACAGAAAAATTTATAACTGAAACATTCGGGTACTGGAGTTTATCTCAATACCTATGGTATTGACTAATTGGTTTTATCAGTTATAATAGACCAGTTGTTAAAATTACTGTATGAATACACTATTTTGAGTATTAATAACATTTGGCTATGGTCTATCACCAATACCTGGGTTAAAATCGGTGTTATTATACTGCAAAAAAAAAAAACGTAACAGGACCAAAAAGACCATTTTCATTAATGTGTTCTTTCTTATGAAATAAAAGCTATATTACTTACACATGTAGTAGAATATATGAAATACCATTTGTTGTAAAAGAAAATACCTTAATATAGTGGACATACTTTCTCAGAGTTGTATTATTTTCTAGAAATTGTCTAAAACTGAGCTGGACGCAGACTTTTGAACACCACTATATATATATATATATATATATATCTATATATATATATATATATATATTCTGACTTATTGTCAATTTTAGACAATTTCTAGAAAATAATACAACTCTGAGAAAGTATCAGTTATATTAAGGTATTTTCTTTTATAAGAAATGGTATTTCATATATTCTACTACATGTGTAAGTAATGTAGCTTTTATTTCATAAGAAAGGACACATTAATGAAAATGGTCCATTTGGGCCTGTTACGTTTTTTTTCTTTGCAGTAAAATAACATCAATTTTAACCCAAGTATTGTTGACAGACCATAGCCACATGTTACTAATGTTCAAAATAGTATATTCATACAATAATTTTAACAACTGGTCTATTATAACTGATAAAACCAATTCGTCAATGACATTGTAGCAATTTGATTAAAAAGTAATTCATCATTTTCTCTATTCTCTCTTTACAGGCCGTAATTGAAATGTCTAAGGAAATAAGTTTATCCCAGAGAGGACAAATAATTGCCCTTTCAAGAGAAGGAATGTCCCAACGCCAGATCTCGGCAAAAATTAACGTTTCAAAAGGGACCGTCCAAAGAACTATAAGCAGATATAAAGAATCTGGATCGTGCTCTTTAAAGACAAGATCTGGCAGACCTAAAGTGACTACTGATTCTGAGGATCATTACATCAAGGTTACATCACTCCGTGACAGAAAAGCCACAGCTACACAGATTCAGGCACAGTTGAATGAACAACGGGACTTTCCAATAAGTACAAGTACTATAAAAAGAAGACTTATAAAAGCTGGTCTCCATGGCAGAGTTGCTGAGTCCAAACCACTACTGAGGAAACAAAATAAGGCTAAAAGATTGGAGTGGGCAAGAGAATATCGAAATTGTACTGTAGAATAATTAAAAAAAAATTAATTTTAACAGTGTTTCCCAACCGGGGGCCATATGGCTCCCTGGGGGCCATGGCACATTTGAAGGGGGCCACAGGAAAATGTTATTTTGTAAAATAGAGTTAAATCTGCATATTACCTACTGAAAATAATGCTTATGGGGGCCACAGGAAAAAATAAGGTTCCTAAGGGGGCCATAAGCCAAAACCGGTTGGGAACCACTGCCTGAGTGTAGATGACTGGAAAAAGTTCTTTTTACTGATGAATCAAAAGTGGAACATTTTGGGTCTCATAGAAGAGTTTATGTTAGATGTACGTAGAACCAACGAAACACTGATAAATCCCTGCATAAAACATTCAGTAAAACATGGTGGAGGCGACATTCAAGTTTGGGGTTGTTTCGGTTATTCTGGAGTTGGAGATCTTCACAGAATCACTTACACTCTCACAAAAGTGAAGTACCACTCCATACTAGTGAGACATGCAATATCATCAGGATTGAGGCTTTGTGGTCAAGGATTCATTTTCCAGCAGGATAACGATCCAAAGCACACTTCTAACCTTTGCATGAACTATCTCAACAAGAAAAAAGATGATGTTCTACAAATTGTGAAGTTTCCTCCACAAAGTCCTGATCTCAACCCAATAAAGCATCTTTGGGGCCATCTGAAGAGTCTGAAAGCTAAAAAGAATATAACTTCTCCTGATTCTCTCTGGGAGAATATAGAATGCTGGAACGGCATAGCACAAGATGTTATCCAGAAACTTGTCGAATCTATGCCTCACATAGTGGAAGCTGTCATTAAAGCAAAAGGAAGTCATATCGATTATTAATAAGATTATGCTATTAAACTGTTAATTTCTTTGCTAATTTATAATAATTACATTTAGAATCAAATTATGTAACAATAAAAAATCAAATTTTGTTGTAATTATCATATATATTTGTACAATTTACAATAAATTGGGTGATTATAAGGTGGATGCAGACTTTTGAACGCCACTGTATATATATATACAGGGTGTCCCATAAGTCCGGCATCATAGGAAAAATAATAAAAAAATACAAAACTAAAGCTTTTATTTACAGAACGTGCTCAATATGTTCACCATTGTTTTCAATACACAAATTCAGACGTGATACCCAGTCAGCAAGCACACGGTGAATGATGTCAGGAGTAATGGTGTTACATGCCCCAATAATGCGCTGCCGCAAATGTTCAACACTCCTAATTTTCTCTGCGTATACCAGCGCTTTCAAGTGGCCCCAGAGATAAAAATCTATTGGCGTGAGATCCGGGCTTCTAGCTGGCCATTCCACAGGCCCTCGACGTCCTATCCAATAACCAAGGAATTGTTGGTACAGGTATTCCCTTACTTGGTTGCTGTAATGTGCAGGAGCGCCGTCTTGCTGGAACCATGTTGGGAAATTTTCTTCGTCGTTCAAGACACTGGGAAATGCTTCTTCCTTGAGCATACGTAGGTAGGTGCCTCCAGTGACATGTTCATCGAAAAAGAGGGGGCCTATGATGCGATCCTTCCAAATGCGACACCATACTATCACCCGAGATGCACCTTGTTCCTTTGAAGAGGTATACCAGTGAGGGTTGTTTTGAGACCAGTAGCGGGTGTTCTGTCGATTTACCTCACCATTTCCATAAAAAACAACGTCGTCACTGAACAGAATGGTGGACGGGAAATTGGCATCCCGAGCATATTGTTCCGTAGCCCATTCACAAAATTCCATCCGCCGGTCGGGATCATCTTCACTTAATTTCTGTAGGGTCTGAAGTTTATATGGATGCCATTTGTGAGCATGAAGAATGCGATGGATGCTACTTTTCGACACTCCTGTCTCGGCGGACAATCGCCGAAGAGACTTATTGGGACTTCTGTTAAAATGAGCCAAGATAGCAGTCGCTGTATCATCGTCAGTGGACCTCCTTGAAGGTCCACTGCGTGGTTTATCTTCTATGGATCCTGTTTCCTTAAACTTTGCAACAAGTCTGCTAACACAACTCTGTGTTATTGGCTCGCGGTCTGGATGCAGTCTGTTAAATTCAGCAGCGGCCTCTCTTTGACTCCGATTTCCTATGAGTAGAATTATCTGGATTCGTTCTTCCTTGCTCACAGACATTATGGCCTGTAGAAAGAGAAAAATATGAATTATGGTTTGTAGAAATAGAAAAATATGAATTTCTCCTATGATGCCGGACTTTTGGGACACCCTGTATATATATTACTGATCAAACGTTTGAGGAAACCTCAGAATTTAATGAAAATGTTACCCTGATAAAAAGTATACTGGATGAAGAGAAAAGTGCCTTTGTATAAAAATAATTTCTTGCAAATTAAATTTTTACAAAACAAGACTATATAATCATTATTTCGTATATCTTCTCCTAGACCTAATAACTGTAGGACATCTCTCTGGTACCGAAGACACCCATTTTTTTAAATAATCTTCAGGAATTTCACTGCAAATCCTTTGAACAACATTTCATAATAAGTCTAGGTTTCTTGGGTTTACTTCAGCTACCTTTGTTTTCAGATACTTCCATTTGTTTTCGATGTAATTAATGTCAGGGTTTTGAGATGGTCAGTCCAAATGTTTTAGCTGCGTTTTGTCTTTATCATGAACTAGTTCAAAGTTTTGTCCAATTAGGAGAAGTCCATTAGGTGGGGCATGTCTGATCAACACCCTACGGTGCTACTCCTTTTTCGTTATTTCATAAATATTCACATTATCGCCCTTTCCATTAGCAGGCCAGCGCCCATAACTTAATGGGAAACACTATGTCCCTGTTAGTGAAGTGGATACACTGAGTTGTGAAGTTCGATTTCCGAGGGTGCTGGTAATTACAGTCGGAGAGTTACGGCAATTAGACACATTCTGGCCCTCCTTACTGATTAATTATTATTCCAGTAGCAGAGAAACATCCCCAGATCATTATAGATCTGCCACCAGGCTTAAAGGTGCTAGAGACACGCTCCTTTTTGAACTTCTCATGGCTACATCTCCTTACAGGCTTTCTTCTGGAATTGTTGAAAACCTTAATTTTGCATTTTTCCATTCATCTCTTTGGTCTTTGTGATTTTTTGCGAAGGCAAACTTTTTTAATGTTGCTTAGTTTTAGGCTTTGTTGCTGCTACTTTGCCTTTAAGACCCCAAGCTCCTCTAATGAGAGTGTATATAGCGTGCTTTATTAAGCATCAAGATTTGCTATCGGGGAGCAACCCAACGCACACGAAAATATACCAAAAAGATATTAGTATCGATTTTCTATTTATTGATGAAAAAGAAGTGGTAATGCTTTATCAATACAATTTTAAAAAGTATTGCAGTACCTCAATCGGAGGTAGTGTCATTAACAACCCAGGGCCTTACAGTACTGGTTCGGTTGTTGTAATGATAATTCTTAATAATAAACTGTATTTTAAAACTCATTTATCAATTTATAAATGCTAACTTAAAATTCTTCGAAGAAAAATTTAGAGAATTTCATTGAACTGTTATTATTAAATGCATGATTTCGGCTCCGTACTAATAGCTAGGGTCATATAACGTTGGGGAATCTGAACCACGGGTTGCTACATCATCTGGATGCGGAGAACGGTCATTCATCCAACTACTACCCAATGTCGCTAACTTTGCTGATCTGCCGAGAAGCGTTGTTACGAAATGCCCAAATGTGATTGGCCATGTGACTGAAAATAAAGCACACATCCTAATCAGAATATCTTTTCATTCTGAAAATGATGCGAAATATTTTATATATTGTCTTAAAATTTTGAGCTATAATTATATATTCAAAGCAGCAACGAAAGAAAATTTCATTTCGCGGGTTCTGGCTTCTAATATCGGTTAATGAGCTCACTGATCAAGGTTATTATGTGTCGCTTCACGTAAATAAATCATATGGCGACGTGTTCAGCTTATGTCTCGTCCTTATATTATAAACAAATATAAATATTACATCTCTATTGCTCAGAAAAAATGACAAAACTAGTTTCATATATGCCTTTTAAATGTCACAAATGCTACCCAGTCTTTCCATATAGGATTATTATGATCCGTGCATGTTTTAAACCAGTTTTGGTGATTGCAAAGTGGGAGTCCTAGTTTATATTGCCGAAATAGTTTTTCCAAAAATTCTTATAAGCAAAGGAAATTGTCATTTTCGGAAATTACTTATGATTAAGTTGTGAACATTATTATTCCATATTTACTCCAATTACCAGATATAAATTATTGTGAAAAAGCTTTAAAAGACATTCAGTTATCAATTTTATTTATTAATTTATTTTTCACTTCGACCCCTTTGGAGAAAGCATTGTTTGGTTTCATCGAGAAATAGTTGACAGCCAAAATTTAGTTTTAAATGTAATGAACGAAATAACTAAAATAATGAACGCAATAACTAAACCAATTTTCTAATATAAAACAAATTTATTACTCGCCTCATTAAGCCATTTTGCTTTATTAAGTCTAAGCTTTACGGTTATGCATCATTCCGTTTTTTCCTATATTTATATTCGCTTTTGTTATTTTTATTTATTTCTGTTTTATGCGCGTGTGTCATTATTAACACAATATATTTTCTATCAAGAAGGATACAGAAATGAAATTGCTTTTCTATTTCCAACTTCCATTTTCTTGAAAATTTCCTCAATTCTGAGTGAATATAATTCTCTTTGAAAAAGTGTCCTTAAAATACAAAATGTTTTCTCTCTAAATATTCCTTCATTTTCTGAGATATTAAAAGAGGAGAAAGATTTTTTTCTTCGTTTAAAAATTATATATTTTTCAGTTAATATTCTCGACAGTTTTGGATTCGCGAAAAACTAAAATTAAAATGGAGAGAATTGTCAAGTAAAATAAGTATTTACACGAGTTTACATCTTATCACTAAAGATGTAAAAGTTTGCGTTTTAAAAAAAAATATTTATAAGATATTAAATATTTATATTTGAATGATCTGCTACAGTAGCTTAGTAGTAAAGCGCAGGACTGTTAATTTGAAAGTCCTGGGTTCTTGGTTCGGTCTTTAGATTACTGCGATTAAGGCTCTTATCCAATTCTTTCTTGGTCGGGTAGTGGTTTGGATCCCTCGAAAAGTTGTCGGTCCCTTCGGTTATGTGAATTAGTTGTTACGAAAGAGGTTACACAACCTCACTTGTATAGGTACCAAAATCTTGGAAGGAAAACTTTTCACCAACTTTTTGAATACAAATTACATCGTTTATTATTAGATGGTATAAAGCGGTTTATCTCATTATAAGATAGGATTAAACGGATTTAAGAGGCTTAAGAACTCATTCTGGGCTTAATACGTATTTCCCTCTAAGTATTTCTCTAAATTTTGGAATGTATACATGAAGGAAAATAAAGGGAAAAGAGGGTAAATAAAAAGTATATAAGAGAAAAGGGGGAAGTATATATATGTATATGTACAGGGTACGTAAAAAAAAGTGACCCCTTAGAGGTAAACTGTCATATTAAAAAAGGTAAGGGGACTATAGCTCCCAAACTTCATAGATGCTTACCTTAGCATGTTGTTCGTCTTAATTGAGAAGTTGCTCGATGTGTCCCCCTTCCTGCTCAACGCAGGCCTTAAAACGTGGACGCCACTGATCAATACACCTGTTTAATATCGTTGAGACATCTTCTCCCAGCCGAGCTGAATTCTTTCGCGTAGTTCATCTATGTCTCTTATATTGATACCAGGGATGTAAACTTTGGACTTCAGGGCTTCCCAAACACCATAATTTAGTGGTGAAAGATCGGGGCTACTAGTCGGCCACATATTGGACTCGATAAAACCCGGTGTTTCGTTCTCAAGGAGTGTGACAGTTTGGCTTGCTCTGTGAGCAGGGGCTCCATCTTGTTGGAAAGTATATCTTTCACCACTAATTCGTCGAACATCAGTTAGATAGAGTGAAAGATATATTTTCCAACAAGATGGAACCCCTTCTCACAGGGCACACCAATCTGTTACATTCCTTGAGAACGAAACACCGAATTTTATCGAACCCAATATGTTGCCGGCTAGTGGCCCTGATCTTTCACCACTAAATTATGGTGTTTGGGAAGCCCTGAAGTCCAAAGTTTACATCCCTGGTACCACTATAAGAGACATAGATGAACTATGCGAAAGAATTCTGCTCGGCTGGGAGAAGGTGTCTCAACGATATGTAAACAGGTGTATTGATCAGTGGCGTCCACGTTTGGAGGCCTGCGTTGAGCAGGAAGGGGGACACATCGAGCAACTTCTCAATTAAGACGAACAACATGCTAAGGTAAGCATCTATGAAGTTTGGGAGCTGTAGTCCCCTTACTCTTTTTAATATGACAGTTTACCGCTAAGGGATCACCTTTTTTTTACCCACCCAGTATATATATATATATATATATATATATATATATAAGATTTTCCCGACGTAAAAACACGTTAAAATAAATCAAAAAGACTAAACTTTTTGAAGGAGCCTTCCGCCCTCGTTCAGGTCAAAATTAAAACTAATGAAAAAAATATAGGAATTTAGAATATCAGAGTGCGCATGAGTTTATCTACTGAGTTATCGCTTAGTACAGTAAAAGTTTATTAGTAACAGAATCCAAACAGCCAGAATGACTTTTGTTTATAATAAAGGTCGGGTTTGTGATCTAGTGTTTGATGGTTTCGAACTACGGTTCAAGATCGACTTGCGGTTGACCCCTTTTTTATAAGAATCTATTGGATTACTTTTCTCTTTTTGTCATTCAGTATTTTTAAGTTTAGTGATGAGCTGTTAACATCAATATTTAATTAGTTTGAATTCTCTGTAAATGGAAGGGTGAGGCCGTATCCCTTGTTCTGAGGTGTATCTGTGATGGTACATTCTCCTTCAAACTTCGTTAGTTTTACCTATATAAACACTGCGACAATTTTGAAGGGAAACTTTGTAAACACCAATATTAGTGTTACCAGATCTGTAATCTTTATGGATTGCGGACAGTGCGCGATACTTTAAAAATAGTCTGAAAATTGTCAAGGAAATTATGTTTTTGCGTTTAAAGAGTAAATGAAAAACAAGTACATTAGTTCCAGTAAATTTGCTTCTCTTATTTCGGTTATAAAACTCATGTTTAGTCAAATGAAGTGACATTATAATAAAGTTTCTTTGGATAACCCAACTGGGCAAACGACATTTTTAGTTAATCATTTTCAGAATCCAACATCAGTCATTTCACTTCTTTTTTCTTTTTTTTTCACAATGAAATGGTACATTTCCTATTAATAATGATAATAATACCAATAACACTTTGATATTACTGTATATACATTTTAAAGAATAATGGAAATGTACATTCAAATGGTGTTTATTGATAGTTGCTGTTGCATTTGATAAGTGTTTTGCCTAAATCAGAGGTGTGATAATGGTAAAACGTAAACTGTTTTGTAATATCTTATTTTTATCATTTTTTGTGGGCATTGTACACTTCATTGTAAAAACCTGATAAGTGCGAAGAAAGAAATGGCTGATGAAAACGCAAAGAAAGGAAAAGTATGATCATGTTACTTAACTAATCTGATAAACTAAGTATTATTAAAAAGCATATTTTATTTATTTTGATTAGCTATTTTGATTAATTTTAAAAAATGTTGCATTTACGAGTTCCTTTAGTTCAACAGAGACAGAAGATAAAACCCTAAGATTTTATTTCTTAAAAGGGTTGCATACATCCCAAAGATATTATAATATTAGGCAACATATTGTAAACTGCCATTATTTTGTTATTCAAGATGGCATGCTCAGAAGAAAAAGCAAAGAAACATCTTTTCATTTTTTCATTTTTTTCACTTTGTATCCAGGGGTATATATAAGGCCTACTGTATATATAATATATATATATATATATATATATATATATATATATATATATATATATACACACACAGTATAGACCTCATAAAAAATTAGAAAAGATAACGTATTTTGGGGGGTTCTTTTCTAAAGTTTTTTTGCAAAAATATAAACCCAATAGAGAGCAAATAATGTAAAAGCACTCTTTTGACATATCTTAGAACCATATTAATGTTTACTGTTGAATATACAGTACTTTATTTATTTTATACTACTAAGACAAATAAGTACTTTGCTAATAGTAATATGTTAAGTACAATAATTACTGTTGCATATCATGTGTAGTTAATTTCACCACAGCCATTTACAGGGAAATTTAATTACATCAATTTAATTACATCAATTTAATTACATATCAATAAGTACTTTTACATCATGACATGCTCGGGATTTTGTATATGGTATACTTTCCTATCCCTGATTGCCACTAACTTTTAAAAGTGCAGAATAAAGTTAAAAATACTGTATTAGATAAATTTTCGGGTAGAGTTTCTCAACCTGGGAGTCGAGGAAGGTTCTCAGGTGGGTTCTTGTACTTTGAGAAAAATCATTCTGTATGGAAAATAGAAGTTTATTTTTTCAGCCAAAATGAAAAATATGTAAAAACAGACATACCACTTTTTTTAAAGTGAAAATTTCGTGCAATGTTACAGTTTTACAGTTTTACAGTTGAAATTATGATCTTCTTTAACTGTTATTCAATATCTTTGCAGAGAAATAGCTGTGCTTATTTTGCATTTGTTAATCTTGTATTCGGTTGAATAGACTAACAAAAGTAATGCATAGATAGTCAGTTTTATTGCTTTGTTTTAATTGCAACCATTGATGAGAAGCCCAGTTCGAATAAGTATGTGGTTGCGAATGAAATTAAAACTTTCAATGCTTCAGACACCAGTTCTGGATACTCACTTTTCCGCACTATCATAAATGTATATGAATCTTCTGACGGGAATGATAACTGCGGGGGTTTTGTCAGAAGAAAATTCGATCAATTTATCGTGTTGGTGTCCTGCAAGTTGGCAGACTCTACCACCTTTTCATTAAAAGTATTAAGTATCCACTTTTTACCAAGCTTTCCATTGCCACGTGGGAAATAGCCCTGGAGATGTTTTTGCAGCTTAAATATGTTCTGTATAATCATTCATGGAATGCGGGTGGTCGTGAAGTTTTTTATATTAAAAGGGGGTCGTCAACACAAAAATATTAATAAACACTGCTTTAGGGCCTAGGCCTAACATTACTTAATATTAAATTTTTTAGGATTTTTACACGAATGCTAGATATTTTTCTGTTTTTAGCAAATATTTTATTGGCTATATACATACTTATTTATATAAAAGCTGGCAAAAGCTATTTAGCCTTTGCTGTAGCCTGTAGGTCTACTTTTAATTAAAAGGAAGTCCATTTTATAAATAGTATTTTGCTTTTACAACATATAAAAGGTAATTTATAAAAGTCATATACTTATTTTTATGTAAACGGATTTTTTGTTGCATACGGTAAAAAAAACACTTAAAAGAGTGAAGAAAAACCTTTTACTTGTAATTATATATATATATATATATATATATATAATATATATATATACATATATATATATATATATAACCAAAAACAAAGCATGACCTGAGGGCTTGTTTTCTAATCAATAAGACAAGTATACAGGGTGATCTGTTTGGGCATGGATAAAATAAAAACGCTGTGAGAATCTACCGAGAAGTGAAACAGCGCTCATCTGTTGCATGTGTGGTCATAAAATGTGGGAGTTTGTAATAGGCTATGCCATCCGCTGCCAGACGTACGAGCGCCATCTGCTGTCAGACTTATGAGACATATGCCAGTGTCGAAGGCGGCGGCGAATGCACAACAACGTGCGAAGTGTGTCATTTGGTTTGCTAAGTTTGAGAGTGTGACAGGGTACAGCGTGAGTTTCGCCCTGTGTATGGTGTTCGAAAAACTCCTAAATATGACTCCATAGTGCAGTAGTACCACACATTTGAAGAAACAGGATCTATCATTAAACCACATGCAAGTGGTCGTAAGAATTAGCCTCTCGTTATAATGTTACAATGTTATAATGTTTCAGACCAACAAAGACCCTAGGATCCACTCATGGCTGGTCTACCTAACTGTGTTCGTAATTGTGTATTGTGTATGTCCTCCGTGGTGGCGGAGGAGACCTACAATTTTACGTGGGTTCCGAACCACAAGAACATAAGAAATTTTTACAGTGGGCACACTAGGGGCCACTTCGGACCATCGAGGTGGCCCCACTATGTAAAAACTGCCTGTACATTGTTAACGACCAATTTTTACAAAACTAAATAATTATGAATTTAAAACTAATTAATTTTCAATTTAAAACTAAAGATAAAATCTCTGGATCCAGAGGATCAAGTCATAATAGACTACTATCCACAAATATGTTACACTCCATATCCATTTATAACCGACATGCAAATATATCAGATCCAAGGAATCCAGTCAATTTCATTACGGTATCCATCAATACCTGTACCTTGCCAACAAAAAATAAGTCACGGTACATATCAATTGCGGACCAAGTCACAATTTACAACCATATACATTACAATATATATACTTAGGAGGAGAAGTGTAGGTGTGGCTGTAAAGACTGTACAGTAATGTAGAAATGTGTGTGTGCACCCATTTTGGGTCTCCCATTTAAAGGTGTTTGTGGGGCAAGTGAAGATCATGAGTTTTTCAATACCTCACAGTACTATGGGGGCCACCGATCGGCAGAGGAATCTCTTTAAATTGGGTGTGTAAGAACAGAGAGTATCCCCTAACCCAAGATGCTGCCTCTCTATATCCCACAACACTTGTGTTGAGCTGTGGGATCTATCACCACAAAGCCTTAATTTTACTACCTTAAACTATACCCAATCTATCAACATATGCGTCTAATCGATTTTTAAACATGTTTATAGACGTGCTACTAATTACTTCTACCGGCAAACTATTCCAGCTATTTACTATTCTATGCGTAAAAAAGTTTTTGGCAACTGTTGTCTCGAACCTTCTACCCGTTATTTCTAGTCCTATTATATTGAGATATTTCGAAAAAGTTATCTGTATCTACGTTATCGAACCCATTCATAATTTTGAAAACCTGGATTAGATCACCCCTTAGCCCCCTAGTTTCGAGTGTAGTCAATTTTAACTCCTTAAGCCTATCCTCGTACGACTTTGACCTAAGAGACGGAATCATCTTAGTTGCTCGTCTTTGAACTCTTTCGATTTTGTCTATATCTTTGCACATATGCATTCCAAAATTGGACCGCATACTCCAAATGGGGTCTAACTAATGGTTTATAAAGAGGAACTATAATATCGCGCGATTTGTACTCAAAATTCCGAGCTATAAAACCTAACACTTTGTTCGCCTTATTGACTGCTGCTGTACTTTGTTTCGCTACTTTTAAATCACCAGTGACTATAACTCCTAAATCTTTTCCTGCTCTACGCTTGTTAAATCTTTCCCTGACATACTATACACAAAATTACCGTTTTGCGAACCTATATGCAAAATTTTGCACTTATCGACGTTAAATCTCATTTGCCATGTGACTGACCAATCAACAATTTTATTCAGATCCTCCTGGATTTTACCTCTATCTTCGTCATTAATCGCCCTACCACCCAGCTTCGTGTCATCTGCAAACTTTGAAACTGTACTGACTAGGCCGACATCTAAATACAGAACCCCGAGGAATGCCATTCGCTACATTAGCCCAGCACGACTCCACTCCATCAACGACCACCCTCTGTTTCCTACCTCGCAACCACTCTTCTATCAAATTTATTACTACACCCCTGATTCCATAAGCCTTAGTTTTCTCAATGAGTCTTTTGTGCGGTACGGTGTCAAACGCTTTTTGAAAATCTAAACACACTACATCAACCGTCCGATGACTATCGTAAACGTCAACCACCCTTTGAAAAAATTCTAAAAGATTAGTTAAGCAAGATTTGTTTCGCCGAAAACCGTGCTGCGTATTTCTAACTAAGTTGTGCAATTCTAAGTGTTCGACTATACGATCCCTAATTATTGATTCTAGTAGCTTACCTACAACAGACGTTAAATTGATTGGCCTATAATTTCCCGCCTCTGTCATGTCCGGAAAGGGGGGGGAGGGTCATGTTGAAGACTAATTAGGTTTGTCACAATCTACCATCTTTGTGGGCATTGTATGCCAAATATTAAACTATACCATGTTACTGTTTCCATTTCACATCAATTTTATTTTATCCATACCCAAACGGATCACCCTGTAGTTTGGAGAAAATCCAGTGAGAGAGTTATGACTCCAAAGGTTGTATATATCAAAACTGGTAACCAGTCTCGCACAGTAACTACATGGTCGGAACACGCGTAGTATTCTGTGAATAGTACTATTCTTTCTATAATAAAAAACTAGACATTGTCCATAAATTATTTTCTACTACCGATATAAATTCTTTTACGTTCACTGGGTACGTAAAATATATTTTTATTGCGTAGAAAATGCATTGTTATTAATTTATAGAATACGATAGATATTTGGAAATTTAAACTGCTGTATACGTTATGGTTGCTCCTCATTCTTTTAGAGTTGACTTTATCTGTAAATTTGATATCGCGCTTTATTCATATATTCGTATATTTTCAAAAACAAAATTTAACGTTGCATAAAATATTACTTATTTGAACGTTATTTATCAATATTTTGCTATGACGTTTTTACGTTATATTTGCACTAAAATATTTAATGGAAAAGTTTTAAAACAAAAAAAAATTTAACATTTATTATTTAAGTGATAAGAACTGAATCGAATATAATAAAATTAAAATAAGAAAAACTTTAACTTCCAATAGATTCAACGATTTAGTCTAATTTCTTTTCTATTCAATTCTTACTTTTTCCCATTTAATTTTCAAAGACACGAAACTGCAATTTAATGAAATGCGAAACTTTATCTGATTAAGAATTCCGTCTTCTTTTCTTTTGGGAGAACTTATGTATAATCGGCTCTTTCTCCTAATTAAAATTCATAATCTTATTAGAAAAGAGAGAGAAAATCACAAGGATTAGGGGAAGAATAAATTTTTAATTGATTTCATGGAAATGAAGCAGCGAAACCGGGTACAACCGCACTCTGTTACAAATTATAACTGTTAAATTTCTATTTACTGTCAAAATAGCCACTTTCGAAAGTTTACAGCACAATTTGCAATTTAAAACGTGCTTATTCAGAAAGCTTCATTTAAATCAGTGTTTCCCAACCGGGGGCCATATGGCCCCCTGGGGGCCATGGCACATTTGAAGGGGGCCACAGGAAAATTTTAAGATTTAGAGGGGCCACAGACTCCATGAAAGGGGCCACAGGACTCAACCTATTGAAGCCTAAATTATAGTTAGGCCAATAGATAATTTTAATTTATGTAGTTGAATTACATTTTAAAAAATTATTAATACATATATTTTCCTTTTTTTTAGATATTTTATAATAGAATTTGAATTTATCTGTAAACAAATATTTTGCATCTTACAAGCTTATTGTGCGGCGCACTCCATTGTGCGCTTGATCGTTATGCGCCTGGCAGCGTTGTTGACTTGATAAAAATACTTCAGGTTGAAATCCTTACAGTCTGTTTACCACGTGGATCGTCGCTGTAGTGTGTAAGTAGCTCTTATTTGTTTACCCTAATAATGCGAAGTTTTAGTAATTTTACGTTTTTTTAATTTATAATAGATTGCTATAAGTACAGTATTTCTTTTGATTATATTTTTTTATAATTAATACATAATATAAGTAAATAACTGCAAATTTTTGTTAGCCACTGTTTAGTTTTTGTTATGTTTATAGTCCTATGTGACAAATAATATTGTACCTGAATACAAATAGTTGTTTTAATATCCTTTATATATATTTGTTTTTGTAAAATAGAGTTAATCTGCATATTACCTACTGAAAATAATGCTTATGGGGGCCACAGGAAAAAATAAGGTTCCTAAGGGGGCCATAAGCCAAAACCGGTTGGGAACCACTGTGGACCTATGTGACAAATAATATTGTACCTGAATACAAATAGTTGTTTTAATATCCTTTATATATATTTGTTTTTGTAAAATAGAGTTAATCTGCATATTACCTACTGAAAATAATGCTTATGGGGGCCACAGGAAAAAATAAGGTTCCTAAGGGGGCCATAAGCCAAAACCGGTTGGGAACCACTGATTTAAATAACCGCTTACTGAATGAACGATATATATATATATATATATATATATATATATATATATATATATATATATATATATATATGAGATGTTACGGATATAATTCCTTTGATATCCATAAGTGCTGATGTCAAATTTGTATTTTGGGGGATAGGGCAAGGGTAGTAGATTTTGGTGGTGTCATCTGGTTGTTTACACAAACCATCCTAAGCCGAATTTAAGTTACTCCAAGAGGTTGTCTGGGTACTGGGTCGCAGTTAAAATGCGATTAACTTATAACCAGATATATATATATATTACCTCTGATAAATTATGCAATTTACAATTAAATTAGCTTATAAGGCCAAGTCATGCACATTTCATGTAAAGTATTAATTATTAATGAACAAACAAATATATAAACCTCAAAATATAAATACGTGGTAACACAGAAAATTGAATGAAACTTGTTTCATTGAATTTTCTGTGGCTGAAACTCTTCAGAAAGTTATTATTTTTATCATAATGAAAACATTAATATTAATTTTAATTCTTAGGCATTGCCTGCACAATAGTAATATCACGAAATTTGAAAAATTATGTCATATATTCATAATTCTATATTATATTGATAGATTAACTAAATATCCGCATCCGCATGTCCACCACATATATATACTGTATATATATATATATATATATATATATATATATATATATATATGATACACACAGACCATGCATGGAACAAGGCACTCTTCTGGGATAATTAAATCCACTATAGTCCGAATAAGTAACATACAAATAATTTGTTAATTATTATTAATTATTAATATAAATACATTCCAGTGATATCACTGCAGTGCATGCGATACTTTTCAAAGCAACTACACTATACAAGACCAGGATGACCCTAGGCTAAAACAGGAAGGCTCTAGGCCCTAGGCCCTAGCCCCAGTCACTGCCATGTCAGAAGGATGGAGTACAGCAATGAAGAACAAGTGTATCTTGTATCATGGGCTATTTCTTATAATAATTGTGAAGAAATTTTGCGTTTATTTCAACAAAAATATAATAAACCACCACCAGATGCGACCACTCTTCGATACTGGAAGCTCAAACTTTTGGAAACAGGGAGCCTGCTAAAAGATCGTTCAAGAAGCGGAAGGCCAGTAACGGCGACAGGAGACAACAACAAAATAAAATGGTCTCGCCAGTTTTCAAGTCGATCCAACAACTTGAACAAGAAAAGTCGCACAGGAATTGAGTATTTCCAAATTTTCAGTAGCAAAAATATGGAAATTACAAGGGTACCACGATTACAAACCCATTTGCTCTGAGCTCATATACGACGATAATTCTGATAGACGGCGTTTGCTGAAACAATGAGACAAAAGTTGAACAGTGATCCAGATTTCGTTCGAAAGATCAAATTTTCAGATGAATATGTCTTTGGTTTAACGAGTAAAGGAAACAAACACAACATTCACTAGTGGGCGAAAAAAGAATCACAAAATGCGATTGGGTAAACCACTAATCCTTATAAATTATTGGATAGCGGATCAGACTACATTCATATGTAATGAATTAAAGCCATCGAGCCGCCATATTGGTACTCCTACAATGAATTTCCAACATTTGTCCGTTCCATATCTTCTGAACAAATGAAAGGATTGAGATGATACTTTACACAATTGTTACCCACCCTCAGATGATTTGTTATCGCCCACTCCCGGGGTCATACGTTAAAGGTCAAGGTCAAGCATGAGTCAGAATGTTTTTCGCGTTTGCTCCATAAGTTTCGAATAAATGAAGGAATTGAAATAATACTTTACACAAATGTTACCTACCATCACTTTATTTGTAATCGCCCACCCCTTGGATCATGCCTTCAAGGTCAAGGTCACAGCAGGGGTCAGAGTGTTTTTTGTGTCTGCTCCATAACTTTTGAATAAATGAAGAGATAAAGATGATATTTTACACAAATGTTACCCACCACCAGATGAATTGTAATCGTCCACCAACTGGATTATATCTTTAAGATCAAGGGTACAGCAGAAGTCATGGTATTTTTCGTAGGTCAAGGTCACAGAAGGGGTCACGGTATTTTCGTGTCTGTTCCATAATTTTGAATAAATGAATGGATTATGATACTTTACACATATGTTACACACCACCAGATGATTTGTAATTGCCCACTCCCTAGGTCAGTGGTGGCGAATCTATGGCACGCGTGGCCATTTGGGCGCGCGATAAAATTTGCCTGGCAAGCCTAAGCATAGAAGTTGTTATCCAAAAAATGAGTATAATATAATAGACTTAATGTTTATAATTTGGCACGCGACTGTAAAAAGGTTCGCCACCCCTGCCGTAGGTCATACTTCAAGGTCAAGGTCACAGCAGGGGTCAGAGTGTTTTTCGTGTCTGCTCCATAACTTTTGAATAAATGAATGGATTAGGATGATACTTTATACAAATGTTACCCACCACTAGATGATTTGCAATCGCCCATCCTATGGGTCATATCTTCAGGGTCAAGGTCACAGCACGGTCAGAGTGTTATATATAATGAATATAATAATTATAGATACTTAAATAGAAGTAAATTTCATTTTTAAGTTCAATTCCAGGTTACATTTTAACTTGATTTCAATATTTTTTGGAATGGACACCAGTTCAGAAAGAGGCTGCAACTTCATTAATTTTACATTCATTTCAAGAATATATATAAATGGTCATGGTGTGTCAATCAAACAAATATATGTGTATATATATATATATATATATATATATATATATATATATATATATGATATAGGATATGCGCCTCGGTGATGTAGTGGTTAGCGTTGCTGACTACGAATCCACCGGCCCCGGGATCGAGACCCGGTGACGGCAGCAGACGCGCAGCAAAACCCAGCTGTTCTTCCTTCCACACAATAAAGAAAGTGGTTGGTAGATAAATGAGTACCCTGGGTGGCCTAGTGGTTAAGACGCTGGGCGGCTGGTGGGGCGTGGTTCGAATTCCACGTTAAACTGTAGGTCTAAGGTATAGTGAAAAGCTTGACCTTCGTCAGAATGAACAATTCGGGCGGAAGCTAACCAAAGGTGTGTGTGTGTGTGTACATACAGTATATATGAAAATTATTCCACGAAAATAACACGTTAATAATATTTATGAGGAAGATAACCACGAAGGAAATTAAAACACGAAATTAAAACACAAAATACTTTTGTTTTGGAAGTACCAATATGGCGGACTTGTGACTTCAACATTTTAAGCTAATGCGCTTATCCAGTAATTTATAGAAATTTCTGGGGTAAAGCCGTTAAAACAGCTACACTAACAGTTTGGGCGTGCATTGGTTATTCACGACTCTTTTCCTTTTACATAGTGAGAGATACGATGGATGGAAAACGCTATTGAAACGGTATTAAGAGAAAGTTTTGCCACAGTTTACTAATGGCGTTGGCAGGAATTGGCTTTATCAATATGATGGAGCGCCGCCACATTACTCTGCAGCTGCCGGTGAGATTCTGGATACGAACCTTGAAGGAAGATGAGTTGGGCGGCGAAGTCTCATCGAGTAGCGAGCCAGATCACCCGATTTAACCCCATGTGATTTCTGGCTTTGGGCTTATTTGCAAGATAAACTCTACACTCCTGGTTTCATCTTTCCAAATGTGAATGCCCTTGGCTACAGAATAGATAAACAACTGAAAAGGACCCCACTCGATATGTTCAGAAGAACATTGAAGAGTTTCACAGAGAGAATCCACAAATGTATCATAGCGGATGGAGAACTCTTTGAAGATTAA
Organism: Bathynomus jamesi; assembly: GCA_023014485.1. NCBI lineage: Eukaryota > Metazoa > Arthropoda > Malacostraca > Isopoda > Cirolanidae > Bathynomus > Bathynomus jamesi. The sequence goes on along the minus strand of JAJOZX010000210.1, from coordinate 7,353 downwards.
ATTACAGTTAAACAAAAAGTCTATTAGAATTTTATTTCTCCAAATATTTTGTTAGATTTGGTTCATCATTTAAACACTTCTCTGTATAATGTTGCTAACCAAATAGGTGTATGTATGAAATTCTTAAAGACTTTTCTCCCACCCTGTATAATATATGTATATATAATTTCTTATTATCGTAGTCCTTTTTTGTCTTTGTTGTTTTAAATTTATTGTTTAATTAGTTGTATCGTTGATTACCTTAATGAATACTGTACCTTTTCTTTCAGTTTGGGGTATCTGTTTCCTGCTAATAAACATTATTATTGTCGTTATCATTATCATCATTTTTGTTCTCTTAGCAGTGGGTAGTTTTTAGTGTTACTTGTTTCAGTACGTGTCTTATTTTTATTTCTCTTCTTGTCATAATTTTTAGTTGTTTTATTTAAAATTTATTATTGTTTGATTTATTTTATCTTTTATTACCTTCAAGAATATTATACTATTTTATGGGATTTATATCCTGCCAATAAAGATTATCATTATCATTAGCATCATTATTATCATATATATATATATATATATACATTTAAACTGCAAACACTCAGTATAATTAACGTAAAGAACGACGCTTGTATAGGAGAATATTCCGCGCACGATGAGAGCGAGAGAACGAAACAAATGAAAAAATGAGGTAACCACCCGGGAATCGAACCCGGGATCTTCCTATTGCCTGTCAGATATGATAACCATGATAATCATAATAACCATGTGTAATGGTTATCATATCTGACCGGCAATCGGAAGATCCCGGGTTCGATTCCCGGGTGGTTACCTAATTTTTTCATTTGTTTCGTTCTCTCGCTCTCATCTTGCGCGGAATATTCTCCTATACAAGCGTCGTTCTTTACATATATATATATTATGCAGGAAGGAGGGGCCATGGCCAAACGCCCGCAAAGAAGAAGAGAGCCAAAATCAAGGTCGGGGATTTCGAGATGTCTAGATACTCTGCGTTTGAAAGATGGAAGGTCATAGGCAGCAGGAAAGATGGAGTGAGGAAGATTGTTCCAGAGTTAACCGGTTGAGTAGATGAAAAACTGAAAATACCGATTAAACCTTGCATTAGATAGTTGGACAGAAATGGAATGAGAAAGTGCAGAAAGTCTGGTACTGCGTGCTCTCCTTAAAGGAGGAGGCATACAGTTAGAGAGTTTAGAAGAGCAATGTCCGTTATAATAGTGATAGTAAAGAGAGAGTGAGGCAACATTGCGCCGATGAGAGAGAGATTGAAGACAATCAGTAAGAGGCGGGGAATTGATGAGACGAAAAGCCTTTGATTCTAGCCGGTCAAGTACGGCTGTGTAGGTTGAACCACTCCACACATGAGAAACATACTCCATACAGGGGCGAACAAGACCCCTGTACAGAGACAGCATCTGAGTGAGGGTGAAGAAACCGCTGAGGCGGTACAGCACACCTAACCTCTTAGAAGCTGTTTTACAAAGAGAGTATATGTGATCTTTCCAGGAAAGATCACGAGAAAAGGAAACCCCAAGAATGTTAAGAGAAGAGGAAGGATTGAGTTGTGTGTTGTTGAAGGTAAGGGGATAGCTGTGTAGAAGATTGTGTCGAGTAGACGGATGAAGGAACTGAGTTTTTGAGGCATTGAAAGCCAAAGGTTTTCTCTGCCCCAGTCAGATATAGCAGAAAGATCAGAGGTCGGGTGCTCCATAGCCGTACTACGCGAATCATGAAGTGACGGCTGTGAGGAACGCTTTGGGAAGCGGGTGGAGAAGTGAAGAGTGGAATCATCGGCATAGGAGTGAATAGGACAGGAAGTGCGAATTAAAAGATCATTAATAAATAAAAGGAAACGAGTGGGTGACAGGACAGAACCATGAGGAACACCACTGTTAATAGCTTTGGAAGAACAGTGGCCATCTACAACTGCAGCTGTAGATCGGCCTGAAAGGAAATTTGAGATGCAGGCACAAATAGAAGGATTGAAACCGAACCGAAGGAGGGCAGTTTGGAAATTATAGATTTGTGCCAGACTCTATGAAAAGCTTTTGATATGTCCAACCCAATAGCAAAAGTTTCACCGAAATCCCGAAAGGAGGATGACCAAGAGTCAGAGAGATATGCAAGAAGATCACCAGTAGAGCGCCCCTTGCGGAATCCTTACTGACGATCTGAAAGAAGATTGTGAGAAGAAAGGTGTTTAAGAATCTTCCTATTAAGGATAGATTCAAAAACTTTGGAAATGCAAAAAATCAAAGCAATTGAATGATAGTTGGAGGGTTGAGAGCGGTCACCCTTCTTTGGGACAGGCTAAATGAAAGCAAACTTCCAGCAGGAAGGAAAAGTACCAGATGAGAGACAAAGACGAAAAAGTTTGCCTAGGCAGGGTGTCAGCACAGAAGCACAGTTCCTGAGAACAACAGGAGGAACACCATCAGGACCATACGCCTTCCTAGAGTTGAGCCCAGATAAGGCAGAAAAACCATCTTTAGAAGAGATTCTAATTTCAGACATAATAAAGTGAGAGGAGGGAGGAGATGGGGGAACAGCACCGGAATCGTCCAGGGTTGAATTGTAAGCGAAAGTTTGAGCGAAGAGTTCAGTTTTGTCAGGAGAAGAGACGGCAACTGTGCGTCGGAATGGAAAAGAGGATGGAAAGAAGAGGAATTAAAGTTGTTGAAGAGGTTCTTAGCTAGATGCCAAAACGAGAGAGAAGAATTAGAATTGAATAGATTTTCACACTTTTGTCGGATGAAGGAATTTTTGGCGAGTCGAAGAACAGATTTTGCACGATTCTGGGCAGAAATATAAACTGAGTCAGAGTCAGGAGTTGGATGACGACGGTACCTTCTGAAAGCCGCCTCTCTATTGCGGACAGTATTAGAACAAGTAAAGTTAAACCAAGGTTTTTTTGCATTAGTAGTAGGAATAGAATATGGAATGTACGCCTTCATATCCGAGAGAATCACCTCTGTGATGCGCACAGTACACCCAGAAGGGACCCGGCCACCGAAGTAGTAATCATTCCATGGGAAATCACGGGAGTACTGCCTAAGAGCCTTACAGTCAGCGGCGCCGAAGTACCAAAGGCGCCTCCTCTTGGGAGGATCCAAAGGCCGAATTGGAGCGATAGGACAGGAAAAGAAGAAGGATGAGAGGTAAAAAATAAATCCAGAATGTTGGCCTTATCTCCAAGGCGATCGGGGATACGAGTAGGATGCTGTACAATCTGCTCTCGGTCATTTAGGATAAAAAAGTTGTAAGCTAGTTCACTAGGGATGTCAGTGAAATGGGACGAAAGTCAAAGGTGGTGGTGAACACTGAAATCTCCTAAAATGGAGATTTCAGCGAAGGGAGAGCGGGAAAGAATGTATTCCACCTTGGAAGTGAGGTAGTCAAAGAATTTTGGATAGTCAGTAGAAGTAGGAGAAAGGTAAACAGCGCAGATGTATTTAGTTTAAGATTGGCGTGTAAGCCGTAGCCAGAAGGTACAGAATTCGGAAGCTTCGAATTCGGGAATACGAGAACAAGTTAGGTCATTGCGTACATATACGCAACATCCACCTTTGGAGTGAAATTGACTATAGAGAAAGTAAGAGGGTACAGAAAAAGGGTTGCTGTCAGTCGTCCCAGGCACCGGAGTTTCAGTGAATAAAAGAAGATAAGGTTTAGAGGAGGAGAGGTGGTGTTCAATAGATTGAAAATTTGAGAAAAGGCCACGAATGTTGCAGAAGTTTAAGAAAAGTGAATCAGACAGTGGTCCAGAACATCTCGAATGGGCGGTAGCAAAACCAGCCCCGCTTCCTGGGTCTGCGTTCCCGGTATCGGCAGGGGGTAGGGAGCCAGAAGTGGGGACATTTATGGTCCCCTCCCCAAGGGACTTCGAGGCTCTTGAAGTTGATGCCATTTTTTTAAAACTTTTTAAAAGATTATGTAGTGTGTAACATGCATGTGTATGTAGTGAGGAATAGGGAGAGAAGTGTCCGTTTGAGAGCATGCTGGACTGCTCACAGGGTAGATGAGACACGGAAATAGATCAGCTAAGGAGGACAGTGACAGGAGAAACGGGAGTTACGGCACTCCCTATCTTCTGTTTGACGTCCCCCAGGAGTACTTCCCTGGTCGATTGGTGTCTACAATCTCCTCCTACAACAATCTCCTCATATATATATATATATATATATATATATATATATATATATACTTACTCGTTGCTCAGTGGGTAACACAGTTTCCCTATAAGCGAAGTGAAGACTCGAAGGTCTGGGGTTCGAATCCTGATGGTGTTGGCAATGATAACACTGGTCAACAAAATTTTTGTCACAGATATTTTTACTTGAACTACTGTATATGCAATTTTTTACGTTGATTACGGAAATGAAAACAAAATTTTTCTATCACTCGCAGTTTTAGAGTGACACACGAATTTACATTACTTGGGATTTGAGTCAGAAAGGAAGGGGGCGGGGTCTGTCCCTTGCTCCTCCTCTGCTTATAAGTTGTTGTACGTCACTGTTGACTTTCATTTGTCAGTTACTCACTTGATTTCGCTGTGAACATTTTATGTGAGTTCAATATACATTTTCTACTTTGATATTGGTATTACGTCTACAAATTAGTCCAAATTTGATTTTCGAGGACAATGGGCCGCATCAGTTGGCCTGAGCCTTGTACTAGTTTCTGAACCCCCTGAGTGATTATATATATATAATTATATATATATATATATATATATACGTGTATATATATAGCTTTTCTCAACCAAAAGGATAATTTGTCTGATTACTTGTGCTCATACATGGTATATTCTTTAAACTGCATGTTTGCTGTAAGGCAAACTATATTGGCAGCTCCGTTCGCCAATTGAAATTCCGAATGGATGAGCACAGAGACATATCCTCCCGCACTAATAGGCCTTCATATAAACTTTCTAAATCTCCCACTCCCCATACGGGAACAGTGCCATAAGAACAATGATCCATTTACAACCAGCCAATTTAAAATAGTTAGTAGATCCAGCAACCAACTAACAGATTTTCTTTTTGTGGAATCCTTGTTTATATAACACTATAAACCGTCACTGAATGACTATAGCGCCCTTTCCAATTTGTGCATTATTTTGCATATCTTTCCATACTGAATCTGTAATAGTTTAAACATTGTTTTTCTAACGATAGAAGACAAAGTAACAGTCCCCTTTAACAGTTATTTCAGTTGTATATCGATAATAGTTTTTTATTTGAAGTAATTAATTACTATGTAAATTACTTGTTATTGTTCATCTCTCGTGTCTAATATTGATTTCTTTGTATCGTATTGGTATCATTCCTTCAGTAATGACTTTGTATTTGTTTATATCGATAATAATAATTTAAGATTAATACATACCCTAATTCTTGTTCATGATTTACGTATTATTAATAATAACTATTTGTTTTATTTTTAATTAAGAGACCAATAAAACCTAAAGCTTAAGGGCTAAATTAAATTAAATAAATAGTCCAGTTTCACAATTATTTATGTTACTGTAAATTGTAAAATCACTGTATTTTATCAATAAAGGTCATTCAATTCGCTTCAATTCGATACTTACCCTTTGTGTTTTGTGTTGGCCATTGAAGATGGGGAAACGTTCTTCCAAAAACTTTTTTTTCAGTTAAAGACTCGTATATTTTGAATGTTCAGGCTGCTGGTGTTACTGTACAAATCAAATTACTATTCAAACCTAAGACCAACTATGAGATGTGAAATATCATGCATGAAGCACGGACGATTTTGCATATTGTAAAAATGCCACCACCAGGATTCGAACCTTGCGCTTCTTGAGTAGAAGAGGAGGGCATTAACCATGACGTTACGATAAGTAAATGTTAGTGCAACTTAACATATATTTCAACAGCTGAGGGGACACAACGCTTTCGCGCCCAAAGGCGTTTACTGTACAAAACCCCTGCACTCGAAGAAACGCATCATTTCATTCAAATCTGTGTAACACTGGGGTTCGAATCCTGGTGGGGGCAGTTTTTGCACTGTGCAAAAGTGTGCGTGTTCTTGCATGATATCTCATCTATGGGTCCCCAGTATTACAGTAGAGCTTTGAATGAAATTCTGACATTATCTCGAGCGTAGGGGGATTACACTTTTAAAAACTGTCCGCTGTGTGTACTTTCGATCCAAACAGAAAAAAAGAAGACTAAACGTTCTCTGTAAAATTTAAAGTATGTGAAGAGTACATATATAGTAGGTTCATAGTATATAGAGAATAGCTGGAACAATTATCTTCTTGACAAGCGGTGTCCTTTGGAACTAAGTGAAAAATACAAAGAGTACACTTCCAGAGATTAAAGAAAACCTCTCAGTGTACTTTGGGTCTACCGAGTGTACAAAAACTACACTTCCAGGGATTTTTTTTCATCTCAGAAAAACCCAATTCATCAGCACTGATGACTCTGTTGATTTTCTGTATAAAATTTAAGCTTCTGCAAGCTTACGCAGAGATGGCTCTAAATACTCCTCTTTACTTTAAAGTTTCCACTTTATCTTTAAATTTCTTTCCTTCCTTTCAACCTCTATTCTTTGCTTTGCTTTAAAATTTTCATTTATCTTTAAATTTTTTTACATCTTTTAACCTTCCTTCTTAAACAGACAGCCTCGTAGCGACCAGCCTGTCTGTTGATGTTTGGTGTCCTTTGTATTCCTATGTATTCTCTTGTATTCCTTTTAATTAGAGGTATTCATGCGGATGTCAATTCCGATTTTTCAATGAATTACGTCATACCTGCAGTTCAGCTATGCTCCTAATTTGTTATGTTATTAAATTAGGTTTAGATAGGGTACTTTTATATTTGTCACTGATATTTCCGGTGCAACTAGCCAACTGAACAGTTAGATTACTGCCTAATTACTAATAAATGAGGGGTCCCGTGTCTTAAGGTACCTAAGCGCCAAAATTAAAATTCGTCAGAAATCGCCTCCAAAGTTCAGTAATATTCTGGCAATAGTATCTGTTATTAATTGAGCTAGAACGTTCATTTTTGGCCAAATTAGAGTTCTAAGTATGCTAATGAAGATGTTGATGAGTTTTTGGAATAGATTTTCATATTTTATATTTTATATTTCATATATTTTTTTTTTTTATTTTTTGATTTTCTTATTATGCCGAACTTTGGTGAACTTTTGGCTGGCGATAGAGGTGAAAAAAGCAATTGGCTTCATAAGGTTTCAACCATACTTCTAGTGTCGTAAGGTCATTATAACCCAAACCACGCGATAGAGGAAGGGTGAAAATAGTGATATCCATCAAAAAACACGTTTTCGCCTGTGGTGGCGCTTAGGTACCTTAAGACGCGC
>JAJOZX010000209.1:1507500-1823355 GCA_023014485.1 Bathynomus jamesi | reverse complement strand
TATTGTATTTTCTATAAATTACAATATTACAATATTTTCTTATTGGATTTCAAATAATTCTCCCGTCTTTTCTCTCGATTAAGAGACCCCTTTCGTTCGACGCACTGGAGGTAAAAGGGAATCGAACAGTGGGTCCTGCCTGGAGAGGGACTGAGCTTAGCAGCGCCATCTGTTGACAATCGGCGAAGTCGTCGTGACAGTGTTTGTCGCGTATAGTAACCTTGACCTTACTTAGAAAATTAGATAGATACTTCCGGTCAATTTTTGATTCATTAAAATGGTACGGATGTTAAAAATAAAGATTCAGTGAAACAATGTTAAAAATAAAGATTCAGTGAGACAATGTTAAAAATAATTATCGGACTCGTAGAGTTTTTGTAATTACCGTATTCGTATAACCAATATTAACAGCACGTTTCAATCGCACTGTACAAACTGACTCGAAATTAACCAGTTGTTCAAATTCAAAACTCCACAAACGAAAATCTCAGATGCCAAAGTTTAAGGACTACGCTCTCTTGTTAGAGTGAGTTAAGAGCGAGGTTCAAAAGAAATGGGTGCAATTCCCCTGTTTTGATTGTGTTAGGATTAGAGAAATGTTGAATTAAGGTACAGTGGGTTATATTAAAATATGTTTTAGCGAGTTGATCATATGGGCTAATAATACTTATTCAGTAGTGCCTATTTAGGAATTTTCCCCGCCAAAAGGCCCAAAGGGGCATTCATACTACAAAGTTCTGAACCCACAGTGAGAAACATGCAGTAAATCAAAATACAATTCTGCGAACAGTTTGTTATATCGCCATTTATAAATTCTAAGACGTCTTTAGTGAGATTAGAAAATGGTCTTAAGAGCCTTTGAAATTGAAGTTTCCTCTTTCCACTAAATTTGTTGCCTTTAATTAATTTTACAATTTCTAAAATGATAATTCAGGAGTACACTTACGATTTGCAACGTAATTGGTTCCGTTGTGTCTGTCAATATGGCACAAAAGCCCTTGTACATTCTCGTATTTAACTTAAACCCTGATAAAAAAGGTTGATTTCCGCAGTATTTTAACACGTTCCTGTTAAAGGATCTATAACGCCATAAAATATAAATGTTTGTAAGACAAGCATTCACATCCTTTCCCATCGTCTCTAATCTGTATTCATTATCATTTTTTTTACTCTCCTCATTTTTTTCTTTATGTTTCATCTTCATTATCTGTCCTTATTCTTATTACTCACTCATCGCATAGTTCTTCCGTCTACTTATTACTCTCCTTCACTGCTGATATCTGTCTCAGTTATTTATCTATTCAACTGTCTCTTTCTACAGTACTCTCCTCATTAGTTATGCCTCGGTATAATAATTCATTAGTTATCTCTCTTTCTCAGCTGTTTCTTCTTAAATGTTTGTTTATCACCTTCATCATCATCATTATCATCATCATCATCTTCATATTATAGTCGTCTTTCAAGCATCTATCATTTCTATTCCATATAACTCGTATGGTTATGAGCTTTGTAATTCACTCTCATCCTCATCCTTATCTAGATAATAACTGTTCCCGTATAATCTGTTATCAACAACCGTGGAAATGTGTCACGGTGTTCAGACTCCAGTAAAATGATATCAGTTGCTTCCTTCAAATATGAAAGAAATTAACATACCAAAATTTTAAAATTTATTATAGTATTAACTTCATGTCTTTCATTCTACAAGCCAGCGTTCGAACACACCGTTTCGCCATAAGCGAAGGGAAGACACTGAAGTTCGAATCACAATATAGTTGGCCTGAGCGTTGTGCTACTTTCTGGCCCTCCTCACTACAAACACAACTTTAAAATGAAAGTTGTGAATTCCTGTTTTTCTTTACCGTTCCGATTAAAAGATACTTTGAGTGTTTCATTGGACAAAACGATCTTGTATCTGACAATTATTCATACGTAGTTTTTTATATCCCCTTTGGTTTACATCGAAAATTTATTGTTAAACTTCTTAATGGTCCACTTGTTGCTAAAGTTATTTAAAGAAAGAGTTTCAGATTAAGACAAATTGAGTTAATTTATTATAGTGAGACCAGTGAGAAATGTTTCATTTCTATTTTTTAATATTCTGAATACATTTTTTGGTTTTCTCTGTTTTCTCTCCTTTATTGTAACTGTTTTTATTGCCTACGCTTTCCATTGTTTTTTTTTTTTCCATTTTACAAGGAACTACAGTTAAAAAGGCAGTGTATTCCTTCTTTGACCTTAACCCTAGAAGACTATTGTGGGACCTCACACAGAGCGACTAGTGTGTGGTCTACGTAACCCGATAATGAAAATTACATTTATAAGTTGAATTAAACAATTTATTGTTAATAAAGAATAATAAAAATTAACTTGCGTACAATAAAAGACATCATTTCCAAAAAAATAAATGTACTTTTACTGTAATAGACCACGCTGGCTTTGTGGGGTTATAAAAACCATCTTTTAAACTTAAAAGATACTTCGTTAGCTGAAGCTTATGTTCAATGTTAACATAATAAATCAGATTTTATAAAGTTTTCATTAGGTTTAACCACAAATTTCTCATAGTGAATAAAATATTATTAATCGATCTGAGCCAGCAAGTTAATTTCAACTGATTTGAGATCCTTTGTCGAGGAGGGTTCTAATACCATAAACATCTATCTAATAAAGGATAATGGAATTCACTTAATATCTAATTACAGATTTCGTTATTAAATTAAAATAATCCTATAAATAATTTCATTCGCGCAATTTATTTCATTCTAAATTTGTTGGTGACAATTTCTCAAAATGGACTGTGATCGTCATTTATAAGACACAAAATTTTAAAATCCTTTTATAATGCATTTGTGTTGTTGCTTTGGTATCATTGATAATCTTTATCTATTTTTGCTAAATCTTGTTAGGTATAAAGTTCGTGAGTTGGTTTCTAGTTGCGTTCTGTACTTTATGTACTCACAGATGCAAAAGTCTTACAAAATCTTTTATGCAGTCATGATCTATTTAAGAGAATGGCAATTCAGATTTTATAGGTAATAACCATCCGTTTAGACCAATGAATCTAAACCTGCGGTACGTGTACCATCGATGGTACGCGAAACTCTTTTAAGTGGTACGCGAGAAGGTTATAAATACACAAATTTTAACTGATAATTACTTTAATACTTTTAATAATATTTTCAAAAACGGCAATATTTTTCCGATTGTGAGTTTGCACGCTAAATTTAGCATCCAATTAGATTTCCAATTATTTAATGAAAATGCGCACAGCCAAAATCAAGATTTTTATTCAGTACAACTGTCGATGAATATCATTAGAATAAAATAACTTTTTTAAATAAGGATGAAAATTCAAGATTAAACACTACAGCCCCATTCCTAATGTTTTGTTTAGGTGGTACCATCTTCATCTTTTTTCTTCGATGGTGGTACTTAGAAAAAAAATATGGTGGCAAAAAGTGGTAGGTCGATCTAAACACAAGTTGGGAACCCCTGCTTTGAACTATTTCCTTCATTCTCCATACATCCACTCCTCTTATCACTTTCTCCTCACCACCCCGTTTTCTTCTTCCCTCATTGATGAAAAAACTCTTTTCACTAATGCCGATGGGAAGCAGTAGTGTGGGCGCAAAATGGTAGAGTGCAGGAATGTTGCAATACAATATTGATCAATGGTGCAAGATGTTGCAAGTTGTTATGAAAAAGGGGAAATGTTGCAAGTTGTTATGCAACAAGGGGGAATGCTGCAAGTTGTTATGCAACAAAGGAGGAGGGGGAATGTTGCAAGATCAACAAGGGGTTATGCAACTTGGAGGCGGAGTTATCCCCCAAGAGAAAGAGAGAGAAGGAGAGAAAGGAAGAGGAAGTGTTCGCCTGGCAGGAGCCAAGCGCATATTAAGACTTCAGCCGAGCGCCCGTTGTCTTAATATGTTCCTAATCAGTCAGTTGGCTTATCTGGCTGAGTTGCCAGATTGCGCTGTTTATTTAATTAAAGCATATATTCTGGCTTAATCAGCCAGTTGACTTAGAAGGCTGAGTTGCCAGTTTGCACTATTTATTTAATTAAAGCATATATTCTGGCTTAATCAGCCAATTGGCTTAGAAGGCTGAGTTGCCAGTTTGCACTATTTATTTAATTAAAGCATAAGTTCGGGCTTAATCCGACAGTTGGCGTATCTGGCTAAGTTGCCAGTTTGCGCTATTTATTTAATTAAAGCATATATTCTGGCTTAACCCGCCAGTTGGCATAATCCGTCAGTTGGCTTAGAAGACCTAACCATCCATTTGGTATAATTGAATAATAATAATAACATTTATATATACACAACCAAAAGAATTAAATAAAACAACACCATATCACTCTTTATTTAGACGAATTATTGGATTGGCATAATCCGTCAGCTGGCTTAACCTACCAGTTGACTTAGAAGGCTTAACCAGCCATTTGGCATAATTAAATAATAATACTAACGTTCATACATGGTGTTCCAGGAGGAAAGGTCAATACTTCGGGAGGTGATAGTATCAGTCATTGTGAGAAAAAAGTTCATATGAACATGTGTCTAATACTGAATGGTTACGGAGATAGAGCTGTTTGAATCTACAAATAAAAAAGCATTGTTAATGGTAATCAAGAAAGAGAAATCAATTACTGTTTCTAACATTTAATGTTTAAACATTGGCATTTTGAATGGTATCAGATACAAAAATGACAAATTTGTTACAGTTTACAATACGTTTTCGAAAATCCCACCGTCAACCTCAATGCACTTTGCACGTGCGAAGCTCGCATGTTGTTCGTCTGAGTTGATCTTGACGTTCCTTTATGCGGGCAGCAGCATCCAAAATGCGCGCGAGCAATTCATCTCGTGTATCCACCTTTCTTTTGTAAACTTAACTTTTCATCCACCCCCACAAACAATAATGTAACGGAGAGAGGTCTGGAGACCTTGGTGGCCATTGAATGGGACCACCGCGGCCGATCCATCGACCAGGGAAAGTTTGATTTAGATATTGCATCACCAGACGGGTAGAATGTGGAGGAGCTCCGTCATGCTGAAAGTACATACCAGCGCGTGTAGCCAAAGGAACATCCTCCAATAGTCCTGGCAATTCATTTTGCAGAAATTCTAGGTGACTTTGTCCTGTAAGACGATTCTCTAAAGTAACAAGGCCAATCAGATGATCATCGATGATACCGCACCACACAATGGCAGAGAAGCGATGTTGAAAATTTGTTTCCACAGTGGCATTTGGATTTTCGTCTGACCACCGATGAGAGTTACGAGCGTTGTTGATACCGTCACGGGTGAAAGTAGCTTCATCGGTGAAGAGTATCAATCGAAGCAATCGACGATTAACATTTACCCAATGACAAAATTCCAGTCGCATGGCAGCTCTCCTGGTTGAAGGTGTTGTACACGCTGTACATGATATGGATGCAAGCCTTCCTCACGTAATGTTCGCCATACTCTTGTGTGTGGTACACCGAGACGTGTAGAAATTCTTCGTGAGCTAGTAGTAGGACTACGCTCTACCAACTGAATAATGTTTCCCACTTCATCCACATCTTGTTGACCTTCACGTTCAGATGAAACATGAGCGCTGGGAAGTGTACCAATCTCATGCAATGTGTTGAAAACCCTGGTAAACACTCTTCGAGCCGGAATTCTGCGATTCGGAAACCGTTGACGGTATTCTGCAACAGCACTATTGCACTTCCATCGCAAAAACCGTAGACATACACCACATCTGCATATTCGGCATGTGTGAAGGTGTGTGGCATTTTTAACACTGCTTCAAACACCAAACAATGTCACTCACAACAGTCAGCTGTTGATTGGCTTATGTTACATGCTTACATTACAGCTTACATGGTTCATGGTTATAGGGGAGGGAAGGGGTAGGAAGAGCTGCGGGCGCATCAGATTCAAACAGCTCTATCTCCGTAACCATTCAGAATTAGACACATGTTCATATGAACTGTTTTTCTCACAATGACCGATACTATCACCTCCCGAAGTATTGACCTTTCCTCCTGAAACACCCTGTATATACACATCCAAAAGAATTAAATAAAACACCATCACATCACTCTGCTTATTTAGACAAATAATTGGATCCAATTCCACGAAATATATTGAAAATAAATATACATTCCTATACAAGCGAAGGAATATATGCAATCAAAAATAATAATAGCATAAGGACGAATGATTGGATTGGCCTAATCCGTCAGCTGGCTTAACCCGTTAGATTGGCATAATCCTAGTCGGAGGTGTACGTGCATTTGTGTGCGTTTGTCCCCGTCAGCTGACTTAAACCGCCAGTTGACTTAGAAGGCCTAACCAGCCATTTAGTATAATTAAATAATAATAATAATAACGTTTATATACACATCCAAAAGAATTAAATAAAACATCATCACATCACTGTTTATTTAGACAAATTATTTTATCCAATTTCACGAAATATATTGAAAATAAATATACATTCCTATAGAAGCGAAGGAATATATGCAATAAAAATAATAATAGCACAAGAACTACGAAAGAGGAGTGTATATATATATATATATATATATATATATATATATATATAATAAAAAATAATAATATACAAACCCGGACCTATCCAAATTGTTCATTCTAATGAAGGTCAAGCATGCCACTCCACCTTAGACCTACAGTTTAACGTTTGAATTCGAACCACGTCTAAAATAAAATGTTAAAACACTCCTCAACACAATAAAATCTAATTTAAGAATAAAAAAAATTTCAACAGCCTAACCATACAAAACATCACTCAGAATTGTCCTGATAAAGAAAGAAAAAAATAAACAACAACAATCAGCACACCTATAAAAAGACGGCTTACCGAGAATAACAGAATCACCTTGTGAAAATAATATTTATCATTTACTACAGAAATGCTGATTCCGGCGAAGGTCAAGCGTGTCACTCCAACTTAGACCTACAGTTTAACGTTTGAATTCGAACCACGTCTAAAATAAAATGTTAAAACACTCCTCAACACAATAAAATCTAATTTCAGAATAAAAAAAATTAAATAGCCTAACCACACAAAACATCACTCGGAATTGTCCTGAAAATGAAAGAAAGAAAAACAAACAACAATCAGCACACCTATAAAAAATTAAAAAATTCATGAATATATATATACATATATATATATATATATATAAAGTAAAAAACATTTATTTATCAAAAGAATTTATGAAAACAATTTCTCTATTTTAATTAAACAAATTTTGCTTGTTTTGAAGTCTCACACAATTTATATACGGCAAGCATAATAAACTTAAACAGACCGAATTTGACCCAGTATAAATTAGTGTCTTTAACGAATATTTTTCGAATACTTTAAACCTTTAAATTAACTTAAAATTATAAAGCGAACTAAAACTACAAAGCGATGCCTGTAAATCCATTATTTACATCCAGTCAAAAGATAATCTTAAAAACTCGAGTAGATTCTTGAAAATTTTGCTACTTCTTTATTGAATCTCTTAGAATGCTCTACTATATATATATATATATATTTTTTTTTATTACCTAAAATTGTGTCACCATACACTCAAACATTTTAAACCATGCCGTATAAAAATCAACGCGAAAAGGAAACAACTCTTGAATACCGACTGTAATTTTGACTCCATATTATTATGGCTTCGACAAGACGACTCAGATAAATTGTGAGTCAAAGCGGTTTGGAAATCTAGACTCCAACGAAAAGAGAAAAAAAAAATGTTTTGACCGCGAAAATTACGAAAATGATCGTTATGAGAAGAAATTTTGAAAATGATGGGCGCCATCTTGATAAACAGCTACAATGATTGTTACGGAATGAGAATCGAAATTTCTTTGCAAATGGGGTAACACAATGCATCTTGCTATATAAATAATCGAACCAGAATATTTATTAATGCTATAATACGGGTAGCAACAATTTTGACCGAAATATAAAGCGACGTGGGAAAGCCCTTATATTTATATAAAGGAGCACCGCGTAGCCACCAAAATGTTGTGTTTAATTTCTTTAAGGGCCCATTACTTCATTATTATATTTCATTATTACTCTACTTTTTATTTATTTTCTCTATCTTTCATTTATCGTTCTCTTTACTCTCGTATCGCTGTGCTTTATAAATACGGGTAGCACGTGGCCGAGTTTGAGAAGCCTAATGGCAAAGTTTCCTAATGGCAAAGGAAACTGGGGAACTGATTCTACACTACACTTTACTAACTTTTATTTATGCCGATACGCTTTTAGATAAGCGGGGTAATGCGAGGGGGTGGGGGAAGTAACGTAATACTATTCTAAATTTACAACTACATCGTAACACACAAAATCACCTTCTTAACCTCAAGGCCGACCGATGACTGAAGGGCATTTCTGCCCAAGCAAACGATTTCACGAGCTAAACACGTTTTTATTTACAATCCGTATAATTCTGCGTACTGTCAAAAACATTTAAAAACATTAAAGACGGATCTATCCACCAATAAAGAATTATGAAATGCTTCAATATATATATATATATATATATATATATATAAGATCTACTAAGTCCTTTTTAATCCAGTAGTTAAAAGAATACATTCATTTTCACCTGTTCAGTCTCATTTGTTTAAGGTTCAAAATTGAGTGTCAAACGCGTTGCAAGAGAGTATTTCCCTCCTCCACCGGGCGGTCATGTGTGGCGGAGAGCTCAAGAGAGCAACTCGTTCCTCCACCAAACCGGGCCTAGAGGCATGACCACCTGCTTGACCCCGTTGTGAAGAGAGGACAGCCGAGCGGGACAACAGAAGACAGCAGTAGGGAATTTAACACCGAGAAATTTCAACTCTTGAGATATGGTAGAAATGAAGAAATTAGGCTGCATATTATGCCAGATGAGCTGGGAGTACATGACTATGTACAGCGGAGAGCGCGAGAGAGCAACTAGATCCTCCACCAAGCGGTCATGTGTGGCGTAGAGCGTAAGAGAGCAACTCGCTCCTCCACCAAACTGGGCCGAGAGGCGGGATCACCTGCTTGACCCCGGTGTGAAGAGAGGACAGCAGAGGGGGAGAACAGAAGACAGCAATAGGGTATTTAACACCGAGAAATTTCAACTTTTGAGATATGGTAGAAATGAAGAAATTAGACTGCATATTAGGCCACATGAGCCGGGTGTACGTGGCTATGTGCGGTGGAGAGCGCGAGAGAGCAACTCGCTCCGCCACCAAGCTGTCATGTGTGGCGTTGAGCACAAGAGAGCAATTCGCTCCTCCACCAAGACAGGTCTAGAGGCGGGACCACCTGCTTGAACCCTTGTGAAGAGAGGACAGCAGAGGGGACACTAACAAAGGGTCAGAAGACAGCAATAGGGTATTTAACACCGAGAAATTTCAACTCTTGAGATATGGTAGAAATGAAGAAGTTAGACTGCATATTAGGCCAGATGAGCCGGGTGTACATAACTATGTGCGCTGGAGAGCGCGAGAGAGCAACTCGCTCCTCCACCAAGCGGTCGTGTGTGGCGGAAAGAGCAAGAGAACAACTCGCTCCTCCACCAAGACAGGTCTAGAGGCGGGACCATCAGCTTCGATCTTCGTGTGAAGAGAGACTGACACGCGGAAACGCATCATGGTATACACACACACAAACACACACACACACACACACACACACACACACACACACACACACATTTTATTCATGGAGTTAACCATAATTCACTGTCGTCAACTGAGTTAGTATGACCTACTAAATGCAAAAAACTTCACTTTTTTCCTACGTGAAGGTCAAAATATGAAAATAAAAACCCACTCTAATAGACAGAGTTTATTTCCACAACAGTTTCGACGCCCACTGGCATCCTCCTCGGGTGGATACAGAAAAACGAATGAACTAAAACAAGAGGGAAAAACAGTCCAGGGACCGACCGTTAAGAAATTCGCACCTAGGTTAGATCCCATTCTCCCGACACCGGAAGGACATTTTCATTAAGTACATTCGCACAAATTTAAAACTATCTTCCTGTTCTAAACATACAGATTCTATTATTTTTTTTATTTTTTTACATAATTATTACATTTATTATTAAATTTATTACATTTAATATTGCATAATTATTTATTACAGAAATTATAAATTTATTATTAATTGGTTATTACATTGTTGTTTATTATACAGAACTTATAAACCGAAAAACGAATGAAAAAGGCGATTAGGAAATAATCCAGAGACCATTGAGAAATTCGCACCTAGGTTAGATACCGTTCTCCCGACACCGGAAGGGCATTTTATTACAGGGTCCGCTTATAAGTACATTCCCACAAATTAAAACTATCTTCTTGTTCTATACATACAGATTCTAATATTTTGACATAATTACTGCATTTATTATTGCATTTACATTTTTTAACATTTATTATTATTACCTTTACCCTAATTATTAAATTTATAATATTACCTTTATTATTACATCTGTTGCATTTATATTTATTTCCACATTTATTACTTCCATTATTACATTTACTAAAAGCGAGTAAGGAAACAGTCCAGAGACCTTTAAGAAATTCACACTTAGGTTCGAACACGTTCCCACGACTCCGTAAGGGATTTTTTGACCAAGAATCTCATTAAAGGGTCTAACTTATAAGTACCTTCGCACAAATTAAAATTATCTACTTTTTCTATACACACAGATTCTATTATTTATCTTTTGACATAATTATTACATTTATAAAGTATTACTTTATCATCTATCATCTATAGCATGATTATTTTGGCTGGCGTGATAAAAAATGGCATTATTAGTATTACAACTTCTGAAGTCGTGGGAACGTGTTCGAACCTAAGTGTGAATTTCTTAAAGGTCTCTGGATTGTTTCCTTACTCGCTTTTAGTAAATGTAATAATGGAAGTAATAAATGTGGAAATAAATATAAATGCAACAGATGTAATAATGAAGGTAATATTATAAATTTAATAATTAGGGTAAAGGTAATAATAATAAATGTTAAAAAATGTAAATGCAATAATAAATGCAGTAATTATGTCAAAATATTAGAATCTGTATGTATAGAACAAGAAGATAGTTTTAATTTGTGGGAATGTACTTATAAGCGGACCCTGTAATAAAATGCCCTTCCGGTGTCGGGAGAACGGTATCTAACCTAGGTGCGAATTTCTCAATGGTCTCTGGATTGTTTCCTAATCGCCTTTTTCATTCGTTTTTCGGTTTATAAGTTCTGTATAATAAACAACAATGTAATAACCAATGTAATAATAAATTTATAATTTCTTTAATAAATAATTATGCAATATTAAATGTAATAAATTTAATAATAAATGTAATAATTATGTAAAAAAAAATAATAATAGAATCTATATGTTTAGAACAGGAAGATAGTTTTAAATTTGTGCGAATGTACTTATGAAAATGCCCTTCCGGTGTCGGGAGAATGGGATCTAACCTAGGTGCGAATTTCATATTATGACCTACTAATTGTCACCATCATGAACTTATCCGCGACTTGGAGGTGTTTACATTCGCGGGTCCCCGCCATAACGAGACAATGCGACTCAGTCAGTGTCTCTCAGTGCGACCAAAGGCAATATTACGAACGAAATTTTCAAAGACGCAAAGAGAAAAATCGGCGAGTGGTACCAAACTTCAAACTTAACCCAATAACCATACACACTGATAACACCTAGTGGCACTCGTTCATTAGTGGCGGGACTATTTACCGAACTTTTTTTATCACACCTCGCATATATAAGATCTACTAAGTCCTTTTTCATCCAGTAGTTAAAAGAACACATTCATTTTCATCTGTTCAGTCTCAATTGTTTAAGGTTCAAAATTGAGTGTCAAATGCGAT
The DNA here is from genome assembly GCA_023014485.1 of Bathynomus jamesi. Classification (NCBI taxonomy): domain Eukaryota; kingdom Metazoa; phylum Arthropoda; class Malacostraca; order Isopoda; family Cirolanidae; genus Bathynomus; species Bathynomus jamesi. Next base: position 1,811,458 of record JAJOZX010000209.1, on the reverse strand, counting down.
GCAAGAGAGCATTTCCCTCCGACACCAAGCGGTCATGTGTGGCGGAGAACGACTGTTAATTTTTATAGAAAACAGAGTAAATACAATTATACATAAAATTGTCTTCGCATCCACCTTATTTTACGTGAGACGAGAAGGAAAGGGCGCAGGTACATGAAAGGGAACCATCGGTACGTTTTCCCGAGATAACAACGAGGGAATACCCATGATGTCGCACTCTGCTTCTCCTTACATTCGTTCTTTGATTTAAAATCACAATAAACAATATAAATGTTCTATGAGATTAATATTTTATTTTTCATCCTATAAACATCATCATAAACGGTAGACATGATCTCCCTTAAAGCTAAAACATAACTTCTTATCAATTCATGTTTCCAGCTTCATTAAACATCGATAACCCTCCACCCCACCCCACCCGACCCACGCACATTGCCGTATATAAATTGTGTGATGTGTGTATATATATATATACAGAGAGAGAGTAAAAAACTGAAGACGGCACACACACACACACACACACACACACACACACACACACACACATATGTTTTCAGCTTCATTACACATCGATAACACCCCACCCCCACCCACCCATCCCACACACATTGGGAGTACACAACAATTGGAGTTAAATGAAATATATATATATATATATAATATATATATATATATACACACACACAGAGTTGAAAACTGAAGACGCGCAAACACACACACAGTGTGGTGGATTGGTGTGACTAAAAGTCTGCAGATCGACACACCAAAAAAACACCTTAATAATAAAAACTAATATTGATCTGGCAGCACTGGTTTTGACGGATTAGGGCGGATATGCAGCGATGATGTTTTGGGATGATCATTAACATTGCGATTATGGATGTAGTGTTGATTGTCGTTTTAATATTGTGAACTACTAGTCTATCTAGATATACTGATATAGCTATTGACTAACTAATAGACTGACCACTTCTAGACTAACGACTATTATTGGCTATCTAGAATATTGGTTGGAACTGTTCTATAATTGAGGTGAGTCTATAATTATTTCGTTGTCTAACTTAATACTGGTTATTGTACTGTATCTGTATATAGTGTGGGAACCATAGCCTTAACTACCGGTCACTACATTGGCGACGAGGGTTTTCTTTTTTTGTTTTTTGGTTCCGTTTTTGTTTTTTTCCGCTTGGGGGAAGGGGCTAGTGAAGTGAAAATTGCTATCCTACAGTTCAAAGGTTCTTGTATTGTGCCTAGTTTGTGTTTAGGCTATTTTGATTATACCTGTTATTGGTCAAATAGGCCCCTATTCGGAGGGCGAGGAAAATTTGACACGTACACAGATAGAGTGGAGTTGTTTTTTGCAGCGAATTCTATACCAGATGATAAAAGGGTACCGTCTTTTTTAACTCTAATAGGCCCTAAAACTTATAGTCTAGTTAAAGATCTGGTAGCTCCTAAGAGTACAGCAGAGTGTAGCTATACAGATTTAGTTACAGTTCTAAAAGATCACTATAAGTAGGCTGACCATACGTACCGTTTTGAACTGGACAGTACAGTTTGTTTTATATTTCCTGGCCGTCCCGTCGTTTTAATAAAAATGTCAATTTTGTCCCGGTTTATGTACTTACTTTTTCATGAATACAGAATATTACATAACCCCCGTCCCTTTTTTGCCATCCCAATGTCCCGTTTTTGTCTCAAGGAAATACGGTCAGCCTAACTATAAGCCTCAGGTGGTAGTGATTTTTGAGAGATTTCAGTTCTATTCTCGAAATCAGGCTGTAGGTGAATCAATTGCTGACTTTGTAGCTAGCCTAAGGAACTGGCTAGTACTTGTGAGTTTGGCCCTAACCTAACAGAAATGCTACGGGATACATTTGTCATGGGTTTGAGAGAGGAGGCCACTCAGCGAGAACTATTGACAATTAAAAACCTAATTTTTGATGCTGCAGTAGTACTAGCCACAACTAGGGAAGCTGCTGCTAAGGCTGCAAAGGAATTTGGTGATGTGAATTTGATCAGGCCTAAATCTAATATTAACCTAAATCCAAAGGTTAGCCAAAGAAATTTTCTAAAAGCAGGTAGTTCAAAAAATTGGCCTAAGCAAAGTGCTAAACCTAAAAACCTTGTACTGGCTGTGGCAAACAGCATTGGAAGGTAGACTGCCCTTTCAAGGAGGCAGTATGTTATAAATGTAACAAGGTTGGACATATAGCAAAGGTTTGTTTTTCTAAAATGCATAAACCTCCTTTATCAGCCAACAGTCTAAAGCAGTCACAGATAGGCTCTGAATATATTTTCAGTCAGGATGGCACTACAAATGCTGGTCCTTATATTATAGATGCTACTATAAATAAAGTCAAACTTCCAATGGAGCTGGATACATGTGCAGCTAGAACTATAATTTCTAAGGATTATTTTGTAGAAAAATTCCAAAACTCCATACCACTATATCATTCTAAGGCTACTCTGAGAAAATATGGAAATGTTGAGATGCCAATAGTAGGAGAGGCTAAAGTTCAAGTTACAATAAATGAAACAAAGTATCACAAACAGTTAACACTTTTAGTGATTGATGAACCAGGTCCTACTCTTCTAGGTAGAGATTGGATTCATGCTCTAAACTTGCCTATTCATAACATCATAGTTGATCATCAATCAATAAATTGTTCTGTAATACCTATTAATATCTCAATTCTTTTAAAGGAATTTCTAAAATTATTTGGGCCTACTCTTGGCATGCTCAAAGATCATAAAGTGTCTATTGAATTGGATAATGAAGTCAGCCCTAAATTTTGTAAAGCTAGGCCATTGCCTTATGTTCTAAGAGAAAAGGTAGAATTGGAGCTAGACAGGCTCACTAAGGAAAATGTTATTGAACCTATATCGCACTCATTATAGGCAGCACCTATTGTTCATGTGTTAAAACCTAATAAGAGTGTTCGTATTTGTGGGGATTACAAAGTAACTGCTAATAAGGCTATTCTAATAGATAAATATCCTATTCCTAATCCTGCTGATATTTTTAGTAAGTCAGCTGGTAATAAATACTTCTCTAAGCTGGATATGTCACAAGCCTATGCACAGCTGGAGCTTGATGAAAAATCTAAGGATATCACAATTATAAATACTCACAAGGGTCTACAGTATTTCGTTATAATAGATTATGTTATGGTATTTCATCAGCTCCTGGCATTTTCCAAAGAACTATTAGTCGCATATTAGGTGGAATTTCAGATGTGGTATGTTACCTGGATGACATCCTTATAGCTAGAAAAACAGAAGCAGAACATACGTCTAGTCTAAGGACAGTTTTGCAGAAGTTAGCAGCTGCTGGTTTAACTCTAAATCAGGGCTGGCAGGTCGGACCCGGACCCAGACCCGGGTTTAATCCGAAAGTGAGATAAGACCCGGACCTGGACCCGGACCCGATAGTGAATTAGAAAAAAGACCCGGACCCGGACCCGGACCTGAAAGTGAATTTTAAAATTAACCCAGACCCAGACCCGAACCGAAAGTGAAGGACCCGCACAGCCGGGTTTTTATTTACAAAATTTATGTGTGCGCCTTTAGATTTGGCAACAATGTATTGAATTATCACTCCACCCTCCAAATTACTGACTGGAAGTGGAGAATTAACGGTGGCGGAAGAATAGCCTAATCCTAATATATTTTATTGTTTGTTTGTGAGTTGTGTACTGTGTACATTGGCTGGTCTCGAGTGCTTCGTTTGCTATTTATATTTGCAATGCCTTTACAAGGTCTTTTTTCGGTGCGGAGTGGTAGCAAAAAACTAGCCTTACAAATGAATATTTTAAATATAATAATATTGATAAAACATCTACATGCCAAATTGAAAAGTGTGGAAAAGTGTATAGTGGCAATCATGTGACAAACCTAAAGCGACACCTACTAAAATCGTGTCACCCAGACATATAGCGTAAAGTTGAGGCTCATGATAAAAGCCTACTTAGCACTAGCAGTACTTTAGAAACTCAAATACAAACCAAGGGAATGAATGTAGGCGAAACTAGTGTTAAAAACTTGTTTAAACAAATTAAGGTTTGAGTTCACCCGCATCTTCACAGGAAAACTTTAGAAAATGGCTTTATTTCGTGGGTGAATAGACGGGCGGCCTTTTAGCATTGTAGAAGATATTGGATTTAAAATTTTGGTTGAACCATTTCTATCTGCAATGAATATAAACATGAACAGAAGAAATCTTGCTACTTTGACTCTCGATAGAGCAATAGCTGAAAAAAAAAGAGTTAAAAATACTTAAAAAAATGTTTCATTTAAAAGTAAATTGTTGCAGCCACGTAGATAGAGGATTTTTAGGTATTCAAGCCCAATATGACTGAAAACAAAATTGAAGTGAAAACATTGGCTGTCAAGGAACTTCACTGCTCGCATACAGGTAAAAATTATTTACATTTCACACAAAAAATTATTTTACATTTCACACAAATATATATATATATATATATATATATATATATATATATATCGTACAATATTACAGTATGTGTAAAAGAATGTTACTTCAAATCTAAATCAGTAATAAATAATTAATTCCATAGATGTTTTGAAAAAACCATTCAGTCTGTTTTAACCGAACATGACTTGGGATCTGCACAAGTTGTATCCATTGCAACAGACAACGGGTCCGATATGATCAAGTGCAGTTAGAATAAGGGGGCTGAAGAGAGCAATCATACATCGTACTTTGCCCTTAGCAATGCATGTGTAACTATACCTAGTTACTATTAAATATTAATACAATTAATACACCTACTTTCAAACATTTCCAAAATCGGATTAATTAATATATATGGCTAGGCTACTACCGTATAGCCATATAATGTTTTACTATGTTTCAGAAAACATGTTAATGTAGCTACGGTAGCAGTCTTATTACCTATCCTATGCGAGATTATAGTTATTACATTTTTAATAATGGACCCGATCCAGACCCGGGTCATATACTGAAAGACCCGACAGGACCTGAAAGTGAACTTTCGGGTCCGACCCGGACCCGGACCAGGACCCGAAAGTAAATTAGAAAAATGACCCGGACCCGAAAGTAAATTAGAAAAATGTCCCAGACCCAGACCCGACCCGAAAGTGATAGACCCGCACAGCCCTGCTCTAAATAAGGAAAAATGTATCTGGATAACTAATGAAATTCAGTATTTGGGATTTAAGATTGATTCATTAGGTCTGCATCCTACTAATGATAAAGTTGATGTTATTTGTAAGCCTTCTGCACCTACCAATGTCACTCACCTTCAAGCATATCTAGGCTTGCTTAATTTCTAGAGGAAATTTCTACCAAATGCTGCTACTACATTGGAACCACTAAATAAATTACTCAGGAAAGACACTAAATGGAGTTGGGGTAAAGAGGAACAATCTAGTTATCAACAGTCAAAGGAGCTCTTACTCAATTCTCATTTTTTAGTGCATTTTGATCCTAAACTACCTATAGTTGTAACTGCTGATAGCAGCTCATATGGCATTGGAGCAGTACTTGCTCATAATATTAACGGGGAAGAAAGACCTATTTCTTTTGTTTCCCGCACTCTAAATACAGCAGAGAGGAATTATTCACAGGTAGAACGTGAAGCATTAGCCCTAATCTTCGCAGTAAAAAGTTTCATTTTTACTTGTGGGGTCAGCAGTTTACCCTAGTGACTGATCATAAACCGTTGTTAGGGTTGTTTGCTCCTAATAAACAAATTCCTATCTTGGCTGCAGGACGAATACAACGTTGGGCTCTCATGCTACAAGCCTATTCTTTCAATCTAGTGCACCGGTCAGGTGAGCATTTGGGTAATGCTGATGCTTTAAGCTGGTTACCTTTAGATGCTTCCATTGAATGTGTCCCAATTCCAGCTGAATGGGTTCACTTAGTTGAATTTCTAGGGACAACACCAGTTACAGCTATGATTATTGCTCAGTGGACTAAATTTGATCCTATTTTGTCTCATGTTTATCAGATGGTCTCTCGTGGTTGGCCTATGAAGGGGACAGTTCTTACCAACCTTTCCACCAAAGACGCACAAAGTTGTCTATTCAGGATGGATGTGTCCTTTGGGGGTCTCGGGTTCTTATCCCAGACCTGGGCAAGTCTCTTTTGCTTAAAGAACTTCAAATTCCGTTCATATGGGTGCTACTCGTATGAAGGAACTGGCCCGAAGTTATTTTTGGTGGCCCGAACTGGATAGTGACATCCTTTCGCTTGTGAATTCATGCTCTCGGCGTTTGGGGTTACGTGATACTCCTAAAAAGGGTTTTCTACATCCCTGGGAATGGCCTTCCCATCCATGGCACAGAATTCATATTGATTATGCGGGTCCCATCAATTACCACTATCTTCTAGTCATTGTCGATGCTCATTCTAAACGGGTAGAGGTTCTTCCTAGTACATCTATGTATTCATCCTCTACTATTCGTCTGTTGCGTTCCATTTTTGCCAGATTTAGCCTTCCAGTTGTTTTGTTTTCTGATAATGACCCAAGTTTTACTAGTTCTGATTTTTCTACGTTTTTGTCTTCCAATGGTATTCGTCATGTTCGTACTGCTCCCTACCACCCATCTTCAAATGGATTGGCTGAGAACATGGTCCGTTCTGTTAAGTCTGCTTTGCTTCATGCAAAGGGGGAGGGAATTCAGATTGCTTTGGATCGCTTTCTCATGAAATACAGGTTGACACCCCACTCTATTACGGGTGTTGCACCGTCCGAGTTGATGTTTGGCCGTCGTATTCGCTGTATTTTTGATCTTGTGCGTCCTCATGATTCTATTTCTCGAAGAGTTTACAGTCGGCAAGAGCGGCAAAAACGTGCCTTTGAATCTAAGACTCCTAGGACCCTAGAGCTGCTACCTCAGAATATGGTCATGATTCGCAATTACTCTCAGGGTCCCAAGCGGGTACCAGCTATAGTTAGAAGGCAGACTGGTCCTGTTTCCTACAGATGTGTAACTGAAGATCGTCGAATTCAGAATCGACATCAGGATCAGATTCTATCTCATTTTATGCCTTTCGCTACCCCTACTATTCCTCCTACTCAGAGCGTACACCTATTCCTACTACTGCAGAGAGTACCATTACTATTCGAACCGAAATGGAAACACAATCCTCTCTGTCACCTTTGGCTGAGCCAGAGGAATCTACTGCACTTGGAGTTCGTCGTTCTACCAGGTTAAAAAAGCCCCGGAACGTCTGAACCTGTAGGGGAGGAGTGTGGTGGATTGGTGTAACTAAAAGGCTGCAGATCGACACACCAAAAAAAACCTTAATAATAAAAACTAATATTCATCTGGCAGCACTGGTTTTGACCGATTAGGGCGGATATGCAGCGATGATATTTTGGGATGATCATTAGCATTGCGATTATGGATGTAGTGTTGATTGCCGTTGTACTATTGTGAACTACTAGCCTATCTAGATATACTGATACAGCTATTGACTAACTAATAGACTGACAACTGCTAGACTAAAGACTATTATTGGCTATCTAGAATATTGTCTGGAACTGTTCTATACTTGAGGTGAGTCTATAATTATTTCGTTGTGTAACTTAATACTGGTTATTGTACTGCATCTGTATATAGTGTGTGAACCATAGCCTTAACTACCGATCAATGCAATATATATACAGAGAGAGTCAAAAACTGAAGACGGCACACACACACACACACACACACACACACACACACACATGTTTTCAGCTTCATTAAACATCGATAACCCCCCCACCCCAACCCACCCATCCCACACACATTGGGAGTACACAACAATTGGAGTTGAGTGACAATACGCAGAATTAGACGGATTGTGAATAAAAGTGTGTTTCTCTCGCGAAAACGTTTGTTTGGGCAGAAATGCCCTTCACTCTTCGGTCGGCATTGGGGTTAAGAAGGTGATTTTGTGTGTTACGATGTAGTTGTAAATTTAGAATAGTATTACGTTATTCCTCCCACCCCCTCGCATTACCCCGCTTATCTAAAAGCGTATCGGCATAAATAAAAGTTAGTAAAGTGTAGTGTATAATCAATTCCCCGGTTTCCTTTGCATTGTTCGAATCATAATGGCTTCTGAAACTCGGCCACGTGCTACCCGTATTTATAAAGCACAGCGATACGAGAGTAAAGAGAACGATAAATGAAAGATAGAGAGAAAGTTAATAGAAAGTAGAGTAAATAATGAAATATAATAATGAACGAATGGGCCCTTAAAGAAATTAAACACATTTCGGTGGCTACGCGGTGCTCCTTTATATAAATATAAGGGCTTCCCCACGTCGCTTTATATTTCGGTCAAAATTGTTGCTACCCGTATTATAGCATTAATAAATATTCTGGTTCGATTATTTATATAGCAAGATGCATTGTGTTACCCCATTTGCAAGCAAATTTCGATTCTCATTCCTTAACAATCACTGTAGCTGTTTTTCAAGATGGCGCCCATCATTTTCAAAATTTCTTCTCATTTTCATAATTTTTGCGGTCAAGAATTTTTTTTTTTTCTCTTTTCGTTGAAGTCTAGATTTCCAAACCGCTTTGACTCAAAATTTATCTGAGGAGTCGTCTTGTCGAAACCGTAATAATATGGAGTCAAAATTAGAGTCGGTATTCGAGAGTTGTTTTTTCCTTTTCGCGTTGATTTTTATACGGCATGGTTTAAAATGTATGAGTGTATGGTGATGCAATTTTAGGTAATAATATATATTATATATATATATATATATATATATATATATATATAATATATATATATATATATATAGTAGAGCATTCTAAGAGATTCAATAAAGAAGTAGCAAAATTTTCCAGACTCTATTCGAGTTTTTAAGATTATTTTTTAGACTGGATGCAAATAATGGATTTATAAGCATCTCTTTGTAGTTTTAGTTCGCTTTATAATTTTAAGTTAATTTAAAGGTTTAAAGTCGAAAAATATTCGTTAAAGACACTAATTTATACTGGGTCAAATTCGGTCTGTTTAAGTTTATTATGCTTGCCGTATTTAAATTGTGTGAGACTTCAAAATAAGCAAAATTTGTTTATTTGAAATAGAGAAATTGTTATATATATATTTAGTCATAAATTTTTATATTTTTTATAGGTGTGCTGATTGTTGGTGTTTATTTTTTTCTTCCTTTCATTTTTAGAACAATTCTGAGTAATGTTTTGTATGGTTAGGCTATTTAATTTTTTTTTATTCTGAAATTAGATTTTATTGTGTTGAGGATATTTTTAACATTTTATTTTAGACGTGGTTCGAATTCAAACGTTAAACTGTAGGTCTAAGGTGGAGTAACACGCTTTACCTTCGCCGGAATGAGCATTTCTGTAGTAAATGATAAATATTATTTTCACAAGGTGATTCTGTTATTCTCGATAAACCGTCTTTTTATAGGTGTGCTGATTGTTGTTTTTTTCTTCTTTCTTTCATTTTCAGGACAATTCTGAGTGATGTTTTGTATGGTTAGGTTGTTTAATTTTTTTTTTATTCTGAAATTAGATTTTATTGTGTTGAGGAGTGTTTTAACATTTTATTTTAGACGTGGTTCGAATTCAAACTTTAAACTGTAGGTCTAAGAGAGTGGCATGCCTGACCTTCTTTAGAATGAACAATTTGTATAGGTCCGGGTTTGTATATTATTATTTTTTATTATATATATATATATATATATATACACACTCCTCGTTCGTAGTTCTTATGCTATTATTATTTTTTATTGCATATATTCCTTCCTTGTATAGGAATGGATATTATTTTCAATATATTTCGTGAAATTGGATACAATAATTTGTCTAAATAGAAAGTGATGTGGTGGTGTTTTATTTAATTCTTTTGGATGTGTATATATAAACGTTATAATTATTATTATTTAATTATACTAAACGGCTGGTTAGGCCTTCTAAGTCAACTGGCGGGTTATGCCAACTGGCGGTTTAAGTCAGCTGACGGGGACAAACGCACACAAATGCACGTACACCTCCGACTAGGATTATGCCAATCCATTAATTCGTCTAAATAAAGAGTGATGTTGTGGTGTTTTATTTAATTCTTTTATTGTATATATAAATGTTATTATTATTATTATTATTATTATTATTTAATTATACCAAATGTCTGGTTAGGCCTTCTAAATCAACTAGCGGGTTAAGCCAGCTGACGGATTATGCCAATCCAATAATTCGTCCTTATACTATTATTATTTTTGATTGCATATATTCCTTCGCTTGTATAGGAATGTATATTTATTTTCAATATATTTCGTGAAACTGGATCCAGTTATTTGTCTAAATAAGCAGAGTGATTTTATTTAATTCTTTTGGATGTGTATATATATAAACGTTATTATTATTATTATTATTTAATTTTGACAAATGGCTGGTTAAGCCCTCTAAGTCAACTGGCAGGTTAAGCCAGCTGACGGATTATGCCAATCCAATAATTCGTCTAAATAAAGAGTGATATGGTGTTGTTTTATTTAATTCTTTTGGTTCTGTATATATAAACGTTATTATTATTATTTAATTATACCAAATGAATGGTTAGGCCTTCTAAGCCAACTGACGGATTATGCCAACTGGCGGGTTAAACCAGAATATATGCTTTAATTAAATAAATAGCGCAAACTAGCAACTCAGTCAGATACGCCAACTCTCCGATTAAGCCCGAATTTATGCTTTAATTAAATAAATAGTGCAAACTGGCAACTCAGCCTTCTAAGCCAACTGGCTGATTAAGCCAGAATATATGCTTTAATTAAATAAATAGTTCAAACTGGCAACTCAGCCGTCTAAGCCAACTGGTTAATTAAGCCAGAATATATGCTTTAATTAAATAAATAGTGCAAACTGGCAACTCAGCCTTCTAAGCCAACTGGCTGATTAAGCCAGAATATATACTTTAATTAAATAAACAGCGCAATCTGGCAACTCAGCCAGATAAGCCAACTGACTGATTAGGAACATATTAAGACAACGGCCGCTCGGCTAAAGTCTTAATATGCGCTTGGCTTCTGCCAGGCGAACACCTCTCTTCTTCCTTTTTCTCCTTCTCCTCTCTCTTTCTCTTGGGGAATAATTCCGCCTCCAAGTTGCATAACCCCTTGTTGCTCTTGCTACATTCCCACTCTCCCTTTGTTGCATACAACTTGCAACATTTCCTCTCGTTGCAGAAAAACTTGCAACATCCCCCTCCTATTGTTGCATAACAACTTGCAACGTTGATCAATATTGCATGGCAACATTCCTGCACTCTACCAGTTTTCGCCCATACTACTGAAGCAACTCGAAAGAACCCACACATTCGAACTGTGAGACCTTAATTCATGATACGCTCCGTCACTTTATACATTTTATACTCCAGTTAACCTTGGTTAACTGTTAATTCTGACGAAGGTCAAGCTTGTTGTCCCGCCTTAGACCTACAACGTAACGTGAAATACGACCCACAACCCACCAGGGTGAAATAGAATTTACAAAATCCTCGCCCGGGCTCTATTTCATGTCCTCCCGATCAGCACTTAACCACTAGGCTATACAGGGTACCACACATTTTTCTATCGGCCACTTTCTTTGGTTGGAAGGATGTACATTGTACAGCTGGATGAACTGAGCGCCACCTGCCCTCGCCGGGAATCGAATCCAGGGTCGGTGAATTTGTAGTCAGCGATAATCACCACTACACTACTGAACCGCGCATATATATATATATATATAATATATATATATATATATATATATATATATTAGGATAATTCACATCACTATTGCAAAAAAAATTATGTGGGGCACCTTTGCATTTTGTTAATTTCTTTTAGAAAAGTCATAGTCGAAAGTTTCATACCATTTGAACGAATTTTAGAGGTCGCTACTAGCCATTGAAATTTACACCTTTGTCCATCTTGCTACTTGAACAAAAACTACAAATTAAATTTTCATTGGAACACAGTTAATCGTAGAGTTAACCAATTTGAATAATTTTTTCTCCATTACTTGCAATACGTGATTTAATCAAATATTTACAAAAATAAAGTGAAATCCAACAAAACCAATCTTTTACCTGTTTTAGTTCATCACTCATCAGATAGCAGATCACTTCATAAGTGACACTTTCTTTCGGTCAGGATATCTTTGCCGGTATTCTTTGACTACCAACAGGAGAAATTGTTTCTGTTCTTCGTCATTTGCCAAACGTTTATTATATTCACCTATTAATGCTACTCCTCGTTCTGCAGTGTCATTGACAACCCTCATGCACTGGACAGTACCCTTAACAGAATTGTATGTGCTGTCGTTAATCTACTCTTTGACATTATCTCCAGTATGTAATGACGACATGCTAGCCACAACATATTTTTCCCCATCTTTTGCTCAAAGAGAATCCAGGCTCCATTTTTAAGCCAGTATTGGCTTCATAAACAGTCGAGACCTCTGAATTACCACTTCTTGATGAAAGTTCGGGAACACCAAACAGCTGACCAACTCCTTCGCCAGAAACTAATATGAGAAGATGCTTAACAGTTGTCTTCCCCGTTATATCTTCCACTAGTTTTCCATCCCAGTGTATATATAGTTAGGGGAACTCGCGGCTTAAACCCCTTCCTCAAATTCTAAGCAATCTTTTGTCGACGCTTCAGTCTTTCTCGGCAAATAGATGAATAACTGACGCTGTATTCTGCTGGATTATGGCCAAGACTTTGAATTGTGGCTGTCAGCACAAGCGCTGCCTTTCGATCACTCAACTTGGCTACATCTAGGCAAGTGGACAACTTATCATCTAATAACTTTTTCTTTTCAATGGCTTTGCAGCTGAAGTGGATGGCTCAGGTTCAACACCAGTAGCACCAAGTGTTGCCTCTTCTTTATCAGCTGTTTTACTTTCTATTTCAGTTTCCGATGAGGACTCTGAGGAGAACACAAAACTAACCTTTTCTTCACGCTCTCTTATTTTCCTTTTCTTGCGCAATTCTTTTCTTAAATGTCTGTTATCTTTTTGTTAACTCTTCCTCTCTCTCTTGGCTAGTGCTCGGTCTACACCTCCCATCTTACATCGTCTTCCTTTCTCACGTTGAGCAGCAAGGAACTCTCGGTCTTTATCAATTTTTATCATCTTCAAAACATCAGCATGAGCAATGTCCAATAAACCTTCTACGTCTACATTCCAATTTTCCTCTTTCTGTCTTAATTTCTCTGAACGCTTGTCTTTGTTCATGGTTTTCTTTAGCTTTTCCCATTCTCTGAACATGGTTTCAATTTGTCCACCACAAGTTTTATCTAGTTTTATCTAGTTGAAATTATTAAAGATAATTTTACTATAACTACCAAAACTACAAAAAAAGTAGGAACAAACTACTCAGTCACTCAACAACTAAGTCTTTGGTGTAATAGAAAAACTCCCCATCTGGTAGCGACCCCTAAATATAATCCAAAAATGACAAAACCTTACCTAAAATACATTTTTATGAAATGTAACAAGAGTATGGGCTGCCCCTCTCAAAAATCAAAATTTGGAAAATTTGAATTACCCTAAATTATCAACCAATCTGATACTGATGAAGGAATTCCATCCTTCTTTAATTGATATATTCTCATTTTCGTATGTAACATTAACAAAAATATAATATTATTACAAATATTTTCATTAATTTTACAATATTGACACATTATAAAATTTATACCAATACGCTTCCTGGAACTCAATTAAGGAATCCGTCTCTCAAAAGGTGAATGCACTTTCAGAAAACAACAATTTCACCTTCAATTACGATCAAAGAATGCCTCCTACTGAACGAAATAATGTGAGAAAAAAAAGAAAACGTTGCACTTTTGTTTTGGGGGGGGACCCAATTCGCATGAAAACATTTCTGAATTATCCAATAACATATAAAAATGTTTCAGAATATTTCAACTACTAGGTTTGAGTGTGACGATTACGTTCTGAAGAGAAGTAAAAGCTTGGATCACCTGAAGATCAGGGACCACAGCCTTCTTTAATTATCCTTGTAAGGCTAACTAACGAAAATATCACGACTGAACCTAACCAATCGTCAAGGGCGTAAAGTTGACCTAACGATTGGTTAGGTTAAGTCGTAATATTTTCGTTAGTTACTCTTATAAGGCCTTATAAGGCTAACTAACGAAGTCTAGGGGCCCTGATCTTCAGGTGATCCAAAAGCTTTTACACGTTAAGGGTCTAAGCAGGATGAAAACTTTTTACCACAGTTCAAGTTAATAGGTTATAATTTAAATATAATCTCGTTTTAATAGGTTAGAATTTACATATAATTTCGTTTTAATAGGTTAGAATTTACATATAATTTAATTTTAATAAGTTACAATTTAAATACAATTTCGTTTCCTTACTCATAACAAACATACTGTAAATTCTGCTTGGGATCACCTGAAGATCAGGGCCTACAGCCTTCTTTAGTTAGCCTTATAAGGCTAACTAAGGAAAATATCATGAACTAAACTAACCAATCGTTAGGTCAACTGTACGCCCTTGACGATTGGTTATGTTAGGTCATGATATTTTCGTTAGTTAGCCTTATAAAGCTAACAAAAGAAGGCTCGGGGCCCTGATCTTCAGGTGATCCTCTGTTTGTTGTTTGTTCATTTATAAATACTTTTGTTTTGATTAGGAATGAAGTTACCGAGCAGCACCAATTTTTTGTTTGTGAAGAAGAAAATGAAAAATTTTTAAGATCCTTAACTCCACTGAGTTATGGTAGTTTAATTATACTATGGAAATTTTCTTTAAATGCATCACTAACTCATTATAGCACATGTGTATTAGGGTGGATCGATTTTACATTTTTTTCGATTTCCATATTCTAATAGAGACAAAAACTTGCGCATGCATGAGAAAATAGTCTCTGCAAAATCTTAGCTTAATAGGTAATCATCTTCTGCCCCCGGCAGAGCGATGAAAATCATATTTTAGTAGTCAAAAACGTATTTTCAATATGCATCAAAATTATTCCTAATAACTATAAAGTCGATGAAAAAGACCTCATATGATCGTTTTTCCAAGCGCGTTGTCCTACGTTAATATCTTTTGCCCCCGGCAACAAAGTCAAATGTTGAAAAAATAGGTAATTTTATACATATTTTCAGATCGGCTCTTTGTCTTAAATAATGCATTTATATATTTCCTATAGCATTATATCGTTGCTTAGGCATGAAATAACACACACGCATATTGAAATATTTTAAAAATTATAAGAAAAATACATTTTTGACTACTAAAATATGATTTTCATCGCTCTGCGGGGGCAGAAGATGATTACCTATTAAGCTAAGATTTTGCAGAGGCTATTTTCTCATGCATGCGCAAGGTTTTGTCTCTATTAGAATATGGAAATCGAAAAAAATGTAAAATCGATCCACCCTAATGTGTATGTTTAAATGTTAAAATAAAACAAGAGCTGGACAGTTTTTTTTGGATCACCTGAAGATCAGGGCCCCCAGCCTTCTTTAGTTAGCCTTATAAGCTGACTAAGGAAAATATCACGACCTAATGTAACAATCGTTAGGTCAACTGTACGTCCTTGACGATTGGTTAGGTTAGGTCATGATATTTTCGTTAGTTAGCGTTATAAAGCTAACTACAGAAGTCTGGGGGCCTTGATCTTCAGGTGATCCGTTTTCTTATCCCCTAAATCGATCTCAAGAATTCAAGAGTCAGTTGTTTTGAAGAGAAAAAGAATGATTAACCATAAGCTGTTTTTTACCTTATTAACTTAAAATATCAATTAAGAAGTGTCCTTCAGAACCGCCTATATTCCTTGTGTTCCCGAATAAACAGAACAGATTTTAAAGATATATGGATTCTACAGGGTGGTTCATAAGTTCCAATCGGTTATAGTTAAAGCTAAAATACAAAAAAATTAAACAAAGTAAAAAGTTTACAGTAAGTTTAGAAATATTTATTGAATTATTCAAAATGCAAAATATAACCATCTCGACACATATTCTTTCTTTAGTAATCGATTACGTCAGTGTGAGCTCCGCTAGGTGAATTTTCGCTTTTAATTATAACCGATTGGGATTTATGTGCCACCCTGTACACGAGACACACTTGACTTCTGGAACTTTAACTGAATCCGTAGAATTTTCCTGCTTCTCGCAGCAAGTTCTCGTCAACAAGCAAATCCTCTCGTGCGCTCGTTTATGTCTGAAATGTTTATGGATTTCACCCGCCAAAGTTTTCAAAAGATTTCTTGAACATAGGTTGGATCTTGTTTTTTTTTTTTAATAAACATACTTTAATTCTATTAATATAATTAACCTATTAACTTATAAGTTACAAATAGATACACTATTTTAGACTACTTACATTATGCACTTTGGGGAGGATTTTAAGATCTAGAAAAGTAAGTAAACAATTGCAAAGAAAGCAAACTTTCACGAGGCAATACGAGTATAAGACACAATCCCCCAAAGCAAACTCCTTCCTGCAAATATGGTGTACAACTGATTCAACTCTTTTTACATTAATAAAAAACGTTTTTAAAAGAATATATTTCCCCCAAAATGATAATGGATGTTACTTCTGAGAAGGAGTTTAAAATGATGCACTGAAACTATGTACAGTGTATATATATATATATATATATATATATATATATATATATAATACACGATTTTAAGTACAACTTCTCAAAGGTTGATGCGCACTTCGCAGGAAGTCTTTATGCCAACCATATTTGCTTAAAAAATAAACCTTACAATATTATTACTCACTAATTTTTAAAGTATTTTGCAAATACATAAAACTTAGTTTCGTATTCAGGGAATTGATTGTACTTAGAAAAACACTTTCTAAAAAACGCAGCTTTTATATAAAACTCTAAAATCAAAAGAGATCAATGGTCTGTCGTAACTATATATATATATATTGTATTTATATATAAGAAGCACTAAAGTGTAAATAAAAATAATACCAAATCCAAACCTAAATACAATTAGAATTGAAACAAAAGAAATACAGGGTGTCCGAGAATTATCTGTACAAGTTTTGGCTGTTATTAAAAGTCAACCATGAAGTGTAGAAATTCCAGTTTGTCCCATTTTACAGAGAATCTCATTAAGTTTTTTCTGATACCAAGTTTTGACAAGTTTTTTAGAAATTCCAGTGTGTCCGAAAATTATCTGTACAATTTCATCTTTTAATAAAATTCTTGATAACACACGTAAAATTCTTAAACAAGATTATTTAGAATCTGTATTTTCAAAAGTTTCTTTTATTAAAGTAACGTTGTTACAAACATTAGATATGTGCACCATCAGTGATTCGCAAAACATCCAATCGATAATCCAAATGTTGCCATGTACGCTGCAGCATATCCACATCAATTCGCTCAATAGCAGCTGTGATTCTTGCTTTTAAATCATCAATGTCTGTCACCCGCGTACAAAAAAGAAAAAACTTGTCAAAACTTGTTATCAGAAAAAACTTAATGAGTTTCTCTGTAAAATGGGACAACACTGGAATTTCTACACTTCATGGTTGACTTTTAATAACAGCCAAAAATTGTACAGATAATTCTCGGACACCCGGTACATTGAAAATGAAAAGAAGTATTTTCTTCGTTTTTATAATGTGTGAATATTCTTTTAAGAAACATCAAAATATCATTATTGAAAGTTAGATAATCTCTCATTTTATTATTTCATATTAATGTAAACATTGTTACTTACACAAAAATACTTCATAAGTCTCAGTATTTCGTTTTCCCTCTGGTTACTCTGTCTGTTGTTTACCCGAGTCGTACCTTGTTCATTAAGAGTTCCCTATTATTATATTTATTATTTTAATGGGTTTTGAAGAGACTTAATTGGTATTAGTATTAAGAACTTAAGTCAAAAGCTAAAAACAATATTATTTATTTTTTTTAGGGAGGAAGGTGGAGCCAAAGGAGCCAAAGGCGGGCGCCCGTAAAAATGCTCCCCCTTCCGACGTACAAGAAAGAGAGAGCCGAAATCAAGGTCTCTGAGGCCTACGATGGCTTTTTTTTTTAAATTTTCAAAAGATGGTGTAGTGTGTATACAGGGTAGATGAAACACGGAAAAGGATCAGCTAAAGAGGACAGTGACAGGAGAAATTGGAGTTCCAGCACTCCCTGTCTCCTGCCTAATGTCCCCCACCCCCACCCCCTGAGTGCTTTCCTGGTCGATTGGTGTCTACACTCTCCTCCTACAAAGGAGGAATATATATATATATATATATATATATATATATGCTGCAAACCCACAAGGAAAAAGAAAAACGATTCCAAGGCCTTTCGTGTATTCAAAGCTACACCTCGTCAGGGTTTTCTTTTTCCTTGTGGGTTTGCAGCATTCATTCGTTTCACGTGTTTTATTGTGAAATTCATCCCATATATATATATATAGAATACGATGCATTTTCCTCATGTCTGAATAAAATATGTATCTGAGGTAATCTACAACCTAAATTAATTTCAGTGACAAATGCTAACTTGCAACGGATTCAAATAACAATAAAGGCAACAGACTTCCCTTCACTACTGAATGAGTCCGCACCTTTTTCTTCAAACAAATGATGAAGACTTTACTTCCTTATTACTGCCTTATTTTTTATACTTTTCATAAAACTACTGTTTACTTTTAGTTTTATTATTATAAGCTATTATTATAAGCTGTAAAGTTTGATGACTGAAGTTCCTTGAAGAACACTTGAAGAACAGGCTGTTGACTTTTAATGAAAATAAAAATGTTGTAGTTACGTATACTCCATGTTTCACATTTTATATTACTTGAAGTACAGCTTATACTGTTCAAATTATTTTCTAATTAATGCTTTATGTTGAGGATCTTATAACAGTTAACCTTTTATTTGATGTCTAAACAGGTTATAAATTTCTTCATTAAAGAGCAGTGTCTTGACACGTTCCCAAATTACAACATCACCTCCTCCGTTTCAGCAATCAACTCGAAATCTCCTAGAAAGTTGTTATATACCGTATAACGGTCGTGACCTAGATTTTCGCTGATTCCCTGGTTGTCGTCGGTGGTGTAGTCGTTTTCGTCATAATATGTTGATATGCATTTGTTTTCGGAATCCCGTTGTTCATTCGGGGAAAAGGGTGTCATCGGTGGTGTTGGTTCATTATTCCTCTTCATGCTTTCTCTGCAGTATTTCGTCTTACGCAACATTCCCTGAGAAAAGTTGAGTAAAACGCATTACCAAAAGGAAAATAACACTCTTCAGTACTTTGCATCGGGAATTGAGTTTTCAAAAATAACATATTTCTTTTAAAGTATTTAAAGATAGCTGGAATTAATAATCTGTGTAAATCGAATAACCTTTTGGTTCCAGAATGACCTCGAGTTCATTCTAGAGTTAATTTGACACAAATATTTGATATAGAACTGAAAGAAAAATTAAACAGAGATGGGTGTGAGTGTGTGACGTTTCAACTCAACCACTGAATCATCTTCAGACACACTGAAAAAGATACAACAGCGAGTGAATGAGCAGAGCAAAAACGGGTTAAGTCAGGCGGAAGAGGCGACTGGAAAATGATTAAAGATATGCTTAATCACCTTCCATAACAAGATCAATAAATTAATCTAGAAAGAAACAATATGTTATATATTAAAGCGTTGTCATAAAATGCTTATATCAGTGTGGTTTCGATCAATTATCTCGAAGCCTCACTTCAATTCCTTCAAGTGAACAAATAAATAATGAATATAATAGAGCAAAGTCCTTAGATTTAATTAAGACTTTTCTTGTCATTTCCAATAATGAATGTTTCGTAATTTCATTCACTATTTTATTAGTGATGAATGCTTTTAACGTTAATAAGAACACGTGAATTACACTCAAATTATTACTCAATGGAACGTAATGAATTTTGATGAAAGTGGAGGGAATTTCGTAATAAAATGGAATCCATCAACATACTGTATACCACACGGAGAAAATACTTGGTAACAACAACCAAAATTTATGGTTGACAATCTGTCAAGCAGTCCAAAGAGTGAACTCAGCCATGAGATGATTGCACCAACCATGCTTACCGTTCTGGTAATGATGTTAAAGGGTGGATTAACCATTTGTATTCGCTGTCAGATAACATTGTTCAACAAAGATTCTGTTCCTCTGATAGTATCGGCTGTTCCTTATTGACTTTTAGTGCTGATTTCGAAAATAATAGTGAACTTTTCCCATCACCACAGTTTTATACATACAGTATATATATATATATATATATATATATATATATATATGATACACACAGACCATGCATAGAACAAGGAACTCTTCTGAGAAAATTAAATCCACTATAATCCGAATAAGTGTTCCTATTTTGGTTTGTATTTTTGGCTAAAAATACAATAGTTACCCTTTTTCTTTGATGTATTCAATCCAACGTGAATACAACGAGTTTTTGTCTTATACTGAGGTCCTAAATATAGTGGGGTTAGCTATTTTAAACCGTAGATCCTGTTCCAAAGCTGGATCATATCTGCTTTGCAGAGAGCTGGTGAGGGAAGCTATATTTTTGGGGCCTCTTTGCGAGTGACCCGTTGCCCATGTCGAGCTAACATCATGAAAAAGAAAAAACTGGTGTTTGTCATTTACCATTACTTATTCAGACTATAGTGGATTTAATTTTCTCAGAAGAGTTCCTTGTTCCATGCACGGTGTGTGTGTCATTCTGACAAAGGTCAAGTTTTTAACTCTACCTTAGACCTACAGTTTAACCCTTTCACTCACGGGGTAGACAATTGTATAGCTGAAAAATAAACCATATTGATTCTTATATAACCACATATAAAGGCAAATTTCTTTTTTACCCTATGTCATAATTCGTGAGCGAAAGGGTTAACGTGGAATCCGAACCACGCCCCACCAGCAGCACAGCGTCTTAACCACTAGGGCACCAAGGGTACCCATTTATCTGCCAACCACTTTATTGTGTGGAAGGATGGACAGCTGGGTTTTGCTGCGCGCCGGCTGTCATCACCGGTCTCGATCCCGGGGCCGATGGATTCGTAGTCAGCAACACTAACCACTACACCACCGAGACGCATTGTTTTATATATATATATATATATATATATATATATATATATTTTATCCTGCACCCATTCCAGTGTTTCTTGCTGTACCCGGCATTTGCTGTCAAACCACTGGTCTCCCCATTAAGTACAATTCATCCAACTGCTATTTCAGCCATTTTCAGTACCACAGTACCATCTGTTGGTGATGAAAACATTTCGCATCCATATTCATATTCTGCGTCCAAGAATCTACAGAATCACCCTATTTTACTTGAGGAACAGGAAAAAAGTTCTAATTTGTTGTCTAGTGTAATCTGAAACCATGTATTTTTCTGTGCAGAAGCACACACACACACACACACACACACACACACACACATACATACATACATACATACATATATATATAGAGGTACTTACGTATTAACGGGGGTCCACCACATATTGATGATTGGTTAGGTTAAATTGTAATATTTTCGTTAGTTGAAAATTTCTAATATATCATATTTTTTAAATAGCAATATTTTTTAAAATATTTTTTTATACAATTTTCTGAAAAAAATTAATTTTTTAGGCTTATTCATGATGAAAATTTGGGATCTACCAAAAAGTGAAGAAGATGCGGTCTTTTTTGCAAGCAAAAGTAAATATTTTAAATATAAATCATTGTAAATATTTAAAAAAAATATTGCTATTTAAAAAATATGATGTATTAGAAATTTTCAACTAACGAAAATATTACAACTTAACCTAACCAATCATCAATATGTGGTAGCCCCCCGTTAATACTAAGTATATATATATATATATATACAGGGTGAGTCAAAAGTAGCGCCCGATTTCTGTCAGTTGATTGTTTGTTTTCCAGTTGTATTACAGTGTACAAGAAGGTAGAAATAAATGAATGACATGTTTATCTAACCATTTATTCGGGGGAAAATTATTACAGAACTGTACCAAGCTGTTTTACTTGCAATTTTCAAAGTGCCCTCCCTCGTGATCGATGCACAATTGCAATTGCAAAAAACAGAAATCGGGCACTACTTTTGACTCACCCGTGTATATATATATATATATATATATATATATATATATATTCAAGAATATTATACTGTTATGGGATTTATATCCTGCCAATAAAACCTATCATTATCGTCATATATATATTATATATATATATATATAACAGAATGGTCCCCTGAGATAACTTTTATGTAAAACACAAACAGACCTAATGTACATGGAACAAAAGTAGTCCTTCTGGGATATTAAATCCACTATAGCCCGAATAAGTACAGTAATGGTAAATGGCAAATACTGATTTTTTTTCTTTTTCATGATGGAAGCAAAACGCGGGCAACGAGTCACTAGCAAAGAGGCTCCAAAATATAGTTTCCCTCACCAGCCCTCTGTTAAGCAGATACCTTGGGGGCATTAATGGTTTTGTGTGTGTGTGTGTGTGTGTGTATATATATATATATATATATATATATATGCGCCTCGGTGGTGTATAGTTAGCGTCGGTGACTACGAATCCATCGGTCCCGGGTTCGAGACCCGACGGCAGCCGGCGCGCAGCGAAACCCAACTGTTCATCCTTCCACACAATAAAGAAAGTGGTTGGTAGATAAATGGGTATCCTAGGCGGCCTAGTGGTTAAGACGCTGGGCTGCTGATGGGGCGTGGTTCGGATTCCACGTTAAACTGTAGGTCTAAGGTGGAGTGAAAAGCTTGACCTTCGTCAGAATGAACAATTCGGGCGGAAGCTAACCAAAGGTATATATATAGTGAGGAATAGGAGGACGAAAAGATTGTACATGTTTATTTACAGACGTTTCGGAAAAGTTCAATTTCCATGATCAGTGCTAAAAAGTTTAAAAACAAAGAGAAATAAATAAGTATAATAAACAAAAACGAACAATAAATTAAAATGGCGCAACAATTAGCGAAAATTAATAGTATGGTTACAATATATATTAAATTAGAAGATTAAAAATGAAATGATATAAAGTATAAAAGTATGGACAATAAGTGAAATATAAAACGGTTAAAAGGTGAAACAGAATTGACGGGGTTCTTACCAAATTGTAACGTAATGAGAGACTAATTGTACAGAAGATTGGGAATAGTTGTTTGTTGAAAAAATTCCAAATTAGAAAGCTGGAGCCAGGCGGAGTGATGGTGGATTTCTTTTGAGTTTGAGAGTTTATTTGGCTATGTTTAAATTGAAAGCAGAACTCTAGTCGTTGAGGGTTGGCTGGATACTGAGGATATAAAGGGACTCAAGTATGCGGAGGTCGATTAGTTGGTTGGCTGAATTAACGATTTTGAAATTGGAGGGAAGTAACGGGTGGTTGTGAATGTGGCAATGATCCCTTATTGCTGATTTGGAGGGTTTGTTCAAGGGTTGTGAAGTTCTTGTAGAAATTCCACGATGCTCGTCCACTCTTGTTTGTTATTGGCGGATGGTAGTGCCAATATAGTTCGCTTTGCAGCGAACACAATTAAAAGCGTAGATAGTGGACGAAGCAAGTGGCTGGGGTATTTTTTCTTTGTGGTTGAGGTAAGATTTGATACTATTGTTGTTGGTGAAGGCGAAATGGAATTTAATTTGGGGATAAAGCGGGGTGAGTAAGAGACGGAGTTCTGAAAGTATTTTGTGGCTAATGTGGTCGTAATAGGGGAACGAAAATATTGTACGTCTTTTTTAAGTGGGAACTTTAAAGTGGGGTTGATAAATATTATTACAGTTTCGCTTTCAATTTAAACATCGCCAAATAAAGTTTCAAACTCAAAAGAAATCCATCATCACTCCGCCTTGCTCCATCTTTCTAATATGGAATTTTTTCAACAAGCAACCATTCCCAATCTTCTGTACAATTAGTCCCTCACTACGTTAACAATTTGGTAAGAACCCCCTCAATTCTGTTTCACCTTTTAACCGTTTTATATTTCACTTATTGTCCATACTTTATACTTTATATCATTTCATTTTTAATCTTCTAATTTAATATATATTGTAACCATGCTATTAATTCTCGCTAATAATCGCGCCATTTTAATATATTGTTCGTTTTTGTTTATTATACTTATTTATTTCTATTTGTTTTTAAACTTTTTAGCACTGATGATGGAAATTGAAGTTTTCCGAAACGTCTGTAAATAAACATGTACCATCTTTTCGTCCTCCTATTCCTCACTAAGCTACGCTTCCCTAAGAACAAACCATTCAACCAAGTTATATATATATATAGATATACAGAGTGGCGCAAAAATCGCGCATCATAGGGATTTTCAGTCTTGACTATAATATATTACTTTTTCTTTTAGCTAGGGGATGGCTGCGAAATTAACAATAGAGGAGAGGGAGAGCTTAGTTTTAATGTATGGAATACCAGGTACAACAAATCGATGAATTGGTACAGAATTTAAATTCTGTACCGATTCATCGATTTGTAGTACCTGGTATTCCATGCATTACAACCAAGCTCATCCTCTCGTCTATTGTTAATTTCGTAGTCATCCCCACCCTAAAAAAAAAATAATATATAATCAACACTGAAAATTCCTATGATGCACGACTTTTGCGCCGCCCCATATATATATATATATATATATATATATATATATACACTGTACACTGTACAGTAGTGATGTATCGGATGTCAGATTTCAGACATCCGCGGATGCGGATGTTCATGCATAAATTTATTAACTTGATAATATGATAATTTAAATTCATACTTAATTTATTAATTGACTTTCGATTTTTGGTTAGTTATAAATATTAGATATTAGATATTAGATAATATTATTTTGTATCTATAATTTTTTTACATAAATTCTTTTTTTTGGACGAGTTTTCGCCACACAACTGTGTGTTACCAGGATACGGGACGGGGACCCAACTCGTCTTGCATCCCATCAACCACTTTCCCCAACCACCACCCTTTCGAAAGTAGTGTGCTTATGACATTGTTATGTATTGTAGCATGAACAATTAATTATACAAATACACAACAGACATTGCCAGTTACGTCAATTGAGAAAACGTAATGGGGATCTTCAACGCAAAACTAATGTGGGAATCGTTTGAAACAGTATTTAGGACTATAAATGAGAAATGTGTACCGTACAAAAATTAAGCGTGCGAAAGTAAACAACAAGCCCTTGTGGTATACTGCTAGAGTAGGAGATATTATAAAGAGTAGAGATAGGGCTTTTGGCTACATAAGTGCGATAAAGACAATTTGTGGTTGAAACAACTACAAATCTCTAAGGCGTGAAGCGAAAAGTGTAATAAAAAAGTCCAAGCGCGAATTTGAAATCTCCATAGCTCGTGACGGCAAAGAAAACCCCAAGCGATTCTTTCAATACGTCAACAATAGGAATCCAGTAAAAAGTGTCTCGGGGCCGTTGAAAAATTTTAACGGAGAGCTAGTTTCTGAAAACAAGCAAATGGCTACCTTGCTAAACGAATTTTTTACGTCAGTTTTTACTATAGAAGATGTAACGAATATCCCTACGGTCATAGACATAATACCTTTTGATAATGGTAATACTTTGGATAATATTGTGGTTAGTGAAACAGAGGTAATGTGGTATATTGATAAAATGAAAATGCGTAAATCACCGGGGCTGGATTCCATATATCCCATACAATTAAAAGAATTAAAAGAAAGCATTGTTGTGCCACTAACAAAGATTTTTATTGCGTCTTTTTCTGAGGGGTGCGTACCAGATAATTTCAAGTTAGCAAATGTAACACCTATCTTTAAGAAAGGCGACAAAGGTGCGGCGGGAAATTATAGGCCAATCAGTTTAACGTCTGTTGTAGGTAAGCTACTGGAATCAATAATTAGATTTTCAAAAAGCGTTTGACACCGTACCGCACAAAAGTCTCATTGAAAAAACTAAGGCTCATGGAATCAGGGGTGTAGTAATAAATTGGATAGAAGAGTGGTTGCGAGGTAGGAAACAGAGGGTGGTTGTTGATGGAGCGGAGTCGTCTTGGGCTAATGTAGCGAGCAGCGTTCCTCAGGGTTCTGTATTGGGCCCCTTGCTTTTTCTTATATATATATTAACGATTTAGATGTCGGCCGAGTCAGTACGGTTTCAAAGTTTGCGGATGACACGAAGTTGGGTGGTAGGGTGATTAATGACGAAGATAGAGGTAAAATCCAGGAAGATCTGAATAAAATCGTTGATTGGTCAGTCACATGGCAAATGAGATTTAACGTCGATAAGTGCAAAATTTTACATATAGATTCGCGTAACGGTAATTTGGCGTATAGTATGTCAGGGAAGGAGTTAGCAAGCGTAGAGCAGGAAAAAGGTTTAGGAGTTATAGTCACAGGTGATTTAAAAGTGGCGAAACAAAGTACCGCAGCGGTCAACAAAGCGAACAAAGTGCTAAGTTTTACAGCTCGGAATTTTGAGTACAAATCGCGCGATATTATTGTTCCTCTTTATAAATCATTAGTTAGACCCCATTTGGAGTACGCGATCCAATTTTGGAATCCACATATGCGAAAAGATATAGACAAAACTGAAAGAGTTCAAAGACGAGCAACTAAGATGATTCCGTCGCTTAGGTCGAAGTCGTACGAGGATAGGCTTAAGGAGTTAAAATTGACTACACTCGAGACTAGGAGGCTAAGGGGTGATCTAATCCAGGTTTTTAAAATTATAAATGGGTTCGATAACGTAGATAGATATAGCTTTTTCGAAATATCTCAATATAATACGACTAGAAGTAACGGGTGTAAGTTGACAAGTACAAGGTTCGAGACAGCAGTTGCCAAAAACTTTTTTACGCATAGAATAGTAAATAGCTGGAATAGTTTACCGGGAGAAGTAATTAGTAGCAAGTGTATAAACATGTTTAAAAATAGATTAGAAGCATATGTTGATAGATTGGGTATAATTTAAGGTAGTAAAATTAAGGCCTTGTGGTTCTGAACCCACGTAAAATTGTAGGTCCTCTCCGCCACTACGGAGGACATGCACAATACACAATTACGAACACAGTTAGGTAGACCAGCCATGAGTGGATCCTAGGGTCTTTGTTGGTCTGAAACATTATAACATTGTAACATTAAAGACCAAATGAAGGCTGCACAAGTTTCAGTATTTGAACTGAATGAGGGACAAATTCTGCTTCAATAATAGCAATTTAGTAAATAGTACACATCCGCAACATCCGCTCTCACAGGTGCGGATGCGGATGTAGATGCGGATGCAGATGTGACATACATCACTAATATATATATATATATATATATATATATATATAATATATATATAATAATAATAATCTATAATAATAATAAAAGGACGTGTGTGTGTGTGTGTGTGTGTGTGTGTGTTCCAGCCATAACTCCAAAATGGAAGCAGTTACAAACATGAAACTTCACACACACACATATTGATAAGATGCCCAGGTTGTGCACCTGGGTGTTAATAAATTAAATAATTAAAATTACTGGGCCCGAAGGCCCCAGCACCGCGATTAAACTACAGAAAAGAACGCAGCCGTGAAAATTTTGAGCTTCACATTGTGTCAAGATTTCTGAATCTTAAGATTTTCATGACTAATTAGTTGGTCAATAAAACTATAGAAAAGAACACAGTCATGAAAATCTTGAGCTTAAAACTGGCGGAGCGACCTGGCGTTGCTGGGTGAATGTTGAACGCTATATAATATATATATATTATATATATATATATATATATATATATATATATATATATATATATGCATACATTATATGCCCGGTTAGGTCAACTGAATGCCGATTAGGTTAATTAAATGCAGGTTAGGTCAACTGGATGCCAGATTAGATTAATTGAATACCCGGGTAGGTTAATTGAATAATGCCCGGTTAGGTTAATTGTACGTCCTTGACGATTGGTTAGGTTAAGTCGTGATATTTTCGTTAGCTTTAACGGTGGATGTTAGCTTTAACGGGTGGATGTTGAACGCTATATATATATATATATATATATATATACAGACCGTGCATGGAACAAGGAACTCTTCTGGGAAAATTAAGTCCACTATAGTCCGAATAAGTAATGGTAAATGACAAATACCATAGTTTTTCTTTTTCATGATGCTAGCCCGACGTGGGGAACGGGTCACTCGCAAAGAGGTCCCATAAATATAGCTTCCCTCACCAGCTATCTGCAAAGCAGACAGGATCCAGCTTTGGGACATGGATCTAGAGTTTAAAGCAGCCTAGCCCTGCTACATTTAGAACCTCAATATAAGCAAAAGACTCGCTGCCTTCACGTCAGATTGAATACATCAAAGAAAAAGGGGTAACTATTATATTTTTAGCCAAAAACCAAAACTTAAATCTCAACTGGCAGAATTGAGCGTCCACTTTTTAAGGCACGTAACATGTCCGTTGCAGTTATTGTAACCAGAACTATTCTCATGTTTTGTAAATATGTTTCAGAATTTTTTTTCTTTGTTTTCTTATGTTTTGTAAATATATTATGGAAAAAGTTTTTTCTTTGTAATAAACTCACCTTAGGAGAACATTTTCTTCGGTAAACTGACTTTTGGGACACTCGGTATATATATATATATGTATATATATATATATATATATATATATATATATATATATATATATATAGCGTTCAACATCACTCCGGCAACGTCGGGTCGCTCCACTAGTAATAATAATAAAAGCCATGTAAATACCCATCAGAAAACCTTTGAAATTACCTGAAAGTCAAACTGCGCTCCTTCTTCATGAGCTTTGGTCTTTTCTCTCATCTCAGCCATGCCCTCTCTCTTCTGCTTCATTTCGATACTCATTTCCCGCTGCAGAGGGACGCTCCTGCTGCAGTTAGAGAATAGAGAAAGCCATTCCTTATGCCATTATAATAATTAAAGACATTTAGCTAATGAGCATTCTAAATACCCATTAATTATCAGTAATAGGGAAAGTTTTTAATTTTATCTTTTATCTTTTAGCAATGTTTATATAATTCACTATAATTATTTCTACTTTGTACATCGTTAAGAAATTATGGAAAGTTTCCTCAAAGTTTGGATGCAAATGAGGTACATCGATCCATCAAAGAAAAGTTCTTCCTTCGCGCGTTCAAATATGTTCGCACAATTTTCGTGTTCAGACCCTTTTCGGAAATACTGTATAAAAACTTCTTTTTGCAAGAAAATTATGTTGATAAACTCTAAGGAAAGTTTCCACCGGATTACAGAAAAGCTTTCCCAACAGTCGCGAAATCCTTTTACTATACAATGTTAAAAACTTATTACATTAAACGGATAGAAAATTCAGACATTTTCATTACTATTTTAAAATAGCTAAACTATAAGTAGTATAGGATTCATTTCATTATAGACTGCAAAAATACCTTTCTGTAGTGAAGGTAAATGCAATAATATTGTTTACTAAATCGAACTGCTGATCGAGTTTTCAGAATACTTTTAGTTTCGCTTAAATGAATCACTCATAAAGAATTCAGAAGAATGTTTCGTTGATTCACATTGCAGTGAATTCTCATTCGTATAAGAATTAGTAATCACGTTTTAAAGAGTATCTCTAGCGAAAAATTAGGTCGGCGGAAAATGATCGCAATTTATGGCGAGAATTATTTTTCACGATTATTGATCACTGAATCGCACTTTCAAAGCATTACTTTTAGTAAAGCAAATCTCGAAAACTCTGGACCTTGATTTTGGTTCACTTCTTCTATGGGAGGGGTGTTTCTACGGGCATTCGCCTTTGTCCCCTCCTTCCTGCATACAAAAAATACCATATTAAATGTATGTGTAATTTTTTTTATAGGAGTCATTATTTTCGTCGGCAGTATTTACCGTTTTTTGAACTTTCTTGGCAACACAATTCAAGGTTTTCCAACGTGCGAGGAAGGAAATTTCTCCCGGACAAAGGAGGATTCTTTCTTCGGAAGCGTAAACTTTCCTCTGAAATTTATGTTCAGGTTGTTAACCTCAATTAAAAGGGAATTGCAAATACATTTCCTCGACTAGGGAAACTTTTCTTAATACGTGGCAGAGAAAAGCACTTTACTGACAAATGCTATGGGAAACATTTCCTGATATACAGAAAAGACTTAATTTTTCTTATAATATGTAAACTGTCCCCTAAAAAATGGCCACCTTTTTCACTGGATCAACAAAACCATAATTCTAAGGATAACTAAATGAAACAGTAATCATATTAAACCCTTTATATTGTCCTTAAAATGAAAGGTAGTTTATTTAAATCGGATAAGTACTTTTACGAATTCATCTTGAACAACAGTTGCCAAAACTAAAGTTGACAAGGAAAGTAATTGGAGACTTAACTGAGCATTAAAGAAGTTTACGATGAACAAAAAAAAATTGAATAAAACATTAGCGCAGCAAGTGTTCACTGTGTAGGGGCGGACTGAACGGTGGGGCAATCGGGCATGGACCGAGAGCCCGGGCCATTAGGGGGCCCGGCGGCCCTGGCCCGCAGTCATCATAAAACAGTGAGAGTGTTCTCAATTGGGTCAAGTGTCTAATCGAACTGTAATATGAAGAAAATCGGATTTCAAGGGGCCCAGGACCTCATTATGCTCGAGGGCCCAGGTTGCTGTCAGTCCGCCCCTGTCACTGTGTCCACCATTTTTATCAGTGGCTAATTGTAACCTTGCGCACCACTCGCAAACTGCTGTAGAAATGGTGTCTTGATCGAGCTCATTCCATGCTGTTAAAATGCAGTCTCAAAATTGAGTGACAGCTTAAATTTTTGTCTGTAAACTTTGTCAACTAAACGTCCTCATATGAAATAGTCAACTGGATTTAAATTCAAACTATTTGGTGGCCAATCTTCTAGCGCGATAAAATCGGGACATTGCTCTTGAAAGTATGTAATGGTGTGAATGATATGAATTTAGCAAATTACTGTATTTGTACTTTCGTGTTGTCAACTTTATCTTTTAACAACTGTTGTTCAAGTTAAATTTGTAAAAAGCCTACTGATCCGATTAAAATAAACTACCTCCCTTCCATAAAGGGTTTAATATTATTTCTGTTCCATTTGGTTATCCTCGGAATTGTGGTTTTGTTGGCCTGGTGAAAAAGAGGGCCCAAGTTTTTGGGGACAATATACATTATACTGTATATATAATGTGCAGTTTGGTATCTGTGGCGGGAGTACCATAAAATTGAAAGACCAGAAAGAACATTCATTTGTAAACAGCTATAAAATATATTTTTACTCTTCACTAATAAATATAGACTCTTTTAAATGGTATTTTCATTATACAAAATTAAATTTTGCAAACCAAATGGCTGAAAAATATAACGTACAAACAAGAAAAGACTGATTTTTTTTTCATTCTCTCATAAATTTGCTACTTACATTTAAAAAATTGGTTAAGTTTAGGGAAATGAAACAGTCCTCGATGAATATTTACGGGTATTTATAAATTCATACATAAAATATCCATATTCCACATTTATATTTGTGTATGGAATATACCAGCATATATCAAATATTATTTTAAAAGATTTATTTGCTGAATAAATAATGAGAAATAAAAACGCAGGAGTGTTGTGCATTAAAGAAGAGAGATGGAAATTGTGCGTGTGTAAATCAGTCACATTTAGCAGCTACACAGTGCTACCATTACATTTTCATTATGGTAAGCATACAACACACTCGGTTATCACTAAAATTAATTCATCAACACTATCAGTCATCAACACGTTTTTATAGTATAGATTAATCTATTGATAATTTGCCCCCATAATTTTATCCTGAATCAAATATTACTCTTGTCTGAATTACTTGCTTGACTGTTGCCGACTATGGTTTTAGGCCAACCAATTTAATCTACTTGCTAAATCTTTTATAAAGAAATCTTTTATAACTTCAAGAGCCTAATCATTTTCATTAATCAGTAAAGTAACATAAATATCATCAACTGTTGCTGCAAAATAGAAGTCAACATCTTCCTTCCTTGACTAATCAAATTTAAAATTAGAAAGAGCCGTTTTGAGCAGAAAACTGAGAATTGTTTATAAAAACCTCTGAACAGGTAGCTAGAACAACGTGAAAAAAGTGTTAGTAGCTGACGAGGAAGCTTCTAACAGTGGCTGCATCCTCCAGCGCGGGACACGTCAACACGAACAAGAGGCGACATCAAACCAAAACATCAACGCGCTGGTGGCCAAACTTCCTCAAATCTCCGTGCAGTGGGCTGTCTACGGTTGGCCAGACTGGCAGTCGACGGCCTGTTGCGTGGCACGGTCAGAGTGCAGATCGGCTCCCGGGGCCGGACCTATTCTCAGCGTGCTAATTTTTCAATTACAGGGAGCAATTGTGTGCTCCCAGAACTACTCTTACTCTCTGGCGACATTAAGACTAATCCAGGCCCCACTACAACTTACACATGTCACCATACACAAAGACATAGACACAATAGCACCATGAGACACATACAGAAGTATAATATTAACATATTACAGTACAACGTAGATGGCCTCACAAACAAAATCATGCAGCTTAGGGAATTTGTACACAAACAAAACATTCACATAGCACTTATACAAGAAACAAAACTAAAACGCACAAACAAAACACCCACCATCCCTGACTTCACGGCGATCCGTCAAGATCGTACTGGGGGTCACGGGGGTGGACTCATCACTTACATACGTAAAAGCATTAGCTACACTGATGCTACCCAAAACATTACAAACACAATCCAAGCAGATAACACGATAGAAATACAGGCAGTTAACATTAAAACACGCGCAAAACACAACACCACACTAATCAACATTTACATCCCACCAGATAGTTCACCTCAGGTGCCAGCCAATTACAATCCACAGTTACACAATCTGGCCTCCCTCACTAATGTCATCTTAGGAGAAGACTTCAACGCCAAAGACACTAGTTGGTACCTGCACAACCAAAACAACACCAGAGGCGCCAACATAGCCACACAACTAAACAGCCTCTTCCTTCTTAACAATACAGAAGAACATACACACATACCACATCAAGCAGGATACTCAAACTCCTCCCCAGACATAACGTTCTGTTCCCCCTCACTAGCAACACATACACAATGGAGAACAGAAAAACAACTGTCATCAGACCACCTGCCCATCATCATTACAACACATTCTACACTCTGCCCCAACAGCCTTAGGCACACTTACAGAAATTACAAGAAAGCTGATTGGAAACAGTTCAAAATACAGACTGAAGAACAATTCACCACATTAAACAGCACACCCATCATAAACATCAATACAACACTCAAGACATTTAATCAGATCATCAATAATGCAAACAAATACATACCCAAGGGCAACATTAGGAAATACAACCCAAATTACACTAGAGAAATAGCCCACCTCATAAGACAACGTAACAACCTCAAATATAACACACAAACACCACACACAGAAGCCATAAAACAGCAGATACAACAGCTCAACACAGAAATAAACAACAAACTCAAAGAAAAACAAACAGAAACATTCAGGGAATTCATAACAACACTAAACCACTCCACAGATACATCCAGGTTATACAAGACTATAAACAGCATTACCCACTCTAACAGCGCCATTCACACCTCATACGCGGCTATCTGTCGCAGCCAAAATAATATCCCAACATATATACAACAAGCTAACATTCTAGTTAATCACTACGCAAAGATAAGTCACTTAAACAGAGACAACAACCAGAAACACGCAGACAGACAAACAGCCAGACACAAGAAAACCTACAGACTCGACACGACCATTACACCCTTCAATACAGACCAGACCACCAAGATCATCAAAAATATTAAGAATTCGAAGGCTACTGGACCAGACAACATATCTAACATACACCTTAAACACTTGGGCCCACAAGGAATACTAGCTCTCACAAATATCAGCACATATTCATACCAAGACTGTATTATTCCTGACATATGGAAACAAGGTAAAATTATTACACTACTCAAACCAAACAAAAATCCAACAGAACCAGCTTCCTATAGACCCATTACTTTACTATGCACACCTTCCAAAGTAACAGAAAGACTAATCTTACAAATCACCAACCCACACATTCCACTATCGCCTACTCAACATGGATTCAGACCTCACCACTCAACCACGACATTACTCACTAACCTCACGCAGCACATCATGGATGCATCAACTCCAGACGACCAGCTCAACGTACACTATTTGCAACAATAGACAATTAGTAAAGCATTTGATCCTATCCCAAGCTTCCCTCTCAGAAACAAAATACTCCAACACAACATGCACAATAACACCAAAGGTGGCTGAGCAACTATCTTTCAGGAAGATACTCACATGTCAATTTAATGGCAAGTCATCCAAAAACAATTTTTCCGAACGGGGTCCCTCAAGGCTCTGTCTCTCACCAAACACTGTTCAACTTATACTGCATGACATTCCAACACCCATAGATAATAAGCTTACCTTATCATCATATGCAGATGACATCACTCTAACATCCACCCACACAACATCGACACCGCTACAAATAACCTACAAACATACATAAACAGTATACAAGACTGGCTCACACACAATAGACTCAAAGTAGCGCCCACAAAATCAACCATCACCTTGCTTACAAGCACAAAAAGAACACCAGGTAATTCCACAGCTTACACTAAACAACATCAACATTCCACACACTCACAGGACCAAAATACTTGGGTCACATAAACACAACACATCATTATCTTTTGCAAACCACATTCAGGACATTAAAAACAAATGTACGTCAAGACTTAACACGCTAGGGTACTAACAGGCACAAACTTTGGACCAGCAGGAAACAACATCACTCATATACAAACAATATATTCGCTCAGTTATGGACTATGCTAGCCCATGCTGGGCACCCATTATCTCAAACACACACATAAACACCTTACAGACAATACAAAACAAACGCACTTCGTATCATTACAGGATGCACTCAAACAACACCAATAGAACACCTGCACACTGAACAAAAATACTGAAAGTTAGGGAACATTTAGACATGAGGGGAACACAATTCATGGCAGCAGCGACAACTAACCCACAACACCCTTGCCACTACATGTACAATCATGCACCAACACCTCGCACCATTAAGGTAACACCAGAGAGATATTATAACCAAATACTCCATTCCATACCACGCCCCACAGACATCACACAGTACAGAAAACACATACACACACACCTAACCCACAAAGCACTGACACAACTCGGTCCGAATGCGGTCCTAGGTGCGAAGCCGCTACCCATTAACAGGTCAGAGATCAGCCTGAGCAGATAGGATCGAGTTAACTTAGCACGATTCCGATGTGGACATCACCCCAACTTACGGACATATAAACACAGACTAGACAACTCCATAGACGACACCTGCCACCTGTGCCAGGACACACCACAAACAATTGAACACATTATGACAGACTGTACCACTCTAGCACAACAACGAACACAACACAACATCACTAGTGCGCTGAACATCTAGTCCACTCCGGAGAGGGCGATCGGTTACCTGCGTGCCGCCGCGCCGGCTTGCTCGATGAGGGTGAGCTGATCGGCTAAACAACAACAACAACAACCATTACATAACCACATTACTGTAATGCTACTATTC
The DNA here is from genome assembly GCA_023014485.1 of Bathynomus jamesi. Classification (NCBI taxonomy): domain Eukaryota; kingdom Metazoa; phylum Arthropoda; class Malacostraca; order Isopoda; family Cirolanidae; genus Bathynomus; species Bathynomus jamesi. The sequence goes on along the minus strand of JAJOZX010000209.1, from coordinate 1,775,714 downwards.
GCATTAGCACAGTGCCTAAAATGTTCACATAAAATGCAGAGTTAAGTGGTTTATACATAACTTTTCTTCATCTTCTTTCCCTCCTCTTTTCCATTCCGACGATTCAGTTGCCGTCTCTTCTCCTGACAAAGCTGAACTCTTTGCTTAAACTTTCGCTTCCAACTCAACCCTGAACGAGTACGATGCTGTTCCTCTATGTTCTCCTCCCTTGGCTTTATTATGTCTGAAATAAGAATCTCTTCCAAAGATGTTCTTTCTGCCTATCTGGGCTCAACTCTTGGAAGGCGTACGGTCTGATGGTGTTCTCCTGTTGTTCTTAAGAACTGTGCTTTAGTGTTAAAACCCTGCCTAGCAAACTCTCCTATTTTCTTTCATCTGATACTTTTCCTTTCGGCTGGAAGTTCGCTTTCATTCAGCCTATTCCAAAGAAGGGTGACGCTCTCAACCCTCCAGCTATCGTCCAATTTCTTGATTTCTTGCCTTTCTAAACTTTTTTAATCTATCCTTAATAGGAAGATTCTTTCTTCTCACAATCTCTTTCAGATCGTCAGTATGGATTCCGCAAGGGATGCTCTACTGGCGATCTTCTTGCATATCTCTCCGACTCTTGGTCATCCTTCTTAAAGGATTTCGGTGAGACTTTTGCTATTGCGCAAGACATATCGAAAGCGTATGATAGAGTCTGGCACAAATCTTTAATTTCCAAACTGCTCTCCTTCGGTTTCTAGCCTTCTTCTGTGACTTCATCTCTAATTTCCTTTCTGTCCGATCTTAGCTGCGGTTGTAGATGGTCACTGTTCTTTGCTAAAGCTAAACAGTGGTGTTCCTCAGGGTTCTATCCACTCTTTTCCTTTTATTTACTAAGGATCTTGTAATTCGCCCTTCCTGTCCTATTCACCCCTATGCCAATGATTCCACTCTTCACCTCTCCACCCGCTTCACAAAGCGTCCCTCTCAACAGTCACTCCATGATTCGTGAGAACGGCTGTGGAGTACCTGACTCCTGATCTTTCTGCTATCTCTGAGTGGGGTAGAGAAAACCTTGGCTTTCAATGCCTCAAAAACTCAGTTCCTCCATCTGTCTACTCGTCACAATCTTCCACACGACCATCCCCCTAACCTTCAATAATACACAACTCAATCCCCTTCTCTTAACATTCTTGGCATTTCCTTTTCTCGTGATCTTTCCTGGAAAGATCACATATACTCTTTTTCCAAAACAGCTTCTAACTTAGGTGTATTTTACCGCCTCCGCAGTTTCTTTACCACCGCTCAGTTTCTGTCTCTGTACAGGGGTCTTGTCTGCCTCCTCCATTAAGGAGAGCACGCAGCACCAGACTTTCTACACTTTCTCATTCCTTTTCTGTCCAACTCTCTAACGCAAGGATTAATCGGTATTTTCAATCTTTCATCTACTAAACCGGTAAACTCTGGAACATTCTTCCTCAGTTCATCTGTCTCCCTGTCTGTGACCTCCAATCCTTCAAACGCAGAGTATCTAGGCATCTCGAACACCCTGGACCTTGCTTTTGGCTCTCTTCTTCTTCTATGGTGGGGGGGGGCGTGCTTTTGCGGGCATTCGACCTTGGCCCCTCCTTTCTACATAAAAATAATTGTGAGTCTTTATATAAAGTAGTTGAATAAAACTCTATTTGATACGCTTTCAAATACACACTCTAAAAGTCAGTTTATGCAAATGTGTGTAATAAATACTCGAACAGAAAAAAAAAGTTTGAGTGAAAAATAGTCCGTAAAATTATAAAATACGTACGAAAGTCTACTTATAATTTTTTTAAGTTATCTAAAGTTAACCCAATTGAAAATGAGAATTGTTGGTTAACTTTACGTTATGTTGCTAAATAAATATCAGAGTTTGTTTATGCTTGTCGGTTGATGAAGGTGTATTTAATTTAAAAGATTAGTGTACAATATACCATATTGTGAACCTTTCTTTGAAGAGTGAAGTTAGTTTTCACTCCACTTTCCTTTCGTATATAAGTATAATGACGGTATTTGATGAATTCTTGAAATACGCAAGGGTCGTTGTTTGATGGGGGTTGTTTACCCAACTTTGCAACATCTAAGGTCATATGACGGAGGGGACCTAAAACTTTACTTGGGATCCAAACCACTGCTCGCTACATAATCTGGACGCGGAGGACCGTCTCTCATCTATAGGGAGGGGTGTTACAACATAGGCCACGACGTACCCCAATGCACAAGGGTATTCGAAATTAGTTTCTCTTTTCTTTATATATACTAGGGGCACTCAATATATTTTTCCCCACCCTTTTTTCTTAGCTAAATAATAGGCCATGGGGCTGAAATGTCTTTTGGGCCGTAAGTTTGAACTTTCTGCGATTCACATAACCGGATTTTTCCAGTTTGAACCTCCCCTCCTTATATAAAACCGCTTTTAAACGCCCTTGTATAAAACCGATGGTTAACGCAGTCTCGAAAATGGTGTCTGAGACAGTGATGTGCGTCGTAAACGGAGAGCTGTTATCGAGTTCTTAACCGCAGAGAAGGAAACAGCTGGAAATATTCACAAACATCCACAAAACGTTTATGGAGATGCTGTTGTTGATCGAAGCACAGTTGGACGCTGGCCTAAACGTGTGAGATCATCGGAGAGAGGGAGAGCCAGCCTCGATGATGAGCCACGCAGCGGTCGCCCGGCATCGGCAGTCACATCGCACACTGCGCAACGTGCTAACCGAATCATTCGATCAAATCGGCGTGTCACATACAAGGAGCTATCACTGGAACTAGGCATTAGTGAAGAAAATGTGAATACGATAATTCAGCAACTGGGATACTCAAAAGTGTGTTCACGGTTTGTTCCTCGCCAACTGACTGAAGATCACAAAGCCCAAAGAAAAGAAGTTACTTCTGAGTCATTGGTTCGATAGGAGACAGAAGGGGATGACTTCCTTTCACGAATTGTGACGGGAAAGACTTGGGTACACCACTTTGAACCTGAAACAAAACGCCAATCCATGGAGTGCCATCACGCAGACTCCCCACGCAAGAAAAAGTTCAAAATGGCTCCCTCTGCAGGAAACGTTATGGCCACCATCTTCTGGGACATGAAAGGGGTGATTCTGGTGGACATTATGAAGAAAGGACAAACAATCAACTCAGTGGCATATATTCCTACCCTACAGAGACTCCAGAGACGTATAAAGCGAGTTCGACCGGAGAGAAAACTGGAAGACGTCCTTCTTTTGACCGATAACGCAACACCACAACAGTTTGCAAACAAGAGAGGCCATCACAAAAATGCGCTTGACTGTGTTACCCCACCCTGCATACAGTCGGGATCTGGCACCTTCAGACTTCCATTTGTTTGGGCCAATGAAGGATGCTATTCGTAGAAGAAAGTTTCAGAGTGACGATGAGGTTGTTGAGGAGGTTAAGAGGTGGGTCCAACGGAACCCAGCGGACTTTTACCAACAAGGAATAAAGGCCCTTGTTTCGTGGTGGAGGAAAGCCGTAGAAAAGGATGGAGACTATGTGGAGAAACAAAAACTTGTTAAAAAGGTATGTAAATACTTGTGTATAAAATTTCTGGAATTTACAAGGAAACTTGGAAAGAAAAAAAAAGGGTGTGGCAAAATATAATGAGTGACCCTCGTGTATATATATATATATATATATATATATATTAGTGGTGGACAGGATGTCAGTTTTCCAACATCTGCGGATGCGGATGCGGATTTTTAATTTCAATATCCGCGGATGCGGATATTTAGTTAATCTATCTTTCTCAAGAGTTTCAGCCACAGAAAATTGAATGAAACAAGTTTCATTCAATTTTCTGTGTTACCAGGTATTTATATTTTGAGGTTTATATATTTGTTTGTTCATTAATAATTAATACTTTACATGAAATGTGCATGACTGGGCCGTGAGTGGGCCTTATAAGCTACTTTATAAGCTAATTTAATTGTAAATTGTATAATTTATTAGAGGGAATATCCGCATAACATCCGCAGTCAGAAGTGCGGATGCGGATATCCGGTCCACCACTAATATATATATATATGCCTCGGTGGTGTAGTGGTTAGCGTCGCTGACTACAAATCCATCGGACCTGGGATCGAGACCCGGTGACGGCAGCCGGCGCGCGGCAAAACCCAGCTGTTCACCTTAAGCACAATAAAGAAAGTGGTTAGTAGATAAATGGGTACGCTGGGTGGCCTAGACGCCGGGCCGCTGGTGGAGCGTGGTTCGGACTCCACGTTAAATTGAGGTCTAAGGTGGAGTGACAAGCTTGACCTTTGTCAGAATATATATATATATATATATATATATATATATATATATATGTGTGTGTGTGGAAAAAGTTTTCCACAGGAAATAAATTTTTTTTTAAATTTAAAAATATTATATTCTGTTTGTATAAATTAAAGTATTAATCCTTTAAAAATTATTCTGTTTGTATAAATTAAAATACGAATCCGTTAAATTCTTAATATTTGCATAAATTGCCTCAATGCCCAGGAGATTTTCTTGCATCCTTTCGATAAGCCTAACAATGCTCTCCACAAATGGCACATCTATTCTAAATCTAAATTCTAAATGTTCTTTTCGACTATTAAATCACATAAAAGAGTCAAGTGTAGAACCAAAATTATATAAATTCCTTTGCTAATATCAATATTAGAAAACCTTTGCAACCTTAAGAATCTTTTGTAAACGTGGCACCATGGGAGTTTCCAGGGCAGACTAGAAACATTTTGAGAGAGCAGTCGACGCCTCACTCCTCTGGCGTGTGCGTGCCTCGCCCTTTGGGTAGCCGTTTCGGCTCAGGTTCTTAGTTCGTTAATAACTCTCTAAACGAGTGTCGTGTTAAGGATTTGATTTTTCTAATTACTGTGAAAGAAATCTAATATTTTGAAAGTGATCTATCCTTGTGAAATAAAGTCTGAAAAAGGAAATTCGTCATTTATATCCTTCCACGAGAGGCATTCCATTCTCTCAACGGACTGAGGGAGGGGACGCCATTGAGCGAAGGTATAAATTGTTTTTTCCTTAACACGCAGTCAGATAAAGTAAAGGGGAAAGAAGAACCGTGGACGTCAGCAGTATAAACTTCATTGTCAGTGCAAGGAAGCGACATACTGAGAATACCTTAAACCGCCGGAGTAGGTGTAAACGAAGAAGAAAACACCATCCCGCGACACTGGCGACTTTGCAGGATCATACGATAAATTGGCACCCCCGTACGTGGACGAATGGTTTGACGCATTCGAGGGATATTATGTTCATTATTCGATTGGTCACAATTTCCTGGAGCCATCTGCCACTTTGATTTTAGAAGCGGGACTTCCATCACTAAGGTCACTCGCGTAGCTCCAAAAGGACCGAATACACGAAACGAAGAACAGTAATCATAACGTCGGTTTACCCCATTTACAAATTATTTCTTTAACTGTAATTCCAGTGCAAGAGCTACCACCACACGTACTCTATGTAAATGTTAGGCGATACCCGTACATTCATGCCATACACACACAGTAACTTACTAAAATACACTCGATACGCGGAATGATTAATGTCGGAAGCAATTAGCCACCAACGCGTACATCCAAAAACTTGAGCAATGTTCACACGTAAACCTTTCACTGCACAAACCCTTGAAATTTTATACCTTCCAAGCTATAGAGTTTAGTCAATTCAAAAGTGCTAAAAAGTTCTCAGACGACCCATACCCGTTCTAAACCTTGCAGAAATCGTATCAATTTCACTTAAGTACTTTTCCAATAGTTCATTGAAATTCATTTCTTTCAATTTTTGTTCTCTTAGAGTTTGATAAAAATCGCGTTTGATTCAAAAGTGTATGCACACGGTGAACTTAGACCAGTGTAAAAAGTGGACCTAAACAAATCAGACTCAAGTGCTCAAGGACACACAAATGACCGTTAGTTATAAGTGTTCAGTAGTGCATAAGTGTCGACCTTTAGTGTAAGATTTAACTAATAAGTATAGTGGATTAAGTATAGAGCAAATGTATTTTGTTTAACTATTTCTTTTGTCTTTATGTAACATTATATCCAACTACTTCTTCAACAATTTCTTTGTCTTTATGAACACTACATCCAACTACTTTGGTGAGAGGATTCTCGAATTAAGCTCTAAGTTCCAACTGTGGGAGGGGAGCCATGTGGAAAATGTTTTCCACAGGAAATAAATTTTTGTTAAAATTTAAAAATATTATTCTGTTTGTATAAATTAAAGTATTAACCCTTTAAAAGATATTATTCTGCTCGTATAAATTAAAATATGAAACCGTTAAATTCTTAATATTTGTATAAATTGCCTCAATGCCCAGTAGATTTTCTGGTATCCTTTCGATAAGCCTAACAATGCTCTTCACAGATGCTACATCTATAACACTGCCCAACACCAATTTTGCTGATTTAATTCTAACACCTGTTTTTAGGTAACTTTGGTGTGCTGATTTCAAAAATCACCTTAGTTTTTGCCTATCACGTCAGGTTTTCGAGCAATCAAATACGGATATTTTGGAGATATCGCATTTTGGCTTGGTTATGCCCAATTTTTTTTCTTTTCAAAAAATAAGTTTTTACATACTCAGAATCAGCATGGAAAAGTAAACAATTGTGCAGGGAGTGAACTTTAATATACAATGGTAATATTGACACATAAAGTGATTAAAAGTGTTTAAATAAGCAAAAAATGAATCCATATTAAAGCAAGCAAGGGGACCAGTTTTCTTAACATTGTCTTTTTCTTGTTTTCTTACTTTTCAGTGCTGATAAATTTTCTCTTATAGGACTTCCTAGAATGAGAGATGTCAAGACAATCTCTTTGCAGCAAAACAGTTGTTAACAGGTCTCAAAAATCATCAATTTTGATAAGCGCCCTTCATGGATCACCCAAAATAGGCATATTGCATTGCACGAAAACCTGATATGATGGACAAAATCTAAGGTGATTTTTGAAATCAGCACATCAATATTATCCAGAAACAGGTCTTAGAATTAAATCAGCAGCAAATATTTTTTTTGTTGGGCAGTGTAATCTTAAAGAGAGATTCCTAAATTCTAAATGTTCTTTTCGACTATTATAAATCACGTAAAAGAGTTAAGTGTAGAACCAAAATTAATAAATTCCTTGCTAATATCATTGTTAGACAACCTTTACAACCTTAATAATCTTTTGTAAACGTGGCGCCATGGGAGTTTCTCCAGGGCAGACTAGAAACACTTTGAGAGAGCAGTCGACGCCTCACTCCTCTGGTGTGTGCATGCCTCGCCCTTTGGGCAGCCGTTTCGGCTCAGGTCCTTGGTTCGTTAATAACTCTCTAAACAAGTGTCGTGTTAAGGATTTGATTTTTCTAATTACTGTGAAAGAAATCTAATATTTTGAAAGTGATCTATCCTTGTGAAATAAAGTCTGAAAAAGGAAATTCGTCATTTATATTCTTCCACGAGAGAGGCATTCCATTCTCTCAACGGACTGAGGGAGGGGACGTCATTGAGCGAAGGTATAAATTGTTTTTTTTTCGTAACGCGCAATCAGATAAAGTAAAAGGGAAAGAAGAATCGTGGACGTCAGCAGTTAAACTTCATTGTCGGTGCAAGAAAGCGACATACTGAGAATACCTTAAACCGCCGGAGTAGATGTAACGAAGAAGAAAACGCCATCCTGCAACACATAATATATATATATATATATATATATATATATATATATATATACACTGTAGTTCTGTATGTACATGTACATATAAAACTTGACAGTTAGTGGACTAAAAATTAAGTTTAATTACTTCAGCCTTCATGACAAAGACCGAATTACATGGGTTGTATGAAAGATTTCACATGAAGACATTATAAACTTGCACAGAACACTTACTTGTATTCATTATTAGTTCTGGATTCCCATGTGCTGAGCACCACAGAGGGTTTATGTGTTTCCTCCTTGTTCAAGTAGCTGACGGGGAACTTCTTGTAGACTGGAAGAGGAGATTTTGTTACTTGCGGCTGGTACTTGTCGATAGTGAGTTTTTGCGGTTTTACGACCTCTGGCCTTTTATTTGACTTCTGAACACTGGAGTAGACAGTTACACGAACGTGAACTGTGAGAGAAATTTATGAAGTACAGTTAAAATGCTTGTGAAAGTTATTCTGATAGAAGGAAAAATGACACCGTTTTCATTCCACTATGTATGAATACTGTGATCATCCCCTGATCGAAGGAAATTATCATACTTGTTTCACACGGGAAATGGTTCCCATATAATTGTTTAAAGATCTTTAATATTTACCAAATATTTATAATTATAATTATTTTACAAGAAGCACTGATATGGAAGATAACACGTGTGTGCGTAAGACCTTTAATATTTAAAGGTCATTGACACCGTTTGCTATTATAATATGGCGAAAGATTTTTTTCAGTTCATCTCGCAATAATTACAAAAATAAACAATATTTAATACTAGCGGAAGCCCGTGGTAAAAATACTACGATTAAACAATCAACAGGAGCAAATTTTTTTTTAATAATATTTCCCGGAATGAGAACATACAGTACACAAACAGGACCTTTTCCGTTCTATGGGCACCATTAAAATGAGAGAAATTAATATTTTTAAACTTATATATATATATATATATATATATATATATACACACATCGAAACCTACGGTAAAATTATTGAATGCCCGGTTAGGTCAACTGTACGCCCTTGACGATTGGTTAGGTTAAGTTGTGATATTTTCGTTAAAACTAACGAATTAACCTAACCGGGCATTCAATAATTTTCCCGTAGGTTTCGATTTATTTTAAGCAACTTTTACCAAATAATTTTTTCTTTCGAGGAGCCATTTCCATGTAGGCGAGCGGCCAATCCTGATAACAGGCCATATTTTTTGAGTTTAATAACCCCCCTTGTACAGAAATGTACAACATGTCCTAAAATGATCTGCACCATCTGAACATATAAGTTTGGCATGTTGTCCTCCATTCTGAGTGTGCTAAGATAGTAAAATCAGCCATTAACTTCAGCTATGTACAGTATTGTACACTGTACAGGTACTCGTGTATTCATGTTTTCAATTCACGCATTACAACTGAAATCATTGAAGACATAATGAACAGTGAAGACAAGGTTTATTTCCCATGAAGTTATACATTTTCTGAAAGCTCTAGTGCTACACTATATCAGTTTATCTATAAAAACATTCTTTTACAGGACATATTTTATTTTTTGCCTAAAAATGTTATTCTTAGACCCAAAAAATATCACCTAAAATACAGGTGTTTCACAAAATTGATTAATATGAATTACACAAAACTAATTTCGAGTACAATAATTCAGGTATTTTGATGCTCCAAGCATTAATACACTATGATGAACAAAATGAATGCCATATTAAAATGTTGAATCGCCATACAAAGTACTGTGCCTACATGGGTTAATAATGGAGACCTCTGTTCGCATGCCAGCAGAAAGGTTTATCGTTCAGTTATGAAAAACAGGCAAATGTTGGCATGATTACAATTGAAAATAAAGTTTGAATTGTTAACTGTGTGAAAGGACCGATACTGAGATTTGAAGAACGTCAATTTTGTAAAACAAAAATTAAGTTACTATACGTATATCGATGTACACATAACACAAAATCAACTAAATCGACTAAAATTAATTAAACCAACTAAATTTTAACAATTCTTATCTTTATGAAGCAAACTACTAAATAACTTTAAAGCAGAAATCATTACTTAAAATTGGAATCTTTCCACTAAAAGTCTAAACTTGTTTTTCAATTACAAAACTGCATGTAAGTCAGTGTATACTGTATTCGGTGATTCACGCAATATCAATTCACTGCGTTATTAGCAGTCTACCTCATACTGGGGAATAACTCACGTTGTAACAGTATATATGAAACACACTAATAAATTATTAATGCACAATGCTATAATATGGTTATTCATCTAGCTCATCCAGCGGTGGTTTGTGATGGGTTTGTTCATTCATGCAGTCCTCAGTAGCCTTGCAGACGCATTCCTCTGTGTCAGACATGGACAGTAACGTACGTATTTGAAAATACTTAAATACGTATTTAAATACATGTATTTATAAATACTTTTTTGGAGAGTATATTTAAATACGGATTTAAATACTTTCGAAAAGTATTTTGTATTTGTAAATACCTGTTTTTAAAACATTTTTAAAATACTTTATTGTGAACTGTTCAATTTTGCGAGGATGTACAGTACTAACCACCTAGTATTTAACCGGTACCACAGAACACAGTAGAACATTTTTCAAGGTGCTTGTGCTTCCAGAAAGTTCCAGGCTCAGCAGGCTGGAACTTTCTGGAAGCACCTTGAAAAATGGAACTTCCAGCTTGCTCTTGTGGCGATTGTCACAGACTCATAGCTGCAGTGCGGCAGCTGGCAGTCTATCCTGAGGCATCGTCATATGTGGTTGTGTAAAGTTCAGCGCTAACTGTGCAATTAGCCTTAGCCTATTGATCATATTAGACGAGGACAACATTTGTAACATGGCTGCAGCAAGTGGAAGTGGCGGAAAAGAAGGTAATAAAATAGAAGTTGATGATGGTGGAAGTGAAAATAAAAATAGCGAATCACACCTGCACCCACTTTTTGATGGAAAATATTTCCGAATAACTTCCAAAAATGATAGTAAAGTGAAGACTTTATGTCTTCTGTGCCACAAAACAATTGCAGCGTCTACTTCTGCGACTTCTCGATTTTATTTGACTCTAAGCTGATGTTAGTGATTTTATGTACCTTTTGAAAAGTATCTAAATTGTATTTGAAATGTATTTAAGTACATTTTAGGAGTAATGTATTTAGTATTTAAATACTTTCTGAAAACCTGAATTTTATTTAGTATTTAATTACTTTAATTTCAAGTAATATATTTATTATTTAAATACATCTAAAGTATTTACTGCCCACGTCTGCTCTGTGTATGCCATATCATTCGTTGCACAACTGCAGTTCTTACTACATTGTCTGCGTCCACGGCATGAGCACAGAAGCTCATCTAATACTTCTGCAGTTGTTGGTCCATCAAATAGCTTCAACTTTAATTCATCACCCTCTTTTTGCAACCCATCTCCATCTGGGGAAGACATATCTGTGGTTTAGCAACGTGAGCCAACATCCAAATGCGATCTGAAATGATGCGCTCTTAAAGTGTTGAGGAAAGCTAGGTTGTGATGGGGGTAGTTTGTGTAATGGTACATTCTTGTCAGCAAGGCAGACTCTCAGAAGATTCAAGTCATTATGTTCTTCTTTATATACATCCTTTGGACTGTATAGCACAGCAACAAATTGTCGGGCTGCATGTTCGTCCTCAACTGTGTTGTCAGTACCCAAACTACCAAGGAGTAGAATCGAACCTTTCTTCTCCAATGACTCCATGGTTTTCCATGGTTTCAAAAAACGTCGAAAATGATCATAGTTTATGGTGAAACCATGGACATGGAGAGTGTCTATTATATTTCGTTTTCTATGATCATGATGGAGTTGCGCTGCAAGTCCTAGATGAAGGGGGGTTATAATATTGCTGTCACTGCTATGAATAACACTTTTTCAAGAGCTAAGACTCTACGTTGTAATTTTTCTGCTGACTGGTAATTTGAATCATACGATTCAAATGCCTCTTTGCTCAGAAACCAGAGAAACGCCTTCTGTAAAAGTGCTGGAACAAATTCTTCAGATGTTTTCAGGCCGATTTCAGCAGCTGTGTAGCATTCAGTTGGCTTTTCAATTTGTGCTATTTCTCGTCTAAGCATACCAATGGCAGAATGAAGTAAGCTTTCTGAATTCACTGGAACATTTGATTGTTCTTCAGCAGAACCAAGTGTCATCTCATTAGAGTTGAAATCTTCCTTCAGTTGACCAAAGGCTCTGACAAATCTCCTAAGCTGATACTGCTACTGACAATAATGCTTGACTTGGACTGTCCTCGCTGGACATGAATAACAATGTTATCACCATAATGATTCATGAGACGGCACTGAAGTTTTTCTGCACGGTATGTTTGGGTATCAATGTGGTCAGGTAACAGCTGTTGGAATTTGTCTAGCAGGGTTTTCAACTTATAAGCTTTTCCTTGTTGTAGATTAACATCTATTTCTCCTATTAGTGCCATAAATGCCTTCTGTATATGTTCTTCTCCTTCCATTTTCCTTGAAGCACTGATATTATGCTTGCTTGTATAGCTTGCCATGCAGGATTTGTGGTAAACAGCATCAGCTGCAATGAGGTTTTCTCCTTCAATTTTGGCAAGCATAGAAATGTCCTTCCGAGCTTGTGCTGCTTGATAGAGATTACTCTGACACGTAGTTGTTTGTACCTTATGTATGCTGTCCCGCTTTCGTGCGTTGCATATTAAACACATTGAAAAATCTGTAAGCTTGGATGTTTGAGCTCGTGTGCGAACACTTTGTTCTTGAATACCATGTGATGCAGAATCATGCGTGCTACATTTTGTACTAACATGCGAAATGTTTTCCTTACTTGTAAATGATTGATAACAGCTACGATGATATGTAACAGACATGCTATGTAATTTTGTAAGGTCATCAAACTCAGATTCAAGTCTTTGTAAAAGGTCATCCTGCCGTAACAATGATGTTGACAATAATGTTTCAATACCCACTTTTGTGGGTACAACCAGTTTTTGTTTGCGACTCCGCTGACATATAACGCATTTCTCCCAATTTGTTGACAGCCTCTCTTTCTTCGCCTGTACAAATTTTAATGGACTTGAGTCTGGTTCTGTCATGCTTGACACAGATGATCGTCTGAAATAAAAATAACAATAATTAAACTGTGGTTTTCAACAATACCACAAATTTGCACAATATTTGTCAAAACACACATTTGTCTTATTCTAATATTGTGATAATAAACGGAGGAAGTAAATTTAAAACTGGGCCTAACCTATAACAATACATGATTGTATTACGTTTTACTATAATTTGATAATTCATTTGTGTATCTAGAGAGTAAACACTTATAATAAACTGTATAGGTTGATCAGTTAACAATATTTCAGTTCGAAACTAAAAAAATTTCATCTGGATAAAGTTTCAGGTATTTCTAGGTGTTTGTTTATATTGGCGTTTCCATGGCAACCGCACATGAAAAACTGAGGACAACACTTAAAAATGTGTTCAGTGAACACTAAGGACTAATAAAAAACATATTACAACTGTTTAAATATCGGGGTCTGGCCGCTCGCCTAATGTTTTTGGGTGGGATAGACAGATGTGTGTGTATATATATAGATATATATATATATATATATATATATCGTAAAGAACGACGCTTGTATAGGAGATATTCCGCGCAAGACGATGAGAGAGACGAAACAAATGAAAAAATGAGGTAACCACCCGGGAATCGAACCCGGGATCTTCCGATTGCCGGTCAGATGCGATACCATTACACTATGGGCCTCACTCTTCCAAATGCCGTAATTCTTCTACATACTCGCAGAAACCAATGCCCAAGGGGGCACCTCCCGCATGCCGTAACATTATATACATTCAACTGCAAAGAACACGCAGTATAAATAACGTAAAGAACGACGCTTGTATAGGAGATATTCCGCGCAAGACGAGAGAGAGAGAACGAAACAAATGAAAAAATGAGGTAACCACCCAGGAATCGAACCCGGGATCTTCCGATTCCGGTCAGATGCGATACCATTACACATGGGCCTCACTCTTCCAAATGCCGTAATTCTTCTACATACTCGCAGAAACCAATGCCCCAAGGGGCACCTCCCGCATGCCGTAAACATTATATATATTCAACTGCAAAGAACACGCAGTATAAATAACGTAAAGAACGACGCTTGTATAGGAGATATTCCGCGCAAGACGAGAGAGAGAGAGAACGAAACAAATGCCTTGGGGCATTGGTTTCTGCGAGTATGTAGAAGAATTACGGCATTTGGAAGAGTGAGGCCCATGGTGTAATGGTATCGCATCTGACCGGCAATCGGAAGATCCCGGGTTCGATTCCCGGGTGGTTACCTCGTTTTTCATTTGTTTCGTTCTCTCGCTCTCGTCTTGCGCGGAATATCCTATACAAGCGTCGTTCTTTACGCTATTTATACTGCGTGTTCTTTGCAGTTGAATGTATATAAGTTACGGCATGCGGGAGGCCCCCTTGGGGGCATTGGTTCTGCGAGTATGTAGAAGAATACGGCATTGGAAGAGTGAGGCCCATGGTGGAATGGTATCGCATCTGACCGGCAATCGGAAGATCCCGGGTTCGATTCCCGGGTGGTTACCTCATTTTTTCATTTGTTTCGTTCTCTCTCTCTCGTCTTGCGCGGAATATCTTCCTATACAAGCGTCGTTCTTTACGTTATTATACTGCGTGTCTTTGCAGTTGAATGTATATATATATATATATATATATATATATATACGTAGAGGCAGGGCCACCAGCTTGACCTCCGTGTGAAGAGAGACCAACGCACGAAACAACATAAGGTTCATAAGCAATGTTCCCTCTAATTTTTTATAGTCCGTGTGCGCAAGAAATTTTCGTTGTGCATACATTTAGATTCATGGTGAAAAATTGTGCAAACATTTCTGTATATTATCTTCAAAATTAAATATATATAAATATTGAATACTTAATAAATATTATTCCATAACGTGATAGCTTGATCATTACGGTACTATTAAATGGATATTAAAAAACTGTTTACAATATTATATATTCTTAGAAAAGAAAACATTTTATCCATTCTAAAAATATGAATAAAATAATAGTAAAATAAAATTCAGCAAAATAAAGAAATAAAATAAAAATAACATTAATTGAAAATGACTATTATTATTTATCATTTCTCAAAACAATTTTTAGCATTTAGCAATTTAAAATAGACTATCAAGATAATACATGATTTTATTCATTCACAAAATAGGAATAAAATAAATTTATTTTTATTTTTTTATGAATTATGAGATAATTACTATTCGTTTTTATGCAAAATAAGAAAGAGAAGGTTTATATTCAATGCGTTAATGTATAAAAATAAAAAAATGCAAATACATAGAGTAAAAAAATCCGTTTGCGTAATTGCGCGGAACGTCGGCGAAGTCGGGCGGAAGGGGTTAATACTTAAAAGAGCGACTATAGAGTATTTTTGATGCAAATGGTCAGACCTTGTGTGACGGTATATTTTTGAAATTATTTCATTTACTGTTGTGACTCATGATACGCTTGAGCCTGTGCGCATTTTATTTTGCTGTGTGCGCGGGTTTCACAACGTGTGTGTGCGCGCACACGGCGCACACCTTAGAGGGAACATTGTTCATAAGGTATACACACACCTCGTTAACCTCATTGCTGTTCTGTGCGTTGGTCTCTCTTCACACGAAGGTCAAGCTGGTGGCCCCGCCTCTAGGTCTGGCTTGGTGGAGGAACGAGTTGCTTTTTTGCGCTTTCCACCGTACATACCCAGGTACACCCGGCTTATCTGATACCGTCCTGACCCAGGCATCTAGTCTTCTCTTGAAGACTTCAACTTTGACCCCTGTAACGTTTCTCAGGTCGTTTGGAAGCTGGTTAAAAAGTCTTGGCCCCTGACAACCAAGCTATTTTCCTTGTGTTGAGGAGGTCCCTTGTCGGGCCTTTAATTTGGGAACACTACACATTCTGCCTTTCCTATTTTCCAGTGTTGTTTGATGGTAATTGGGTTTAGTTTTAAGTTTGGTACAGTTTTCGACCATTTTCCATATGTAGATTATGGTGTACCTCTTCTCTTCTTCTTTCCAGGGAGTACAGATTTAGTTTACGTAGTTTTTCCCACTAGTTGAATTCTTTGCAGCCATCAGCCTTGGCTGTGAAATGTCTCTGCGTTTCTTCTAGTTTATTGGTTTTTTCCTTTTTATATGGGAACGTCAAAACTGAGCAGTATTCAAGTTTTTGTATAATCAGTGTCTTTAGCAGGGGAATCATTACTGTTGTGTCCCTTCTTTTGAACGTTCTTAGTACCTGTCCCGAGACTCTTTTTGCTTTATTTATCGCTATCTGATTTTGTGTTTCGAATTTCGCATCATCTGTCATTATTACGCCAAGATCGATCGCTTTCGTGCTTCTCTGAATTTCCTGTCTATCTGGAGCATAATAAGCAGCCGGTTTAAGTTTCTCTTTTCTACCATATCTCAAGAGCTGAAATTTCTCGGTGCTAAATGTCATGTTCTTATCTTCTGACCATTTGTATATTTTGTTCGTGTCCCTTTGCAAGGCCTCCACTTCATTTACATCGCTGATTTTTCTGCTGATCTTTGTATCGTCTGCAAAAGATGTTACTATACTGTTGCTGTTTACTCCGCTGTCTATGTCTGTTAGCATGACGATGAAGAGGAGGGAGTGGGGCTATATATTATATATATATATATATTATTATATATATATTATATGATAGATAGATAGATAGATATATATATAGATAGATAATAGATAAAAATTCAAATTTTTGTCTGATTGGAAAAATTATAGTTTTTACCATAAGTTCGATTAATTTTAAGCAACTTTCACTTAATAATTTTTTCTCTCCAAAAGGCCGTTTCATTGTTTTAGGGTGGGACACAGACAGACAGACAGAGAGACAGCATTAGGCTATTATATATTTATATATATTATAATATCTAATATTATAAAAAACTATAATATGCAAATGCATTAGTGTAGCAGTATTTTTTTAATGTTTTATTTCTGTGGTATGACATCGACTCCGCTGAGATGCGCTACATCATCATATCCCACTTATTCCTGGCTGCATGACATGTTTTCCACATTAAAACAATAAGATTAAAATTGAAAGTAACATCAATAAGAACATGGAACATAGCGAACATCTGTTTTACCGATATACATTATTAAATTTGGATCGTTCAGAAACTTCATTTTCATAATTTAAGAAGAATTACTCAATATATAATTAATAATATCGAAGAAAACTCGAAATATAACAATCGTTTTCGAAAGCATTTAAAAAGATGTTTGAAACAGTTCCAAATTGTGGAATTAATTGCTTCTCTTCGATTTCCACCTCACAAAACGAAAATCAAAGTTTAAAATTGCATCGTTTCGCTGCGCACTTCATATACAGATGGTAATCATTGGATTTCATTACCCTTTTGTGAAGCAAGTAAAATGCTAGAATCATTCTAAGGAAGATAATTAAAGTTTGAATGAGTTATTTGACGTTTCTAACTTTAATGTCTCAGCAACTGAAACTTTGAAATGTAATTAACTCTTGGTTACAAGTATAATTGTTGGGATTGTAGGAATTGGGGGTCATTAATAAATATAAAATATAGAATTTATAGTACAGAAATGAAAAACATAAGCAATTAACTTAGAAATTCACGTAGACCTAAAATGAATTTAGAAAATGGACGTGACTTATGGCATGAAAACAGCCATATAAGTCTAAACACGTTCATACTTGTTTAGGAACGAATTCTTGTTCAACCAATTAGGCATAAGAATAATAGTCACGTGATATAACGCCTTTTTTTATCCAGTTGTGTCATTAAAAAAAATTAGTTTTCATACGTTATAGAATATACTCGTATATAAAAAGAATTTAATACGGTTAAATATGTCAAATAAGTTAATTAAATCTATCTATAAATAAAAAAAATTTGCGCGGTTTTGAGCAGAGTTGAGCGGAGTAACGAATAGCTCTTTTGCACAGTCGTCTGTTATAATTGGCTAACTCGAGTAAAGTGGGTGGAGCTAATGCCTCTCGTTCAGTCGCCCTTTAAGGTCGGATCTATCAAGATGAGTGGCGTTAAAGATCACGAAGTGATCACAAGCCTTACTCGTAGGGTAAAGTAGTGTATGTAATAGTGTATGTAAAATATGTCTCTAAGTTCCAGATCTATAAAAAGAGGAACGAAAAATTGTTTTCCAATGCGAGATGAAACTACTACGTCTTTGAGGCAAATAAGAAAAAGCGAGCTCAGCCCAAATCAAAAGATTTTATCTTGCCCTCCCTTGTCACTTTGACTGTTTCCATCCGGCCCGTGAGAAATAGGGCCTGTTTTCAAAATGAGCTTAATTTAGTAAATTCATTATTTTTCTAACCCCTAGGCCAACGAAAAAGAAAATTCTGTCCGCGGCCTCAGGTTTTTATTTGGTGACTCGCGTTAGGCCTATGCCATTTTCGATCAAGGCTTCACCTTGTTTATTAATTGTATAACCCAAGTGAAATTTAATTTAATTTGTCAACGAACATAAGATTAAAGGTCTTCTTCCGCAGCCTTATTAGCCCACTTCTTTGTGGGGTCGCTGTTGCAGATCCTGCTTCTCCATTCACTTCTGTCTTGAGCCACCTCTTTCTCCAGTCCCTTTTCACTCATATCTTTCTTCAGTCTATCCCGCCACCCCATCTTCGGTCTACCTCTTCTCCTCGTGCCTGGAATTTTCATCCTCAGCATCCGTCGTCCCACATACTCCTCCTCCCTCCTCTGGACATGCCCATACCATCTCAATCTCCTTTCCTGTGCCTTCTTGGAGATTTCCTTTACTTTGGTTGTTCCTCTTTTTAAATCACTCCTCACTCTATCCCTCCTAGTCACTCCACACATCCATCGGAGCATCTTAATTTCTGCCACTTCCATTTTCTTTTCCAGGCTTCTTTTCATCGACCATGTTTCTGCCCCATATAGTAGTGCTGGTCTTACTACTGTCTTGAACAGTTTTCTCTTCATCCTCACATTCACCTTCTTATCACACAATACTCCCGATACTTCTCTCCAATTTTTCCAGCCAGCTTGAATTCTGTTGTTTATTTCTTCTTCTAAGCCTCCCTTCTCCTCTATGAATGATCCCAGATACTTGAAACTTTTAACTTTCTTTATAATAAATTCCTGCACCATGACACTTCCTATTTGTTCGTCTCCAGGTGCACATTTCATATACTCGGTCTTTTCTCTGCTTATTTTCAGTCCTCTAGTTTCCAGAGCTACTCTCCACCTCTCTAACTTTTCTTGCACTCCCTCTCTTGTTTCTGAGCACAACACGATGTCATCAGTAAACATCATGGTCCATGGAGCCTCCTCTATCACGTCTTTGCTGATCACATTCATCACAATATCAAAACTCAGCGGACTCAACGCTGATCCCTGGTGTAGACCAACTCGTACCTCAAATTTCTCGGTCTTTCCCATACTACTTCGCACCTTCGTAACAGCTCCCTCGTACATATCTTGGATCAGTCTGACATACTTCTCAGGTACTCGCCTGTCTCTTAAACATCTCCACACTTCCTGCCTTGGGACTCTATCATACACGTTTTCTAAGTCTACAAACACTAGATGTAACTCCTTTCTTCCTTCTCCGTACCTTTATAACAATTGTCGAAGTGCAAATATTGCATCCGTTGTTCCTCTTCCTGGCATAAAACCAAACTGCTCATCAGAGATCGATACTTCCTCTCTCAGTCTCGCTTCCACAATTCTTTCCCATCTTCATGGTATGAAATATAAGCTTTACTCCTCTATAATTTTTACTCTTGGATGTCTCCTTTCTGCTTGTAAATTGGTACCAATGTACTTTCCCTCCATTCCTCTGACATCCTCTCAGTCTCAAAAACTGCTGTCATTATCCTCCACAATATATCCACTTATCCAGTCCTTCTTCCTCCAACGACTTCCATACTTCTGATAGTATCTCATCTGGTTCTCCCGCTTTTCAATTCTTCATTTTTGTTAAAGCCATCCTTAGTTCTTCTCTGTCTACATTTCTTACCATACCTAGATTTTCCACGCCATCCTCAAAAATCCTTCTTTCATTTTCTACATTTAGGAGGTTTTAGAAATAACACTCCCATCTCTTCTTTATTTCCTCTTCCTTCACCAGTACTTCACCTTCTTCATTCCTGACTTGCTTTATATGCGTTACATCCTTTGTGGCTTTATTTCTTGCCTTCGCTATGCTATAGATCCTCTTCTGGCCCTCGTGTGTCTCCAACTCATCATAAATGTTCTGCCAGCCTGCTGCCTTTGCCTGAGCCACTGCTTTCTTAGCCCTTTTATTTGCTTCTTTATATCTCACTCGATCCTCTTCTCTTGATTCATCCCATCTCTTCTTTGCCGTATTCTTATCCTGTATCTCTGTTTGCACTTCTTGGCTCCACTACCATGGCTCCATGTCATCTCCTCTTCCTCCTCTCGATATCCCCAGCGCTGTCCGTCCAGTCTCCCGGATCTTATTTGCTACCTGACTGCACCCCAGTCTAGTCCTCTCGTCGAAATACCCCATCTCATTCATTTCCATTGTCCAGTACTGCTCGCTTAAAATCTCTAATTCTTTGGTCTTTAAGCCTCCACCATCTAATCTTAGCCACTTTTCTCCGGTTCGAATTTACAGCACCTCTCATTTTCATATCCATTACCAGCAGTCTATGCTGTGGCGCCACACTCTCTCCTACTATTACCTTACAATTTACAATCTCACTACGATGTTTCTTTTGTATAGCAAATAATCTATCTGTGAACTTCTACCTCCACTGTTGTACGTTACTAGATGTTTCCGCTTCTTCTCAAACAGTGTGTTTACCAATACAAAATCGTAAACAACTGCAAAGTCTTTCACTCGCTCTCCTTTTGGATTTTTGTCTCCTAGTCCATTCTCTCTCTCTCTCTCTCTCTCTCTCTCTCTCTCTCTCTCTCTCTCTCTCTCTCTCTCTCTCTCTCTCCCTCTCTCTCTCTCTTGCGGATGATCTAAAACTGAAGACAGACAGGGGAATGTTGATGGGTATTTTACCGCGGATGAATGCCAGTGACCACGTGCTCAGTAAGGTCATTGGTATCAACGAGAGGGTGCAAGACTTGTGCGTCCCGCTGGGCGTGAGGTTTATTGTCCCGTTCGACGCATTTTCGGGTAGGTGGGACCTTTACCAGAGGGATGGTGTCCACCTCAATGACAAGGGTAAAGGTGTTCTAGGCGCGCTGCTCGACCGGCACCTATACTGAATGGTGAGGTCGAGCTCGGGGAGGGATGATGTTGAGCCGGTGGCGGACGTACCTTCAACTGAAGGGTGCGTCCAGGTACAGGTGGATGACCCTCCTTCCACGTTGGAGGGGGCTCAGGCTCCTGCGGAAGTTGCCCCCTCGTTGGTGAGGGGTTCTTCAACTCCAGACAACCCTGGCTGTTCGGGAAACGGGTCGTGCTAGGGGGCGGTCAGAATAGGGAAGGCTCCCTCCGTGCAATGCTTTTTAATGCTAGGTCGATTAGGAATAAGTTTTGCGAGCTACGGGCGCTCTTAGCATCAGAATACCAGGATATCGTTGATATCACCGAGTCCTGGATTCATACTGATCGTAGGGACTACGTTGGGGAGTTCGAAATTCCCGGGTATAGAATGTTTCGCAAAGACCGCACCCGTGGGGAGGGGAGGGGTACTAATATACGTGAGGGACACGTTGAGTCCGGTTGACTGCCAGTTCCGGTCGGAACGGGAGCTGCTTGGCGTCGATATGAACGTGGGAGGGACGAACTATAGGTTAATCTTGGTGTACAGACCTCCGCATCTCCTCCTCGAGGAGAATACAGC
The DNA here is from genome assembly GCA_023014485.1 of Bathynomus jamesi. Lineage (NCBI taxonomy): Eukaryota > Metazoa > Arthropoda > Malacostraca > Isopoda > Cirolanidae > Bathynomus > Bathynomus jamesi. Next base: position 1,754,099 of record JAJOZX010000209.1, on the reverse strand, counting down.
CCTGTACACCGAACTTCGTAGCCTGCTAGGGGATAGGGTGTGTGTAGTTTTAGGAGACTTCAACTGTCGCGGCATAAAGTGGGAAGACAGGACTGCTGATGCTGAAGGGAGGAGGCTAGTTGACTTTGCTGATGAGAACTTCCTAACTCAGTGGGTCAATGACCCTACACGAGGCGAAAGCGTTCTAGACTTAGTATTCACGACCGAAGACAACCTCGTCACTGGCTTCACCGTTGACGAATCGTTGGGCGGGAGTGATCACTGTCTGATTAGGTTCCGTGTGTGCGTCCCTCGGGTGAAGCGTAGTAACTCGAGAGGCAGTAAGCTCGATCTCCGGCGGGCGGACTTTGTTAGCCTCCGGGATAGCGTTGGTGAGATGGGGTTAGAGGTCGGCGGCGATGTTGAGGGAGTGTGGAGTGCATTCCGGGACGAGTTTATGGTGCTGCAGTCTGCTGCCATACCCTCAAAACCGGTCACCCCTGCTTCAACACAGCCAAGTGGTTCAATCGTGACATCGCTTCGGCTATCCGAAATAGGAAAGTAGCGTATAGGAAGACGAAGGCCAATCGTTCCCATGAGAACACTGAAGCGTATGTCCGCCTGTGTAGGGAAGTGAAGGCGAAGGTTAGGCTAGCGAAACGTAACGAAGAACTACTGGTGGCAAGCCTCTGCAAGGGGAACCCTAAGGAGTTCTTCAGTTATGTTAATAGTAGAAAGCCCATTAGAAGCATGATAGGTCCGTTAAAGGACCGAAGCGGCGTTCTGCGGACCTCCGACGCAGACATCGCTAATGCGCTTAATGAGTACTTTGCGGGAGTGTTCACCAGGGAGGACACCCGCATCATCCCCGAGCCAGGCGTGAGGCACGAAGGTGCTGGCCTGGATAGTGTTCGATGTACCGCGACAGTCGTTGCCGATAGAATAGACAAACTGAGCGCGTTTAAGGCTCCTGGGCCAGACCAGTTTCTCCCCAGAGTGTTGCGAGAGGTGCGCGACCAGGTGGCTCCCAACCTGGCTACAGTCTTCAATAAATCGTTGGAGACGGGCCAGGTGCCTGGTGACTGGATGGAAGCCAACGTGACTCCTATCTTTAAGAAAGGGGATCACAAAAGTCTAGGGAACTATCGTCCCATTAGTCTCACTTCAGTTGTAGGTAAATTATTAGCGGGGATAATAGCGGATAGGATCGTTGACCATTTGGATTCCTACAAGCTGCTTGGGGACTCCCAACATGGGATTAGACGGCATAGGTCGTGTCTCACCAACTTGCTCGGGTTTTTCCACGTCATTTTGAGTGAGTATGATAAGAATAGGGCGATTGATATACTTTATCTCGACTTTCAGAAAGCATTTGATACGGTACCTCACCGCCGGCTAATGGCGAAAGTGCGCGCGCTGGGTATCGGTGGGGAAATAGGTAGGTGGATTGAAAACTGGCTGAAGAATAGGCGGCAAAGGGTTGTAATTAAAGGGGTTAGTTCGGGTTGGGCCTCGGTCACTAGTGGGGTTCCTCAGGGTTCCGTTTTGGGGCCACTGTTTTTATCATTTACATAAATGATATCGACGGTGGCATCGTCAGTCGGATCGCCAAATTCGCTGATGACACCAAGCTTGGGGGCCAGTGTTGGGACGCCCGAAGCGATCGAGGAACTGCGTGCGGACCTAGGTAGGATAGGAGAGTGGTCCGAAAAATGCAAATGCCGTTTAACTTGGGTAAATGCAAAGTGATGCACATTGGCTACGCCAATCCCAAGTCGGACTACTCGATGTTGGGGAACAATATTGAGGCGACTGATTTGGAAAAGGACTTGGGTGTGCTAATTAGCAGCGACCTTAAGTTTACCGAACAGTGCGTAGAGGTGGAAAAGAAAGCCCAGAAGCTGTTGGGTTATATCAGGAGGCAATTTCAGTTTCGGAACAAGGAGATTGTGCTCTCTCTGTACAATTCCCTGGTTCGGCCGCACCTGAAGTATGCTGTGCAGTTCTGGTCGAACACCCTCAGGAAATATTGAGAGGCTGGAGCGAGTGCAGGCGAGGGCCACAAAGTTAATCCCTTCCGTTAGGCATATGGGCTACAATCGACGGTTACGCGCCCTGAACTTGTTTTCGCTGGAAACTCGGAGGCTGCGCGATCAACTGATCGAGGTTTTCAAGCTCTTACGCGGGTTCAACGATGTCGATTTTAGAAGCATGTTTAGTTTAAATGATAACCCAACTCGCAACAATGGTTGGAAGTTGGATTTGAAACGGTTTAGGACTAGTGTGTGTGGGAATTACTTTACGTATAAGATCTGTGACACGTGGAACAGTTTACCTTTAGAAGTTGTGAACAGCTTCTCTGTGGATCTTTTCAAGAAAAGGTTAGACCAAATCTTGCACACTATTTGAGTGTGTAGAAGATTTTCCCTGGCACCCGTTGCCATTGGTACCTCCTCGGTATTGGCCGCAAGGCCTTTTGAGGTACTTCTTTTCCTTGTAACTCCTTGTAACTCCTTGTGCAGTTGGCACAATGAAGGCTAATCGTTTGCATGATGTTCCTCTATCAAGTGTCAATGAAATGGAAAAAAAGAATAGAAGAAAAATGGAATGTGTAAGTGATGGAAAAATTGTGATCATAAGGTGGAAGGACAACAAAGCAGTGACCGTTAGGACCAACTGTACAAATGTTCACCCAATAATAAAAGCAAAAAGGTATTCCCACTCTGAAAAACGACATACTGATGTCGATATTCCAAATACAATTCGTGAATATAATAAGCATATGGGTTATGTTGCCTTTTAGTTCAGCATGTAAACTGTTATCTAGTAAGTATAAGGTCACAAAAGTGGTGATGGTCTATGTTTTTATGGATTCTTCAGGTTTTTGCTGTAAATGCTTGGAGAATTTATAAAGCTATGCATCCTGATATTTCTCAAATACAATTTCTTCGTTCAGTCTGTTCAATGGCTCTTGTGGTTTTCGGTCAGAAAAAAAAAAGGTGCTGGCAGGCCAACTCCTTTGTCCTTTCCTTCTCGTGATTCTGCAAAGTTTGATTGTAAAAATCACTGGCTGATTTCCTCGGAATCGTGTGCTTTGCGTTGTGCTAATTGCTCTGGAAGAGCTTCATATAAGTGTGAAAAGTGTGATCTAGGGTTGCATCCCAAATGTCATAAAGCCTATCACGTACGTAGTTCATAAGATTTTGTTATAGCATATAAGTATATACTTTTTCTTTCAACTGTGAATTCATTTTAGTTTTCTGTATTTTGCTTTATGATCAATTTCTGATGGAATATAGCTTTTTCTAAGTACACAACAAAATACAAGTTTCTCTAACTTATCCTTTTATCAAATATTTATATAGAGTAGATAAATATTATAGTACAAAATAGGTTTTCACCAAAAAATGTTAGCTGACGTTTGAGAAAAGCTCAAACAATTTATGTAAAGGACTTTGGACAAGAAGGGAAGGAGATTCCAAATCTGTATTGGACTATTTAATTATTAAGCAGGAAGATGATTCACATGTAAAGGAAGTGTATATAGATGAAAAGAAAGTCTGGACCCCTTATAGAGTAAGTGATAAAATTACTTACAGTGACCACTGTGCAATGCAATGCGTACTATCAACTGGTATGAGGCAGCCTGTAAAGTAAATCAGCAAAAGGAAAAATTGATAATAGGAAAAGGACTAAAGAAATTTAAGAGATTAACTCAGGGGGCGAACCTCATAAAAATTGTATCATTAAACAAAAATCTACAAGAAATGTATAATACAGGGTGTCTCAAAAGTCACTATCTATTTTGAAAAATAATGGGAATTACGAAAAACTGGTTTAAGACATGAAAAATATATTTATTTCAAAGTAAGTGCCACAAAGAATTAGTGCTATTTATTTATCTGTCTCCACATGGCGACCATCAGTGTCTCTACAGAGCTCAAAGCGATAAGTTGTTTCCCGGAACACACTTTCCAGCATTTGAGGTGTTATTTTCTGAACTGCATCGGTAATACGATTTCGAAGTTCGGCTACATCACTAATTCTTCTACCAGTGTACACCTTAGACTTAATGAAACCCCAGGCGAAAAAATCTAATGGTGTTAAATCGGGTGAACGTGCTGCCCATGGTTGTGTTCCTCCACGACCAATCCAGCGACCGGGGAAGCGTCTGTCAAGATAATCACGTACAATTATTGCATAATGGCACGGTGCTCCATCCTGCTGAAAAACTACTGTGTCAAGAATGCCATCTGTAAAAAGTTGAGGTTCGAGGAATTGTTCAAGCATGTAAAGATAATAAACCAATTAACTTTTTTAAATACACAAATTTGCACCAGAAGTACATATTTTTATGCCAGCATAGCATTTTTAAAAAAAACATCTAATGTCACCGAAATAGATAGTGACTTTTGAGACACCCTGTATATCGGAAAACAAAATTCAAGAAATAATGGAAGAGTGTAAGACAGTTATTAAGTGGAAGAGAGTAACAGAAAATATAATTGTAAAGAAATTAAAAAAGATAAAAAGAATTTATAAGAAAAGAAATTATGACTGGAATAAGAGTGAAGAAGAAAAGAAGAAAGCAAGAACGCGAGTGAGTTTAATAGAGGAATGGATGATAGAGGAGAAAAAAATAAAAAATAAAAAGAAAATAATTAAGATACTGGAACGGTTAAAAGGAAGAGGAGGACTGGATAATGGAGCATTTTGGAAATTTAAAAAGGATATGGACAGAAATACAAAGGTGGAACGAGGAGCTATAAAAATAGAGAAGGAAAAGTTGTAGAAGAAACTAGTGAAGTATTAAAAGTACAGTATATGAAGATTATTACCATGATCTACTTATTACAAATAAGGCAGAAAATAAGGAAGAGAAAAAAGCTGAAGAGATTAATAAACTACACCTGGAAACTATTAAAGCTGTAGTAGAGGATAGACATATCATAAATAGCATTACAAATGAGGATGTTGAAAATGTTATTAGAAAGTTAAAAAATAAGAAGTCAACAGACCAACAAGGATGAGCAATAGGTAATGAAGAATGCTGGATGGGATGTAATAAGAAGTATGACAAAACTATTCAATGTAATTCTTAAGACTTACAATATCCCAGAACAGTGAAACAATATGAAAATAATATCAATTTACAAAAGTGGTGATAGACTGGACATAGGTAATAGGAGGGAGATATTCATAACAAGTATAGTTAGTAAAATTTTTGAGAAAGTTAGACTAAATAAGAAGAGAAGTGACTGGAATCGGGGATTAATATGTACCAATGTGGAGAAATAGAAGAGAAATCAACAATAGACCACATATTAACGTTGAATGCAATAATTGACTATAATAAATATCTAGGTAACAATACATATGTTTGGTTTGGGGATGCTGTAAAATGTTTTGACAAGCTAGAGTTGAAGGACTGCATCAAAGAAGCATCAAAAGTAGTAGGGCCCAGAAGAAGCATTACTAATATATAACTTAAACAAAAATGGCACACTACAAATAAAAACACCTTTAGGTGACACTAGCCCAAAAAATATAGAAGCGGTAGTCAAACAAGGCACGTCTCTGGAACCCAGACTGTGCTCAGTGGACACATATAGAGTAAATAATATGGGTACATGCCTGACAAGAATAAGGGAAATAGAAATTCAATCATATACTATATTTATGGATGATATAATGCAGGCATCAAGTAACTTAGGAGTGATAGAAAAAGTAATTAGTAATTGTAGATCAATGGAAATACTAAAAAAATTTACATTTAATAATAAAAACGAGAAATCAGCAGTAATGACAATAAATGTGATGAGAAGAAAAGTACCTGAAATGAGAACAATTAACAAAGTGAAAATGGGAAGTATAGAACAAGTGCAACAACACAAGTATTTGGGACAATGGTTCAATAGCAGAGTTGATCACCAAACACATATACAAAAGAAGAAAACTAAGATAAATTTCATGATAGCAGATCTAAAGAGATATGGAGATCCAGCTACAGTGGGCCATTGGTCAATGAAGGTGAAAATAAAATTGTATGAAACCATAATAGTACCTACAATATTTTATGGAATGGAAACATGGACGAGAACAAGGACAAAGGATATTGAAGAACTGGAACAAATGCAGGGAAGAATTGTAAGGGAAATAACAGGAATGAAATGTAGTACCCAATATTGGGGATTATTAGCTGAATTAGAAGTGTGGCCAGTCAAAGAAAAAAATTGGATACAAGAAGATAATGCTAATGAACAATATATTAAACTCAAATGAGGATAGATTAATTAAAATGATAACCGAAGATCAGTTGAAAAATCCATACCCAGGATGATGGGCAGAGGAAGTGGCAGAAATGTGTAAATTATATAAAATAACATTAGAGGACTTGAAAATGATGAAAAAAGTGAATTAAAGAAAAGTGTACGACAAAAACTTAATGAATATTTACAGGAAAAACTAATAAAGAGGAAAACTAAAATGAAAAAACTAAGATTCATTGATGAATTTAAAAGAAAACATTGAAACTATGAAAGAAAAGGATATGAAGATTATAATGGAAATCCGACTAAATATAGTAGAGGTGAAAGAAAACTATAAAGGAAAATATAAGGACATGAAGTGTGAAGTATGCAGGAGAGAGAATGATACGACAGAACACTCGTTTCATTGTGAAAAACTAAGAAACATAGTGGGGGAGATGATGGGAGTAGAAAATATAAAAAAACCAGAAAGTATCAAAAATTATATTGTAAAAAATAATGGAAATTAGAAGAAGACTCTGTTGACAGTAAAAGTTTAAGTACATAATAGAAGATACAGTGTAGAGGCTCTGCACCGGAAACGTATGCTGATCCGCAGGATCAAGTGAGCAATTTCTGAACCTGGAACCTGGAACCGAGTGGTAGACTTTTCTACCAGACCAAAAAATAAGCTTCCAGTCCATGAAATTTTTTCAAACTTCAAAATTAAACAAATAACTGTATAACAAACTAGTACACTAAAAATCATCGAAAAAATATGAAAATCAAAATCTCGGCGTTAATGGATTAAGGTTTATTATTCTGCAGGCACAAAAGAATTGCCTTTCTGCAGGACACATTTTCAGACTGATCCATGATTTTTGTAGGCAACGCCTTTTTGTTTTAAACAAATTTTGCACAAAATTAGCGCTTATCATACCTTTTGAATAGAAGGCTTTAAGCCAGTGAGAGCTTAACATTTACTTAAAGATCACGAGTAGTATAGCCGCAAAAGGGGAGAGTGCAGGAATGTTGCAATTTATTACGTAATGTTGCAGTGTTGCAAAGGGGGTGGGGTGTTGCAAAGGGGGCTGTTGCAAAGGGGGTGTTGCAAAGAAAATCCCCCAAAGGGGAGATGCTGCAGATGCAACAAGGAAAACTTGGAGGCGGCGTTATCCCCCAAGAGAAAGGAGAGAAAGGAGGAGAGGTGTTCACCTGGCAGGAGCCAAGTGCATATTAAGACTTCAGCCGAGTAGGCGCTGTTTTATAGGCTCCTAATCAGCAAGTTGGCTGAGCCAAGGGGGGGAGGGGTACACCTGGAGGAGAGAGAGAGAGAGAGTAGTGGCCTTTGATTGCAAGGCATGCAACTTGGAGGCGGAGTTCTCCCCCAAGCTATTTTCGTTTACCTAACCTAAGAGGCCTCTAAGGGGTTTTCCCAAAGGGCCAGAAAGAGATAGGACCAGAGGTCCTTTCTCGGCTGGGAGCCGAGCTTGCAATGACTCCGTCATCAGCTTCTCACTCTTTTATAGATCTCTATTCCGGCTGAGTTGCCAGATAGCGCCATGTATTCAGTTGCCAGATAGCAAAAACCATATAAAATACCACAATATATTTATATAGTTAATCAATTGGAAGATTCAACCATATAAAATACTACAATATATTTATATAGTTAATCAATTGGAAGATTCATTTAAACACACGCTCCAATAAATCACTTAATTCCTATTTAAATACCGAAAAACGAAAGGAGAAGAAACCTTGCGAAGAAAGTTGAAAAAACGAAACCTTGCGAAGAAAATTGAAAAAAACGAAATCTAATGAAACGAAGAAAGTTGAAATTAACCAAAACACACGCTCGACCCCAATCCCCCATCTGTGTTTTTTATATATATATATATATATATATAGAAAGAATCATAATAACCGTGTCTATTTGTCAACCCTTATATATATATATATATATATATATATATATATATATATATATATATATATATATAAATTGAATTTCGCCGAATTAAAACCAAAAAGCAAGCTCGTACATTCCCCCAATCTCCTCACCCCATCTGTGTTTATATATGAATGAACAACTCGTGCGCACACACACACACACACACACACACACACACGCAAACGAGGATTCGTTTCTCCGACACGAATCACACCTGATTGCCAGAGGCTTTTTTTTTCTGACCATAATTTTACCTTTCAGTCACCTCGACCAAAACCTCTCTTGACTCCCTTTCTTAGCGATCCTGAAAGTACTAATAATTATATATATATATATATATATATATATATATATATATATATATATATATATATATATATATATATATATGTATATATATATAATATATATATATATATATATATATATATATATATAGAAAGAAAGAGAGAGAGTTTTGTTCATTAATAAATATTAATCAGCGAAAGAAATAAGGTAGGCAAACATGAAAGTACTAATAATTATATATATATATATAGAAAGAGAGCGAGAGTTTTGTTCAAATAAAGGAATCCAGTGGTGGCCAACCGATGCGGGCCATTTTTAGGTTTAATTCGGATGCGCCAAAAAAAAAAAAAAATTGTGAAAAAATTACTAATAACTTGTAAGTAAAAATAAAAATATAATATTTACCTTAAATAGAAATATAATGTGAAAAATATTTACCTTAATTTTTAGGTAACTACATCTTAACTGCTTAAATCTTTGTTTTTTAATATTTAGTGTTAGAAGTGAAAATTTAGCACAATTCATACTAGACCTCGATGCGACACTTCAAAGTACAACCATCCCCCTGTTAACGACCTACTCGTTTATCGACCACCCGCGGATACGACCGCGACCGATCGTACCGATTTTTGGAAATCATACAATGTTTTGCATTGTATAAAAAACATTGCAACTGCTTGGGAGGATGTTACTGCGAAGTGTATGATAGGCATTTGGAAGAAGTGCCTAAAACGATCTGTGGGTAATTTCGAAGACTTCGATAAGTTTGAAAATGTCGATGAAATTAATAGAAAAATAGTGTTACTCGCCAATACCCTCAATTTAGAAGTAGAAGTGGAAGATGTGGAAAACTTAGTGGAATACCAAGAGAGAGAGCTGACAAACGAAGAGCTGATAGAGTTGGAAGAACAACAGCATTTGGAGGAAAAAGAAAGAAAAGAAGAAAAAGAAGAAGCACCAAAGCCGTAAAACAAGGCCTTCGTTTACCGACCTGGTCGTCGGAACGGAACCCTGTCGTTAAACGGGGGATGGCTGTACTTGATAATATTTTGGGAAAAAATGAAAATATTATTTTCTCGAAAACTATGGGTGATAGAAAAATTCTGAAACCGGAATCAGCATCAAAAGTTCTATAAGAAACACCAAATAGTTTTCAAGAAATGTTGTCCCCTAGTGCAATTTCTCGCCGAAATGGAAAGGTTTTCACTCCACCTTAGACCCACAGTTTAACGTGGATTCAGGAATACATCTCGACAGGGAATGATTGCTCACTATTTCATCGAGATAATTAAAGCTCATATACAGGACCTGCACTGTCTATAAGATCTGCAGGAAACTCTGAGTAAATGGAAATATTATTATTTTCTCGAAACTATGGGTGATAGAAAAATTCTGAAACCGGAATCAGCATCAAAAGTTCTATAAGAATCACCAAATAGTTTTCAAGAAATGTTGTCCCCTAGTGCAATTTCTCGCCGAATTGGAAAGGTTTTCACTCCGCCTTAGACCCACAGTTTAACGTAGAAACCGAATGCTCTTTTAAAAATATAATTAGGATATATTTCTTTATTATAAAATCCTCTCGATTACATTAGTGACTAATGATCCCGGAATAGTGGGGGAAAAATATTGACATGGTAAAGACAGCAAGGAGTAATACGAGCATTAAATCTATTGGTGAAAATATAAAGATGCCATTACTCGTCCAGACCCGTTATAGCGGATTGGTACACAAACTTATCATAGCTCCACCCAGCTACACCGGCAGCCAATCACTACGAACATCTGGCCTTAATCTTTTGGGGCGGAGCTTGGCGATTGTGCATATAAAAGGGGATATTTTTCAGTTTGGAGTACAGTAGCTATTTTCGCGTCAGTGAATAATCATTCCTTCTGCCAGTGCATTCCTCCACCATGGACCACGAACTGTACGTCTCCCCGGATTTGTATGAAGAAAGTGACACTGCAGCATTAACTGCAATTAATCTTTTTAACGCAATTGACCGTGATGAATTATTTCCAACGCAAACCGTTGAAGATATTTGCAGTGACGCTCCTTACAATCCGACGCAAGGGACTACCATAGAAATGTAAGTGTCTATAATTCAAGAAACATGATTTATATATATGGAGGATTGTAGTATCTCGTCAAATACTTCATTTAGATACCAAAAATCGAAATTTTTTATGGCAATCGTTTTAAATGTTATTTGGTTTTACCTCTTATCGCCATTATGCTAAAATCGAAATTTTTTATGGCAATCGTTTTAAATGTTATTTGGATTTACCTCTTAAATGAGTTTCGAACCAAAGATATCTTCACATAATGGGGTTGTCTGTATACTCTGTATATGTTTTAAAAGAATGAACATTATTCCTTTAGGTCCGATGAGGATTTGACACGTGTTATACAATCTTTTGAAGAATCTCGTGTCATGAATACGGAGGATATACTGATCAGTCAGCATAATGAATGTCACACCGAAATAATGTAAGTGTTTTTCGAGCTTTTTGGGGTAAGAAGACAATATATTTTCATAAATTTATTAAATGAAAGAAATCAGTACAATAACCAACTACAGAATATACCGTTACAAATATACACACACGAACAAAAACATTATACTATACAACGAGTACGTACAATTGGAAAACGGGTTTTTATCTGTCTGCATACCATTTCATCGTTTCGGTGAGTGTGGCACGGGTCAAATAAATTTTAAAAATTTATAAATTCTTTATCACATGACATATGCATGAGAAATGAGGCGCAGTACATTCCGCAAACATTACTAAAATATCCTTGTATACAAAAGGGGTTCCATACAACTTCGGGAATATGTAACTGAGCGAGAAATTTTACAATAATAGGGTCACTCCAGGGTTGAGTACCGAGTGAATCAAAATAGTACAGGCGCTGTCTATTTTAAAAATAGACAGCGATCCAGTGAATCCCTTCATTACCGATGACATCTGTGTTCACAATAAGACTACCGCATTCTCGCGTACTTGGCAAACTCAATGTTTCATTCTTCGCAAACACGCCGATAAATTTGGAACGTGTGACTCATTCACTATTCATTACTTTCTGAAGTGTATTAGCATCCATTTTAAAAGTCAGTGATAACGCTCCTAAATCTATCTACTTCTATTAGGGCTTGCGATTCGAGATATACTAGTACACTAATAGGTGCGTCTATAGGCTTGGCGAATTCCAGCCGCACTGAGATGTTTCCGCTCTGCTGTGGGGTTAAATGGGTATTTACCTAGCAGATAAGTCAGGTGTAATGTCAAACGGATAAAGGTTAAATTGATCAATGAATTCTTCCTGCGTTACCCCATTACCAAGCTCATCACGATGTAGTGAATACGTTTTATTATTTATTATCTTCATTATTTATTTACGCTTCTTCCTACTTTATTATTATCTCTATTTATTCTCTATCGGCTCTTTGCTTCATTTATCACTTTCTTCGTATAGTTTCCGGTAGCCACGCCGAGTTCTGACTCTAAAACCGTTACAAAACGAAGGGGGGAGGGGGAGGTATATTGATACTCTTTATTAACACTTATTACCTTTTATTAATTTCGAAATTGGTTTAGTTAATTAAGGTATGCGAGTATGAAATATTACTAAATATATTTACGTCGGAGAGGGACACTCACTAAATTAATTTTACGTTACATTTTGTCAACCTATCGTGTAAGGCGTTGCCTCAAGACTGAGTATTATGTGTTATAATCTGCTCTCTTGGGTCCCTGTTCAGGACTACCAACTATACCCATTTTAAACAATTAATTTCATAATTATTAGTAAATGATTTACATTAAACATTATCTTATTTAATTAAACAAAATTTAATATTCTTAACTAAGCATTACTACAACAATCACCTGCAATATGGGTCAGATTACTATAGGCTCTGGCACAAAGAGGTAACACAGCGTCTGATGAATAGTCCGTACCCATTGTTCCACCCAAAGCAGTGCCATTAACGTATAGAGTTATATTTTTAAGTCCGAAATTCTCGAATTTAAAGGCACTCTTTTTATATTTTCCATTCACCGGAGCATGGTCCTGCATACCGATTAATATCCTTTTAGGAAGATTTCCCAGGGCAATGTTTTCTATCTGCTTCGATGCCAACCCTGCAGGAACCGTATATAGTTTGATTTGTACTCTGTTAATAGGATATTTCACTGTAGCATTTAGTAAATTTTTCTCAATTTCTAGTTGTTTTGGTGAACTTAATTTCACTCGCCGTACGCGGAGGTATGTGTCCATAATGTGAACCACAACGGGCTTTGCACCCTCCTCTTGATCAGCATCCAGATTTAAGCAGATCTCAGGACTCGTGCGGGTGAGCTTTATTTTCATATCCACCCCGTTGACAAGCAACTTCTCCTGGAAAGTGAAATCTGTGTGCAACCGTCCAAAACACTCGTATATTTTCTTTTTAGAATTTTTAAATTTGTCCTTTATACTACTTTCATCTTTAGTTTGATAATATCCCTCGGCACTTAAAAAGGTAGCCATCGCTTCTCTGAAAAAGTTGAGAACATTTTCCAGATAGGCGCGTAGATGATAGTACCCCGTGCCTTCCGATATGGTGGTCTGATTTAAATATACGTCACACTGGTTGAATATGGAGTGCAGAAAATTTGTTTCAGGGTATACAGCATATTTGTCATCGCAGACCGTTCCATCAGAATGGGCTATACGTAGCTTAGCGTACATGTGCGCACAGCTTGGATCAAAAAAGTAAGGGCCTGAGCTGGGTATCACGAATTCTATAGGTGCACTCGGGGAACTAATTGTGTTTAAAGGGTTAATTGTAATAAAATCACTGTGCTCAATAGAAACTTGGGTTGGTGGCAGCTCAAAAAGGGACAGCTCCGATTTACAGCATTGTGAACTACATGGGTGGATGAAGCGTGCCATGGCGAGTTAGAAATAGTGCCTCCTCTCTCGACAAGTGGAAAACAAACTATGATTCATGAGATCAATGTCCTTAGCTTATATCAGTCAAAAAAGTGGTCAACCATAGGTTTCATTCGCTTACAGCACTTCTTTTTTGATAGCCTTTTACGTTTAATACCACGTGACCCCTTCTTCCGGGCAGCCCTCTTCTTCTTCCTGCCACCACGCATTTTTCTCTTTGCATCTTTGATGATTTCGTCCCGTGTACGCTTTAAATGTTTTTTTAGAGCTTCTTTAGGTTTAGCCCCGGCCTGATTGTAGCGCTTTCCTTCCTAGGTATCTGGCACCCCTCTTCAGCAAAGGAACAGCCGTACGTAGTATGGATGAAAAAATGGATCCAAGTCCACTACCGCGCTGGTATCTCACCCCGGTGAAAGGCTTTCTATCCATTATAACTCAGTGCGTCGAAAGTGTAGCTTCACTGTTAAGCTCCCGTTACCGAATGGGAAGTTTTCACCCTCAATCGTTCTTATATATATTGAGATATTGGTTATTAAATTAGTTGCGACATTCACATAATCGGGTCTGTCATATGTAATACTCAAACTCCTTCCTCTATGGTTGGGGATGTGAGCAATGCGCAGCAGGCGTGCCTGGGTATCCCCAACAAACTGGTGCTCCACTATATTACTGTAAATATAGCACATGTCTGGGGACCTTTCAGCCAATTTCGCCATCTTCAATTGATACATTAATCTGGACAAGTCATACTGTGTCTCGTGAAATGTGTCTCTTTGGAAGGCTGCGCTATATCGGCCATTGGTTAGAATTTTGAACTTTCTATGGTCTTAATACGTCTGTTAGTCTTTGATTTTAGGATTAGTGTATGTGCAGGGTTGTTTACGATTTCGTATACTAAATCATTCGTAAGGTTTGAGTTTCTTAAACTTACGTTTAAGCCTCTCACAACATCCTCGACCGAACATTGACCCAGTCCTAGTCTTACTTCTGTACTGTAATACCGTGCAGCCTTAGTCCGAGCGATACGCATAGTTTAATCCATAGCTACCCCAGCTTTTTCACACTCGTCAATGTCTCTAAGAATCGTAAAAACGGTTTCTTTATGTTCAATATTTAAAAAGATGGTGTCCAGCTGAATTTCGCATATCCCCACCTCATACGAATCACGACCCAATTCAATGTGCCCGTGGAGTTCTGTTACAAAGTTGGCTAGTGTGTTGTTAGGGTGTACAGACAGGGACGAGGAGGACGGGAGTGTGACGTAGAAATGGTTAGGAGCCATGTTGCATACTATTTAAGCTTCATTATTGCATCAGCTTTTATATAGATGTTGAAGCTTTCTGGGTACCCTAGCCATTTCACCAGGTACATTTTTCTCTTTCCTGAACCTTTGCTTCCTAAAATTTTCTCAATTTTAAACACATTTTTTCCTAAATTAAACGCAACTTTCTGCAATTCCTCGCGGTAAAAGCCTCCTGAGATTTCTTCCCCATTCAAATGTTCAATGTAATACATCATTATCTCACCTTTAGGTCTCATAGCCCTAACTTTAAAAATCTCGCGTGTCCATCCTTGCTCAAAACCTTTTGCGAATTTATTCCCCGAACGCGACAGCCTTACATAATCATTGATTTTGAAGCGCGCCGAGTGTGGTATTGGTGATCCATCTCTTCTCGGGAGCTTACCTCTTTCTAAAACTTCGTTAGGTGTTTTCCCAATCGTGCGATGGTTTGAGCGGTTGTAGGATGATGCCAATGATTCCAGAATGTCTAGAAATCTGTATGTGTTTTTATGTGTAAAATAACGGTGCATGCGTTCCTTTATGGTGCGCTGAACTCTTTCAGCTAAAGAAGCCTTATGTATAGAATTGGTTGTGTAATAGCTGATATTAAACTCTGTCAACATGTTCTGAAAAGCACGGCCTATAAATTCCTTCCCCATATCCGTACAAAAATAGCCAGGAACCCTGTTTTCTTTTAACATTAGCGTTTTGGTGGCTTTAGCAACTGTTTCAGGTGATTTATTTTTCAGAGGAACTAGCCACAGATATCTAGAGAATACGTCTATTATGAATAGAATGTAGCGGTAACCATCGTTATACACAGAATATCTTTGCATGTCTGTTAAATCTGCTTGCCAAATAGAATCAATCGAGGAAGCCGCTGTCTTGGCTGTTTTAAACCTTTTTCTCACAGGCTTATGAAGCGTATAAGCGTCCTGCTCCCTCAAAAATCTTTCAACATCTTTTTTCCCTACTCCGTAAACACTTCTGTACAGTCTATCTACACCGCCGTAAGAGGATGGGTTAGAAATGTCATAATAGCGTTTAGTTAATACGTTAGCCATTTGCGTATTTTAGAGGCACGTGGGTAGGGTTGGTTTAACCTCTTCGTGCTCCTCTTCAAAGGTGTTACCGCCGGGGGTGACGGCGTCTTCAATTGTGTCACATGCGTTGCATGTTCCAAGTCTTTTAACCTGTTCAGATTTCCTATCAACGTTTTAGGGACATTTATTTGTTGTAGTCTTGCTTTAATATGCTTCCATCCTGATGGTGATGGCCTATCCCACTTTCTCACCAGATCATGGACAATGTCTACGATATTCGATCCCTGTACCTTTGATCCTTCCACAATCCTTCCTGTATCGGTCCATTGTATGGCTGGATCCTCATTCAATAGATTATAAAGACTTAAGCCTTTACTCATCAATGTATGTGGGAGGGTGCTTTTTAATACATGTTCGATATGTTGTGTGGCTAATCCCTTAATTTTGGTTGGTCAGCTGTATCGTCGGGCTCAGATCCTATGTCGCCATGTCCATCGTCTCCCGTGCTGTGCCTAATAACCACAGGAATATCTGTAGGGCTCTTATAATCTTCATACTCGTGAAGAAATTTCTGCAGAGCTTCTTGGTATAAGATTCTTTTCTCATCAGGTGTTTTTTCACTGTTTAATAGGGCTAGCAATTCGCTTTCCATTCTTTTAAGTCTGCTTTTACGGGGATCTAGATCCGTGTCTGGATTCCTTTGCAGTGAAGCGTACACCTCGTGGGAAATCACTACCACTTTTTTCATTATATTAATCTAGTCAGTAAAGGACCCAAAACTGAAAATAAGATGGGGAGAAATGACCCTCCTGTTTGTACAATAATTCGTTTTTTCTTCGCTACAGTTTGACTTTTACGAGCGAGTGCACGTATTATGTTCTTGTAGCGGCGTAGGCGAGCCTTCTGAGGGGTTTTCATTGATACATTGCAATTTATAACGTTAAGACAGATTTCACAGATGCATTTTAAAAAGTCGGCGTCGATATTTTTAATAAACATCTGCTGCATTGCCCGGGGCAGTCGATGATAGATTTTTATTAATTCACGGTATTTCTTTAGTCTCTTTGTCATTCTGGAATATACACCGTTTGAGGCTCGTTTGGAAATATATTCGTTCGTAGAAGCACTCTAAACGTGTTTCGCGGATGAAGGTCGGAAAGCAAATATCCGTAACGCGTGCTTATAGCTTCTTTATAAACTTCCAAAAACTCCTTACGCTGATTCGGGAACATTTGATTGGCTAATACCCCAATTTGTGATACATCTCTACGTTGCGCGAATAAGACTAGATATTGCGTATTTAACGACACATCGCGCATGTATCTATTTTTGAAAAATAGATTCTGATTGATGAAGAACACGCTTATGTTAAGATGGTGGGAGAATACTGTAAATGTCTCGGCAAACGTTTTATCCATCTCCAACATGAGATCGTCAATTACAATGATTGTATGTTCATTTCCCTTTAACGAATTAACGTCATATACGCCTTTGTGGAACAAAATATCATCTTGGTACTCGTTGAACACTGATTGATACGTCGAATAGCACCATATAACTTTATGCACAAATTTCGAGAACATCTCTCCCTTTTCTTTAATGATTTTAAGTATAAACACAGTTTTACCACATCCTGTAGGTCCAGATATAATACATGTGGATGGACTCGTGAATCTGAATTTTTCTACAGAGTCCATTTCTAACACGTCACACTCCTAAGTGGGTCATTTACAAAATATTACAAATTTTGAGTGCTGTTCCTTATATTTTGCTTTCTTCTCCCACAGAACCGTGAATGACGATGAGGTAGAGCATCCCATCATTGACATTACGGATGACCTCGACGACAGTGTAGTTGTGATCTCCTCCCCTGCCAACGAACCCTCACCAGCGATACCGGTAGCACGTCCAAAGCGGAGGTATGATGAAGAGAACCCCACGTCAGGTATAAAGCGACCGAAATACGCGCCTGTTGCACCAGTCATAGATCCCCAACCCTCAACCACTTACGCAACAATCCCCCCAGCAGCACCTCCCGCTAATATATCCCCTTATTCATCCGCCACAGTTGCCCCCCGTTCTGTTAAGTCTACAATAATAGATCCCCAACCCTCAACCTCCTACGCAACAGGCCCCCCATCAGCACCTTCCGCTAATATACCCCCTAATTCATCCGCCACAGTTGCCCCCCGTTCTGTTGAGGATGATATAACGTTTGAGTTGGTGCGCTCCGCAGCCCCCACCCCAGCCTTGACTAGAAATCGGTATAGAGTCAGGGTCGACCCTAGAGCCATGTATAGCAATGGAATTGAGCGCGGGCTACGCCGGGTTATACAGCGTATTGTAGAGTTTGCTCTTCAGAACCGCGACGAGCGTGAAGTCAGGACGAGTCTGTCCTTTGGATTCGGGTCAGATGACGGTGATGTAGATGATTATTGGGTGATAGTGCCATTTAGACGTTTGGCGGCTGAAGATGTAGAATATATATTAGGACGTATAATGCAGGCCGCCCAAAGTAGTATAGCCTTTAATATGGACAACTTCACGGTAATATTGATCGTGTATTCCGTGTTGCGGGCCATAGTGCCATACCGTATACTCTTAACTTCAATTCTCCGACTATTTACCGAAAGCATATAAACGCCGATTGTGGTTGCGGCTTTATAGCAGTACTCTTAGCACGTATGTTTACTGTACAAAATACACGGACTCAAAAAATTTGCCTACGGTCGTGGAACGTGCCCGTAAACTAGCTGTAGACTGTGAACTTGAATTTGACTGTAATATGGGTCCTGAAGAGCTGAGAATGGTAGAACAGGAAATGAATGTCCGTATAGTTGTATTTGAGTTGGATGATCGTCGTAGGACTGTGTATGTTTTTAAAAGCTGTGTGAGAGATCGTACAAGACCCCTACTTATTTTAGGATTGTCAGGGACAACGTATCTCCCCATCCGTAATATAAGGTGGCTTTACGTGAGTTATGACAAAAGTCGAAAATATGGGAGACATCATGATTTGTGTAAGGGGTGCCTCGAGTTTGCGGATGATATAGTGAGACATCATGATTTGTGTAAGGGGTGCCTCGAGTTTGCGGATGATATAGTGAGACATTGTAAAGAATGTCACATGGTATGTGAGCAGTGTAAAAGCACCAAATGTGAAAGCCGTGTAGTTGAAGCTGAGAAGAGAGACTGTGATGTGTGTAGACGCACATTCTTCAATAATAACTGCTTTGATTTCCATAAATCAATTGGCACGTGCAGGAAAATGAGAATCTGTGAATGTGGTATGTTTCACACAATGGATAATTGGGGGAAATTTAAGCACAAGTGTGACGAAATTCACTGTCCTACATGCCAGGAGGAATATAAGGCGGATGGAGTAAAGCATGTATGTTATATGAAAGATGCTAAGCCTAAAAATAACCCTTGTATAACTGTATACTACGATATAGAAACATATACGAACGCTGAAACCAAAGAGGTAATTCCACATTTACTTGTGAGCCAGACCATCTGTGATGAGTGTATGGGGATCGAATGTGACGAGTGCCCCAAATGCGGTAAACGGACAAACGTTTTTAAAACGAATGTCCGCGATAGTCCTGTGAAACTATTTGTGTCCTATATTGTCAAGTTAGCCGACAAGTTCAAAAAAATGACTGTGTATATTCTCGCCCATAACGGGGCAAAGTTTGACACGCAGTTCCTTTATAAGGAGTTGCTTGAACACGAATCCTCTGAGATATTTACAGGTGATCCATTGAAAAGAGGCAACAAATTAATACAGATGCAGATAAGAGGCAATGTACAATTTAAAGATACTTTATTATTCACACCTTGTAAATTAGCAAAGCTACCCAAGGTGATGGGAGTAGCAGCTGAAGTTTCCAAAGGATACTTCCCTTACACTTTCCTCACCAGCGAGACTTTAAACTACGTAGGCCCACCACCACCCAAACATTATTTTAACTATGACTGTATGGATGAACGTGAAGACTTTGATCGATACTACAACAGTTTTAATGAAAGTAACCCTTATAATATAGCTGATGAATGTGAGCGTTATTGCGTGAATGATGTGCGCGTGCTTAGAGTATGTTTCCAGGCCTTTAGAAGGATGTACATAGCCCGTTTCAAATGCGATCCGCTGCAAGTCGCAACCACCATCGCATCATTATGTTTTACGGTGTTCAAGAATAACTTCATGCCTAAAGACACCTTAGCCATTATTCACCGAAACAAACCCCGCAGTTACGGACACAAGGCTATTTACTGGCTCATACACCTACAGCAACAGACAGGTGTATACATAAAGCACGCCCGCAACACGGGTGAAGTACCCATTAAGATTAATGGACGTGTTTTTTGGGTTGATGGGTTAAGTGAAAACCGTGTCACTGGTGTGAAGACTGTGTACTCCTTTAACGGATGCTGGTGGCATGGATGCCCCCGTCCTGAGTGCGGAATCGCCGGAGATATCCACGGTAGATCTCCTGCCGACTGTCTTGCATGGACCCGCACCCGCGATCAACTTATAGGATCACAGTTCACTCACAAAGTCTTGTGGGAGCATGAATATGATGCACGGATGGAGACAGACGAGGTGTACCGTGAGGAAATAAACACGATCAAGCGTTCAATGGTGCTGGATCCTCTCAAATGTGGTGATAGCTTGTTTGGAGGACGTACAAATCCATTCAGACTATACTTTCCACCTACGGAGGGCGTGAAGCTCCATTACTACGATTTCTGTTCTTTATACCCATACGTGATGAAGAACAATCCGTACCCCGTGGGCGCTCCTGAGAAACTGGTGGGACCTAACCTGCCCTCCATCAATGAATTTTCAAGAAATTTGAATGATCGTTACTTTGGGCTCTCTTTCGTAGACGTACTCCCCCCACGCAATTTATGGATGCCAATCTTACCTGTCGTTATCGACGACAAGCTCATGTTTCCCCTGTGCGTGAAGTGCGCGGAAGAGGATAACGGCGATTGTAACCATATACCCCACCAGCGTAAGATCAGAGGCGTATATACAAGTCCTGAGCTGGCCCTAGCCGTACGCCATGGTTATAGAATACTGAAGATACATGAGGTGTGGAGGTTTCAGAAGCTACCCAACCTTTTCACACCATATATAAACGCCTTTTTGAAGGATAAGGTTGAGGCATCAGGGTATCCGCGAGGAGTTGATACCGAAGATGAAAAGTCTGCCTATATTCAACGTTACCGCGACCGCGAAGGTATACAACTTGATCGTGTCCAAATTGCAAAGAATCCTGGCAAGCGCTTTAGTGCAAAGTTGTGTCTAAACAGTCTATGGGGAAAATTTGCGCAGAATACCGGCAAAGGGAACATTCATTTGGCACAAAGTTATAGTGATGTCTGGGATTATGCCAATCCTCCCGATAAAGAGGTCATGGAGATCGTGAATGTAGGTAATACTTACATAATAAAGTACAACAACACTGAATTGGCCACAGATACCTCAAGGGTTACAAACATACCTGTGGCCAGCTTCACAACAGCCTACGCCCGTATAAAACTTTGGGGTCTAGTGCATTCTCTTGGGCGGAGAGTATTGTATGCCGATACAGATAGCGTGATATTCACAGAGAGGGAGGGTGAATACATGCCCGCTATTGGGGAGTTCCTCGGCGAGCTCACTGATGAGATCAAGGATGAGTATGGGGACAACGCATACGCCGACTCTTTTGTCTCAACAGGACCTAAAACTTATGGGGTACGGGTCACGGTGGGGGAGGATATGAAATATATCGTGAAGGCAAAGGGTATTACGTTCAACCATGCGAATCGGCGGGTTGTTAACTTTGAATCGTTGAAAGATCTAGTGTGTTTGGACGATGATGAGGGCGAACGACCTCCCCAACTAATTGTAGGCACTCACAATTTTCGGGCACAGAAGCTGGGGGGCGTGAAGGAACTTAGGGGTGCAAAGGTGTGCCGTAACACCTATAGAAAACGTTACCAGTTACCTGGTACCTATGATACCGTACCCTTTGGATACCATAACGTTTGATGCTTCTATTGTTAACTGACACGTATTTGTCTTGTATATAATCTTTGATGTATATATTGATTTATTACACGTATTTGTAAATATATATATATAACTTGAATATCTCGTTTATTAAATCGTATTTGTAAATATATATATATATAACTTGAATATCTCGTTTATTAAATAAATCATGTTTCAATTAGCGTTTTACTTTCTCCTTTGTGTGTGTGTGGTGTGTGTGTGTGTGTGTGTGTGTGCGCAGGTGAAAGTTCTAAGCTCCGCCCACTGTAAGATCAGCAACGTGAGTCATGCTACTATCTGGGAGTCCCTGCGTGGTCAGTCGACTGCAGTAAGCCCTTGAGATCAGACGTCTATTCGCCAGCGTAGAAGAAAAGATCAGACGCGTATTCAAGTGGCTACCTTTAATATTGCTGGTACAACGTTTATGAAATGGTATTCAGCAAAGTGCCAGGATGTGGTGGATACCGAAAAACTTCCTATTCCCCCCTCCTATGCCTCTTTTAAAACCACATT
Organism: Bathynomus jamesi; assembly: GCA_023014485.1. NCBI lineage: Eukaryota > Metazoa > Arthropoda > Malacostraca > Isopoda > Cirolanidae > Bathynomus > Bathynomus jamesi. The sequence continues at coordinate 1,731,801 of JAJOZX010000209.1, read as the reverse complement.
GGATTGTGCGAAGTTCCAAGATGTACAAATACTCTACGGATGTTCTGGTGAGACCGTTGAAGGCTTTCGTTGCACAGACGATGTGCTGAAGTATGCTGCAGAGCTAAACTTTATAAAGTCTCACATATACCGTGAAGTAAAAGAAACAACGCGTGCAGAAGAGAAGCAGCAGGTATGGATAATGAGTCTTGCGGATGGGTGGTGTGACAAGCGGTATTACGTCATGCTACACCATGTCGATTACTCATACCCTACGACTGAAAATGTGAATCTCGTGATCATGGACAATCTTAAGTATTTTTATCACTATATTAATGTATATCATGATGAGGTTCGTAGTGAGGTTGTGGCTAGTGCCCTGCGTGAGTTTTTAACAGACTTTAGAGACGAGTATCGTTTGATGGGCAGAAAGGAAAAATATGAGCATATGTTCCTCTCAAATAGTGCGCCGGAGTGTGAAGATGTTTAGTAAAACATAAAATGTGCCTAGTTCGTGAAAATTATCCTGAGGTAAACTGTCTGGTGCGTAGTCTGGTAGTGATAAAACCGAAATTAATTCTTGTACCGGAAAAACACCTACCCAATATGTACAACAATTCGGTGCGACTCGCGGATCATACGAGTTCGAACAACCACATTCACGTATCATCGAGTCAGCCGCCCCGTCGAACCGTTCCTGCCTACCTGCGTGCCTCACACGGCTCATAGTTATCTCAGAGCTTGAACCGAGTGGACGTGCTCTCCTCGAATACGATGGAACTTCCTTTGAGCAGCATTCTCAACGCCTCGTACGATGTGTCCGTGACGAAATCGTTGCGCGTGTTCAGGCGTAAATCCGGTACTGTTAGCTATGTACTGGAAACGGAATGTAGACAAACAAACAAACGGGTTTATTTAAGTGTCGAGGAGATGAATAGAATCTTCGTGATAGTTGAGAAGTGGAGTGAAGATCGTTATAAAATACCTGCTAACGTAGGTACAAGAAGAGAGCAGATTAGTGACGCACCCTCATACGCCGTTGTATGTACGTTGTGTATAAATAACGATCGGCCGTGCATTGATATACGGCTGATGTGGAAGAATGCTTCTGATAATAACGCTCTTGTTCCTACGCGAAACCGTTTCATCCTCGACAGAATGTTTGAAATCGTCGGATTCCGCAAGCTGAAAACTATATTAGACGCGCGTGTTACGGATATGCTTTATTTTGATACAGTACTTGAATACGCATACACCGCTCTGCTCGATGGGTTTACCGAGTGTAGGGCTGAACAGGGTGAGAATGGTCTAGAGCTGGACGTTTATTTAAAAAGTTTAGACTCTTTGAAATACCATGAACTTTGGTACAAAGTAATTGATCGGTACAAGGCTGAGCTCACCTACACCGTTCGCCCTGAAGAACTATTTCTTTATATAACGCGCAGTTGTCGTAACGATTTAGAAGATTATTTCAATTGCCGCTATGTTGAGTGAAGATGAGTTCACGATTGAAAAGCTCGAGTCGGTAGAAATAAACCCTCGATTGGAAAAGCGTGTTTATAAACTTGTGTTTAATAATGTAGCTAACGATGAACTCTTTGTGCGTGCTTTTGATTGTATTCTAGGCGTATTTAAAGATGACTTACCAACCGGTTGTAAAGTGGGAACAAAAATAGTACTGAACGATATGAAAGCCCTTCATATCGAATACAGGTTTCCCTATACTTTAAGCGGTGAAATATTATTAAACCGCATATACTGCGTAATGCAGAGCAATAATGATGTAATTGTAAACTCGATTAAGTGCGAGTTTAGTATTTTGAAAAAAAAGTGAAATGTATTTATATATTTTGCGTGATATTTCTCCTGTACTGTTATGTTGAAGGATTATATGCATATTTCTATTATTATTGAAATGTATATTTATTTCTATATATCTCCATAATTGTGTGTGTGTGTGTGTGTGTGTGCATATTTCTATATATCTCCATAATTGTGTGTGTGTGTGTGTGCATATTTCTATATATCTCCATAATTGTGTGTGTGTATATTTTTTTGATTATATGCATATTCCTCAATTATTATTGAAATGTATATTTATTTCTATATATCTCCATAATTGTGTGTGTGTGTATATATTTTTTTGATTATAGGCATATTCCTCAATTATTATTGAAATGTATATTTATTTTCTATATATCTCCATAATTGTGTGTGTGTATATATTTCTCCTGTACTGTTGTATTGACGGATTATATGCATATTCCTCATTTATTATTGAAATGTATATTTATTTTCTATATATTTATAATAAACAGAATGATGCAATGTTGTTTTACTTAATTCTTTTCGATAATTATAACATGTTACGCCTTCTAAACCTACTAGCGGAATTCTAAATGTATACAATGGTATCTGGCAATAATAATGCTAAAAAGTGGTATCTGGCAACTCAGCCTGAATACATGGCACGAAATCTTTTAATTGTTTAGTGAGACAACTCACCATAATAATGCTAAAAAGTGGTATCTGGCAACTGAATACATGGCGCTATCTGGCAACTCAAGCCATTTACGCCTTCTAAGCCAACTGGCTGATTAGGAGTCTATAATAATGTATACAATGGCATCTGGCAATGCTAAAAAGTGGTATCTGGCAACTCTAGCCATTTACGCCTTCTAAGCCAACTGGCTGATTAGGAGTCTATAATAATGTATACAATGGTATCTGGCAACTCAGTCTTCGATTAGAATTAATTAATTAAATATATAGCACAAACTGAATACATGGCGCTATCTGGCAACTCAAGCCATTTACGGCTTCTAAGCCAACTGGCTGATTAGGAGCCTATAAAACAACGCCTACTCGGCTGTCGTCTTAATATGCACTTGGCTCCTGCCAGGTGAACACCTCTCCTCCTCCTTTCTCTCCTTTCTCTTGGGGGATAACGCCGCCTCCAAGTTTCATGACCTCCCCCTTTGTTGCACCTGCAGCATCCCCCCTTTGGGTTTTTTTTGCAACAACCCCCCCTTTGCAACAACCCCACCCCCTTTGCAACATTGCAACATTCCTGCACTCTCCCCTTTTGCGGCTATACTACTCTCACGAACCATTTACATTTTGAGTAACGCTTCATAAATTTGATCGCACTGGATTTGGATGTGAAGCTCAAAATTTTTATGGCTGTGGTATCATATTTTTGTAAATTTATGGACTGACTTGTTTTTCCTTCGATTTTACAAAGTGTATAAAAGTTTGTAGATGCATGTATCATAGATGCGTCTGACTAGATGCATAAAAATATTTATTATTTTTTACCACACACAACACAAGTTGGAAACTATACAAAATTTTGCTTTTGCGCGCTGCGTGATGCTAGGCGGAGCTTAGAACTCTCGAAATATATATGTGGTATTGTTTCATTACACTGAAATTTACATTATTGTAAATATTCATTAATTATCCTGTTAATTATAGCGCATTTTCATTATATGTTTATTCTGAACATTGCATTAATTGTACGCTTCTTTCTGCTTCGTGAACACAAAATCACGAGAGAGAGAGAGAGAGAGAGGAGAGAGAGAGAGAGAGAGAGAGTTTCCTGTTTCATTGTTACAGAGGTTATTTTGCGTTTTCGGTTTAAAATATTTAAAGAATTGAAACGAAACCACTTCTATTACTGTTATATATATATATATTGTGTGTGTGGCAAAGCTGGGCACTTGCGTTTTTTTTTGCGGTACTGCGGTACTGCGGTACTACCGCACTACCAAACCGGTACCGCATAACGCAGTACCGCAAAGGATCGCTGAAAGTACAGGCTGTACTTTCAGCGATCCTTTGCGGTACTGCGTTATGCGGTACCGGTTTGGTAGTGCGGTAGTACCGCAGTACCGCAGTACCGCAAAAAAAAACGCAAGTGCCCAACTTTGGTGTGTGTGTGTGTGTGACTGTGTGTGTGTTGCGGAGTGGTCCCAAATTCTTCTTTGAGAAATCGTTGCATACCATGATCAGACCTGGTGTTTGTGATGAACAGTTCTAGTCCCATATGATTATTTTCGGATATCCGCAGCTGTCTATAAAAAGGTTTCTTAAACTGTGGTCCGCGGTCATATCTCAGGGGCAGGGCCGTTTCTAGCCATTAGGTGGCCCTAAGCAGTATACCCATTTGAGGCCCCACCCCTCCATCCACCACCTTACTACATCACCTCAGCACACACATGCAAAAAATGGCTGTTAATAAAAAACAATTATGAAACAGTTTTAATGAAACATTTATGTCCAAAACAACAAATATGTACTTTCAGAAGACAAACAGAAAAAAATACTCTTCATGAAATTCCTGAAAATTAGCTTATACATTATTTAAAATAAACTAATTGAGGGGTCCCGCGTCTTAAGGTACCTAAGCGCCAAAATTAAAATTCGCCAGAAATTGCCTCCAAAGTTCAATAATTTTCTCGCAATAGTATCTCTGTTATTAATTGAGCTAGAACGTTCATTTTTGGCTAAATTAGAGTTCTAAGTATGCTAATGAAGATGTTGATGAGTTTTTGGAATAGATTTTCATATTTTATATTTTATATATATTTTTTAAATTTTTTGATTTTCTTATTATGCCGAACTTTGGGTGAACTTTTGGCTGGCGAATGAGGTGAAAAAAGTAGTTCGCTTCATAAGGTTTTCAACCATACTTCTATTGTCGTAAGATAATTATAACCCAAACCACGCGATAGAGGAAGGGTGAAAAGAGTGATATCCATCAAAAACACGTTTTCGCCTGTGGTGGCGCCTAGGTACCTTAAGACGCGCTAACCCTCAAATGGCACAGAACTATGTATAAAAAAATAATGCAATTATCAACTACCAAACAATTACTAACTCTACGATACAATCGTGTAACAGCTAACAGTTATACAGAACAGTTTGTATCTTCAAAATTTTTGCCTCCTAGATTTTTTCTGGGCGAAATCATCAATAACATCATCATATGAAATCTCCCTGCCAACGTCCTGGTTGATGCTTATGATGCCAAGGCCACTGATGCGATCCTGCCCCATTGATGATCTGAGGTAGTTCTTGATTAGCTTCATCTTAGAGAAGCTCCTCTCGGCTGACACTACTGTCACAGGTAGAGTGCAGGCAATTCTTAGTGCAACCCAGAGATTGGGGTATAGTTCCTCCAGTTGCTTCTGATGAATGAAGGAGAGAAGCTCCAAAGCAGTCATGTTGTGTGAAGGTAAAGTCGGCAAGTTCTTAATTTCGAGGGCCAGTTCTCTTCCATCGATGTCAGAGTCAGCTCCAGAGCTCAGTATCTTAGAGAGCTTTTCACACTTGCAGGACAAGTCTTCCTTGTTCATTGTGGTGAAGTTTAGGAGAACCCAAATATGTCCCTCACATCATCTAATGTTTTGAATCTCATTTATTGACCCGATGGCACAATCCAACACCACATTGAAAAATTTGACTTCCAGCCTCTTTAAAGCTTCTGTAAATGGTTCGTCAGGAGCTTCGTAAGCAAAGTGCTTTTTTGTGGATCTGAGCCTCTTCTCCTTCAGCACAGCCTCCACATTCATTTCCTCACATATGTCCCTAGCTACGACTTGTGCTGCAACAAAACCTATGTTTCTGTAGCTGGTGAGTGAGTTTTTTGTTTTTGTGGAGGTTGACTGCCACATCAAACTGCATTGTAGGAGACTGCAGAAGTTTGCTCACATGGCTAGCTGCATGAAGAATGTCATACCATACTACTGTGCAAATCTGAAAGCGATAAGACCCTACCTCCTCTGCAAGTGCTTGTGCTTCAGTCCTGGCTATGGCATCTGTGGCATTGTTTCTGACTTCCAACAGGGCCTTTCTGATGTTGTGGCTCTGGTATCGCACAGCCTCAATGCCCTTAAGCCGGCTCTCCCACCTGGTTTCACTCCAAGACTTGAGTGTTATGTTCACGTGCTTCTTTAGGATTGTCCATCTCTGTGTAGCTGCTACAAAAAGGTTGTACAATTTTTGTACGTTGCCACAGAAGCTGATGGCATCTGTGGAAGCTTTAGCTGCATCAGCCACTACAAGATTCAGAGTGTGAGCCCCACATGGAACATAAAGTGCTCGACAGTTCTTCTCTAATAACCTTGCCTGAACACCTTTGTTCTTGCCCATCATGTTCGCTCCGTTGTCATATGACTGTCCTCTGCAGTCATCAAAGTGAATATTCAGTTCATCTAGTCTCTTCAGAATCAGAACTGATAAACCCAGGCCTGTACTTTCTGAAGCCTCAAGAAAGCCCAAGAAGTATTCTTTTTTTTCTGGTACTTCACCCATTTTAACAGTTCTGATAATAATCGACATCTGTTCTTGGTGGCTTATGTCTGGAGTGCAGTCTAAAATGAGTGAGTAATATTTAGCTTGTTTTATTTCTGTAACAATGGCATCCAAGATCTTCCCACTAATGGACCCAATGAGCTCATTTTGAATGATGTTTCCTAGGTAACTTGAATGACTATATTGGCCACTTTCGACTCTGCTGATGTGTTGTTTCATCACTGGATCAAATTTGGCAAGCAGCTCAACCTCCTTCAAGAAGTTGCCATTGTCTCGATTTTGCAATGTAGAGGAAGACCCCCCTGAAAGAAAGGGTTCTCTCTGCCAGTGATTGGATTATACTTACAAGACGTGTGAGAACATCTCGCCAGCGTCTTCGCTCTACCTCCATTAATGACATTTCAGTTTGGTCAATGGTCCTCCCAGTTTTTAGCCGCAATTCCAGATCCTTCCATGTTGCTATGTTATCTGCATGTTCTGAACTATTTTCATGGCCTTTCAGAAGCGAACCAACGTTTATCCAGTCTGAAAGTCCATCCATAATTAGTTTGTACGACTTCCTTGAAAACACCTTGCAGCAGAAGCAATAAAGAGCATCATTCCTTCTAGAGTACATCAGCCAGCTTCGCTTTATTTTTTCCCCATTAATTAATGTTCTGTACATGTAATGGTGATGAAAGCTTCTACCGTCCTCTCTTTTAGGGAATGTGAAATCTGGACTGATTTGAAATGGTCCTCGAGACACCAGATCTGTCTTCAAGGCATCTGACACGTCAACTGGCCAGTCATATGGATCAAGCGATGGAGCAGATCTTGGTTCTTGTTGCTCAGTAGAAATGCCTGTGTGTGGTGTTTGAAGCTGAACAGAAGATGGGCCACTTGTTGGTTCATCAGGCTCTACTTCTACTGGTGTTTGAGGTTGCATAGAGGATGGTCCTGCTGTTGGCTCATGATGCTCATCAGGCTTTGCTGAGGATGGTTTTTCCAAATATTTCAGTAGTGCTCCTGAGAAGAACATAACATCACATATTTTGTTAGATTTTGCTAAAATACTCTTTCTTATCTTGTTTGATAATTGATCTGTGTGAACAGAATTTGAGGTGATGTGATCCATTAAATTTCACATTTCGAAATATAAATATTACAGAGACTACCTTACTCTACACGATTCCTGAGCACTTGCCTAGCTTGATGGTCTACCTAACCTAGTTGCCTGAACTGTAATCATAAGAATATACAAGTGGCATATCTCACCTGTGCTACTGGAAAGCTTCTCCTCCTCTATTTTCTTTTTCCGTTTTTCAGCTCCTGATGGATAATGTCGTTTCATTTTCCAAGATGCACGAAGTCACATCTAGTTAACCACAACGAATCTGCTAAATAATAATAATCATGATAATAATGATGATAATAATGATGATAATAATAATAATAATAATAATAATAATAATAATAATAATAATAATCATAATTGTTATATTTGTAACGTTAATCAAATACATTCAAATAATGAAACCATTTAGGTTTTAACCAACAAAATTCACATTATCTGAAAAAGATGAGAAAAGAATTAATAAACTTGAAAACATTACGAAAATAATCCTAGGTTTTAAAGTGTTACAAAATCTCTTAATAATAAGTAAATTAGTGAAATAATGTCTTACAATACTAGAAAAATTAAGCATTTAGGAAAGTATAAGAATATAGTAAGAATAAAGTTAAATAATATAGAAATAAGATCTCACAATAGTTATTTAAACATAACGACCAAAACGTTTCGTTTGTCTCCGTTTTATCGCATTTGTCTCATACAAAAACTTTAATTAATACGACAATAATAATAATTCTACAAGCAGAATTTCAAATATGACTACACTAACAAGTCCTTGAGGCTGGTTTTCTCACAGCTGAAATTGGCTTTCTGGCTACATATATATCCTGAATACCCAGAACTTTCGACCAAAGCTGTAAAATGTGTCATGCTGTTTACAACTTCATATTTGATTGAGTCTCGTTTATCGCACAATGTCCGACGGCCCTAACTTATGGTTTGGAGTCCATATGGTGTAGTTCAAGTTTGAATGTTTGAATATTAAGACCGTATATTATTACTTACTACTACTACTACTACTAATAAATAATAATAATAATAATAATAATAACTAGAAACATTCGCTTCAATGTTGGTTCCAGAAGTTCCATGCAACAATGAATCTCATTCCTTTACAATGATACAAATATGATATTTGTACAATATGATACATAATGTACATTTTTTCTAAAAGAGGTCATCCAACGCCTATAACGCATCTCATGTTTTCTAAAGAGAATAACTTTGCGAACCTCTGAACTAGGAACAGGTCCTTTTATGCAACCGTAAGACTCGGGATTACCACCTTCGATTTCTTCTTATAAGGGATAATTTTATTTTCAGGTTCAACAGCAAGCCTCAGACGCGAGTAGAACATACTAATTAACGTCTTTACAGTATTTATTTTGCACCTAACCTTACTTAACCATAGCCGCCGCCGTACAAAACACTGACGGTTAAGGGAGTTATAATATTCCAGAAAGTTTGTATAATAAAGTATAAAAATTACTTCAAAGTAAGTTTAATTTCCCCCGCATACATTCACACACACACACACATACACACACACACACACACTGATATATATATATATAACTTTCAATTTCCACAGATATAATACCTATAGAGTTATCAATAGTTCACCTGGTTCACCTGTAGTTAAAGTATAAAAGGATTTTCAACATGAAGAATCCAGAGAACAATGTCATTTCCATTTGGGTCTTCTTGTTTTCACCAAGAATCTTTGTTTCCTTTCTCACTTTGATCGAAAAATAATCGCATTTTCCTCTTTAATACATTCTTTTTTCAAATATAATAAACAAAAAGAAATTTAGGTTAGTTTCCAAGTGTCACTTGGGAAATTCGTTCGATTAATTATTTTTTCGTGAAACAAATGAACACCACGGAAAAATACATAAATATATAATAAGTAAATAAATGTTTGGAACAAAATGAGGTTTGAAAATACTATAATATATATATATACACACACACACGAGGGCCATTCAATATATTTTGCCCCATCTTTTTTTTTCTTTCCAAGTTTCCTTGTAAGTTCCAGAAATTTTGTACACAAGTAGTTACCTTTTTTACAAGTTTTTATTTTGCCACATAGTCTCTATCCTTTTCTACTGTTTTCCTCCACCTCGAAACAAGGGCCTTTATTTCATGCTGGGAAAAGTTCGCTGGGTTCTGCTCGAGCCACCTCTTAACCTCCTCAACAACCTCATCGTCACTCTGAAACTTTCTTCCACGAATAGCATCCTTCATTGGCCCAAACAAATGGAAGTCTCAAGGTGCCAGATCCTGGCTGTATGGAGGGTGAGGTAACACAGTCAAGAGAATTTTTGTGATGGCCTCTCTTGTCTGCAAGCTGTTGTGTGGTCTTGCGTTATCGTGCAAAACAAGGACGTCTTCCAGTTTTCTCTCCGGTCGAACTCGCTTTATACGTCTCTGGAGTCTCTGCAGGATAGCAATATATACCTCTGAGTTGATTGTTTGTCCTTTCTTCATAATGTCCACCAGACTCACCCCTTCCATGTCCCAGAAGATGGTAGCCATAACGTTTCCTGCAGAGGGAGCCATTTTGAACTTTTTCTTGCGTGGGGAGTCTGCGTGATGCCACTCCCTGGATTAGCGTTTTGGTTCAGGTTCAAAGTGGTGTACCCAAGTCTCATCCCCAGTCACAATTCGTGAAAGGAAGTCATCCCCTTCTGACTCGTATCGAACCAACGACTCAGTAGCAATTTCTTTTCGTTGGGCTTTGTGATCTTCAATCAGTTATCCAGCTGGGCTAGCTCTTCTCTCATTCCAGTGTGTTTTTATTTCATTTCTAAAGTTTGGCATATATCCATCGAGTATTTTCCATATGTACTGTATGTTATTGTGTATCGCTTACGTCTTCTTTACAAGGATTGTAGTCGAGACCAGTCGTCTTCATCTTTCGTTTCCTCTATGTTAGACAAGTAGTATACGTGAAATATGTCGAGTGGTTGCCATGGAAATGAGGGAAAGGGGTGAGTGGAAACGAGGGGAAGGGGGAGAAGGAAAAGAAAGGGGAAAAGAAAAATTTTAATCACATCTTTGTAAATAATGGGTTTGACTGTGGTGTAAGATAAGGAGGATGGTCATAATGGAAAAATAAAAATAAAATAGAAAATATATGCGGGTGGTGGGAGAGTGGGCGGAAATGAGGGAGGGGTAAGATAAAGGGAATAAATAAAAATAAATAGGGTAAATATAATGAACAGGAACACCAGAGAAAAAATAAACATTCTTTAAACTTTAATTGATACCAACGTTTCCGAATGTACTCATTGCATCTTCAAGGCTAAAACAGTAGAAGATTAACTTTAAATACAAAATAAGTTCGATTAATGACCATTTTAAAATAACAAAATTAAAATTATAAAGAGGTGGTTAACAAAAATTTAAACGTAACATAAAAAAAAACCAAAAGGTAAAATAGGTGAATAAATACCTTAATTGAAACAGAAGATCTATCGATGATTCGTCAGAATTGAGGTCTGGTTTTAGTTTATAAATATATTACATCCCATAATTTTAAGCTTAAGGTCAGAGTTCCCAAAAGCAAGTACGCTGAAATTAGACTGTGACATTGGGTGGTTATTACTCGTATTATGTTCCATGGTGCGTATGTAAGAGTTAAGGGGTTGTGCAAGAGGTAATTTTGTACGGACAGATTTACCCAGGTGTTCGTAAATACAGGAGTTTAGGTTTCTTTTGGTTTTATCTACAGTATATATGATTCCATAAATGGTCCACACTTGTACTGGTAAACTATGGAAGACTTAACGGTGTAGGAACAAACATCTTTGTATAAATAAATGATAAGCCAATTTAAACAGGGGTGAATATGATTTTAAATATACAGTATAGTTACAGGTAAAATTCTCTGAGCAATTTTAAAGTTTTTTTCTAATATTAAAAATTTAAGGTTCCCATATAAGCTAAAGTCAAATACAAGATGTCTTTGGGAATTGTTATTATATATATCTCTAGTTGTGTGGTCTAGTCTCCACAAATTTAGAGGGGAAATTATCTTTGTAAGGAGTCGTCGAGCTTGAAAAACCTATCCAATTCTAATTCTCCTCGCTCTTTTCTGCGCCAAGAATCTCACCAACAATTTTAATTCTTCTTCCTCTTCTTTTTCCTTCCTCTTTTCCATTCCGACGGCTCAGTTGCCGTCCCTTCTCCTGATAAAGCAGAACTCTTCCCTCAGACTTTCGCCTCCACCTCAACCCTGACAATTTCGGTGCGTTCCTCCATCAACTCTTCTCTCTGTCTTAATTATGTCTGAAATTAGAATCTTGGAAGGCGTACGGTCCTGACGGTGTCCTCCTATTGTTCTCAAGAACTGTGCTTATGTGCTGACACCCTGCCTAGGCAATTCTCTCGTCTTTGTCTTCATCTGGTACTTTCCTTCCTGCTAGAAGTTTCGCTTTTATTCAGCCTGTTCCAAAGAAGGGCGACCGCTCTCAACCTTTCAACTATCGTTCAACTGCCTTGATTTCTTGCCTTCTAAAGCTTTAATTTACAAAACTTGTCCTCCTTCGGTTCTATCCTTCTATCTGCGAATTCATCTTAATTTCCTTTCTGTCCTATCTTAGCTGCGGTTGTAGATGGTCACTGTCCTATCATATTGATCTCCTCCTTTTATTTATCAATGACCTGTTACGTCGTACTTTCTGTCCTATTCACTCCTATGCCGATGATTCCACTCTTCTCTTCTGTACCGGCCTCACAAAACGTCCATCTTAACAGTCACTCCATGCTTCGTGTAGGATGACTATAGTACACCTGACATCTGATCTTTCTGCTATCTCTGATTGGGGCAGAGAAAACATTGTAACTTTCATTGCCTCAAAAACTCAGCTTCTCCATCTGTCTACTCGTCACAATCTTCCACACGACTATCCCCTTATCTTCAACAATACACAACTCAATCCTTCTCTTCTCTTAACACTCTTGGCGTTTCGTTGTTTCGTTGTTTCCTTGTATTTTGAACCTTTCATCTATTCAACCGGTCAGCTCTGGAACAATTTCCTGAATCCATCTTTCTCTCTGTCTATGACCTCCAATCTTTCAATCGCAGAGTGTCGAGGTATTTTGTAAATCTTGGACCTTGATTTTGGTTCTCTTCTTCCTCTATGGTAGGGGGGAGGTTGCAGGCATTCGCCCTTGTTCTTCCCTCCTGCATAAAAAAAGACACTAATTCGTATATGCATATACGAGTATATAATGCTTAATAAGATAAAGCAACACAAAGACAAACAAGGTCTACCTTCAATACAGATTCATGCTAGTTATATTTAAAACACACCCATTAACTAATAAATCAACTCTTCTCCATGGGTGGGCACAGTGCTTGAACTCAGGGACAAAAATGTTCAAAATTGGTGTAGGGAACACCCAGCCTTAGGTGTTCAATGTTCCCTTTCATAAGGTTGAGGGCACAGCCTACTTCTAATGGTGTGTTAGTTGAGACCAATATCTCCATTTACTCACCTCACAGACCAATTCTACGTTTCTTATCCTTATCTCTTGTAGCACATTTATATCAACTCCAAATTTATCCACATATTTACTAATTACAATCACCTTTTACATGGTTTTTCTCTACTTCTCACACCTACACATTCACTATTATACAACTTTTCACAATATTTACTGTTATTATTCATTCTCTTTACCAATGAATTTTTATTCAACACTTTTCCCAACTATCCACAGTTTTTAAATACCTTTGGTTAGCTTCCGCCCGAATTGTTCATTCTGACGAAGGTCAAACTTTTCACTCCACCTTAGACCTACAGTTTAACGTGGAATCCGAACCACGCCCCATCAGCAGCCCAGCGTCTTAACCACTAGGCCACCTAGGGTACCCATCTATCTACCAACCACTTTCTTTATTGTGTGGAAGGATGAACAGCTGGGTTTTGCTGCGCGCCGGCTGCCGTCGGGTCTCGAACCCGGGGCCGATAGATTCGTAGTCAGCGACGCTAACCACTACACCACCGAGGCGCAATAGTCAAACGATTGTACACTAATAATAATGTATTTATTGTATTGCGATTATTTTTCAAATACACTTACATTCACTGATCATCGTATTGTTTGCTAAATTTTATATCCATGAAGGGGGCATTCAAAATACTGATTGGTAGAATGATTACTTATGATTTCATTACATGCCCACATTCAAATTTATTTCTCAACTAGTTGGCCCAAAACTGAACCAATCTGGTTCATAATTTATTTACATTCAATAATTTTTCACGTACATCATCAAAACCTATCACTACCCTCCTTAATTCATTCTCTCACTCATCCACTTGTTCAACGATATTCAAATTTATTTCTCATTTAGTTGGCCAAAATTGAACCAACTTGATACATTGGATTTAACTTCTACACATATTCATCTAAATCAGTTCTATTCCGGGTTTATCATGAAGGTACCATAAACCACAAATGTCTTTTGAATCTCTCTTCATAGGGGTAATAACATTATTCCATCCAGGATTAATCATGGTCCCTCCTGATCCCCTTAGCTAATATGATTCTTATATCATTGTAATACTTGTCTGCGTTTAGAGTGGGAATCAAATGATTGAAGATTACTACAGGCAAGATGTAAAATTTCTAAATAATTATTAAAGAGGTGATCTGTTCTTTCTTTATATTTACTCTCTGCTATTCTATGTCATGTATAAAGTAGCATGAAGCTAGCTTAGTCTATGAGAAATCAATTCAAAGGCTTAAATCCGGCCTTTAGTAATCACATTTAACTTGGAAAATGGTTTTAATATCTTCCCTTTTGATTATGAAAACAAATCTTTTCACCATTTATAATCTAAATTAAAATTCTTGGTTACTTTTCATGGATTCTACATCAAGACTCGTGACAGTACACCAACCTTTACCTCATGCAGGTGATCTTGCACCCACATTTAAAATTTTGTACAGAGATTTTGCCAACAATTTTCAAATTTTAGTTAAAATATAAAATATGCATACTTAAAACTTTGCAGGAAGATTTTTAACTAGACCTATTTAAAGTATAACATTTTACACCAATATGTATTGGATTTTATACTATAAAATCAGGAAGGATGACTCAACTACAAAATTTTATTTTTATAAAGAATGAGTAGGTTACTTGAGTAAATCTTCAGGCCTCACAGTTAACCTTTCATACTCTTTATAAAAGTTCTTACTACTTGTTTTAGGGATTCATTAATTTCTTTTCATTGCTAAATAAGCTTAAAACATTCACTTAAATAAGAATATGAGAAAATTTTTAATGTTTCTACGTTTCAGTTCTCAGAACCTATCGAATAATAAATAATAGTGCTTTTTAAGAGCCATTACACAGTTTTACAATTGTTTCCTGTAGAGTGTTAAGACTCTGGGTTGAAACCTTTCCACAATCTTCTTTCCATGTTGGTTCATGTGTGATTTCTTTATAGAATTCTTTATAGAATTATAGAATTCATTTATTTCATCTGAGGCAAACTAATCAGTTTGTTATAAATTTATAACTGTAACATGATAAGACGTAAGAAATATCTAAATATTCTCAAAGGTATATTTTCCTGGAATTAAGTTCTGAAAGTATTATATCTCATAGATTTGCGAGATTGATCTATATATCAAAAGCACAAGAATTAGAACATGATACAGCTATTGGTGACCCTCTGCCGAGAGGGTTCATCTAATATTTTCAATTCACATCTACAACACAGTACTGTACCGCATCAAGATAGGCCCCATATACTACATTCTCCAAGTGTATCTTTTTTATAAAACTAATGAAAACTTAAACTTTGCAAAAAATGACAAAAAACATTAAATCTTTTGAAATGGTAAAGCTTTACCCAGCGGCGTACCTAAAGTATTTGGCACCTGGGGCGGATCCTTCCTTTGGCACCCCCGATAAATAATTTTAAAATTTAAACACAGAAAAATATATTATGTTTGCAAGTAGATTTTTAAACAGTACAGTACTGTCATAAGCAAATTGGAAATAAGAAAAATGCAGGACATTAAAAATTCAGTGAACAGGTAATACTACATTTTATTTTATACAAAAAACACAGGAAATCCAGTCTCAACGCTCAGCCTATTCTTCAAAGGTAAATAGAAAGGATTCACAGTTTCTGCTTTCGAGCCTTAATTTCTGCAAACTGATCAATGACCTCATCAAAATTCACCTTCTTTGCATAGTCATGTTCAGTTGAAAGTAAAGCCAGATTTATCAATCTTGTCTGACTCATGGTCGAGCGAAAGAAATTTTTTATCAATTTCAATTTGGAAAAACTTCTTTCACATGAAGCAATAGACACACAGACAGTCAAAAAGAATCTCAAACACAGTGACAAGCTTGGCAAAGATTCACAAAAATCCCATTTCATAATAAACTCCAGAAACTGCAATGCTGTCCATTTCTTTGCCTCTTCAACGCTGATTCCGGCAGCTTCCAAATGCCTCCGAAGTCGTCCAATTTCCACACTGATATCTTCATCAGAGAATTCATCGAAAATCTGAGTCAAATTTAAAATATACTTCCGAAGTTCTTCTTCTGTTGCAACAACCAAAGTGTTTGGCTGAATAACAGCGAAGATTGACAGAATTTGATCCATTGCCTTAGAACGAATCTCCAATTCTTGATGAAAGCGATCAAGACATTCAAACATAGCCCTTTTTACTTCCTCTGGCAATGTGAGACCAGCATCCTTTGCCATCTCTCCCTGGCATCCTTTTTCAGAGCTTTACTCTCCCTCTTCTCTCCATAGAAATGTCCATTTCCTCACACTTTGTAGTTGCATAATGAATGGTCCTCTCCACAATTTCATTGCGCTGATCTTCAAGAAACAGTTTTAAATATTTAATTTTTAGTTTGTAAATTTTGTATTGCCAATAAAAATAAAAATTTATTTTATAGTGGAAATTAACATTAAGTTGTAATAGTTTGAACATTTTTAATTTTTTTTCTTGCTTTGGCGAATTTTTCATTTGGTTTAAAAACTTGTACTGGTATTTCAACTCTCCCGATGGCACCCCCTCCTGGCTCTCACCCGGGCCGGACCACCCCCCTCCACCCCCCTTAGTACGCCACTGGCTTTACCAAAAAGATGGAGTCATTCGACTCATACTGGGAATATTTTGTTTCAGGTTATAACGTTATAACAAGACCCTAGGAAACACCAACAAAAACAATTTGTTTTTAATATTCATTCAACAGCCTATCACATATTTAAAGAACACAATACATATAAGATAGGGTTCTACAAATTAAGATCAAAAGTGTCTGTACAAATATGCATAATGATTGTAAAGTAGTTGTTGGTGATTGGCTCAAAGGTTTCTGAGCCAAGTTCCATGGAAAACATACATTGCAACACCATCAGGATTGTTTAGTATACTTCATACGTTATCCACCCAACATCTTACATCACCTGCTGATTTTAAAACCACCTCCAACATCTCTTTCATGATGGACCAACAGAATTAACGTAGCACCATATTGGCTATCAAGTCTTTAATCATTTAGCTAACCTGTGTTGTTTGAAAACTTTCTCAGAGAGAATGGAAGCATTCACCTGTGACGGAGTATGACTATACAATATGATAGCCATTGTTGGCTTGGGCTGGTGATAATAATGAGAAAGAGACAGTCAGAAATTAACTATTTACATACTCATCATGAATAGGTCCTAATAATAGTACGGTCAAATTATCAAAAGCTCTGAATTCACCAAAATGCTCATAGTTTACAACATCACATGAAATAAACCCTTCATACAGCCAGATCTCATTACAATTTATGAACACCGTGAAACCATCGTGTCCTATTGAGATTAAACGATAAGAACCTATGAAATGTATTTTGTAATAAAAAAGTTTACAAAATCTTGATTTCAAGTAGTGATTATTAGAGTAATTTACTGCAATTAAGATTTGTATAAAACACCTATAATGTAATTTCCATAAAAAAGGAAATCTATAACTATAAAACAATCCAAAAGGTTCACATCTCAACTTTGATACACTCACTCCAATACAATACTGCAATAGTATTTGTTCAATTCAAAGAATTTAAAAGCAGCGTCTTGTGGACTTGTTGAAATGGTTTACAGTGACTCCAAATCTCATGTAAAATGGATAAATGATGTTCATTCCCATTTAGTCACGCTATTTATCTGAAGGGGACTCGACAAACTTCTCAATAATAACAGAAGTTTAGTTTTTAAGTATGAAATATTTCTTGCCATCATTTCAAGAATGTAGTTTAATACTATGTAATGCTTTTTCAATTTTAATAGTGAAAATTTAGGTGGGAGTTGGTACTACTGGGCAATAATTCTTAAGCATTGCTCTGCTACCTCCTTTGAATAAGGGAACAATGTTTGTATTCGTTAATGGGCATAAGATTTGTCCTGTGTCGAGTGATAGTAAGTATAGAGACTTGGCTACACTCTCTTTGCAATGCTTCAGAAACTTGGCACTCTATGTGTCTGGTCGTGGTGCTGAATTTTTTCTTATTTGTGATAGAACCTTAATTTGTACCCTTCCAGAAAACAAAATCAAGTAATTGGTTCGTATCTGTACCTGTCCTTGACTGGTTTGTAGCTTTGTCGAAGAATTTTGGATTTTTTACTTTCTCCTCGAGCTTAGGGGTACTGAACATGGAGTTAAATTGTTTCTTAAGCAATTCGCTCATTTTTTCTGTTATTTGCGTATTTGTTTACTCGATCTTATAATGGACCAACTCTTTGTTTACATTTCATTTTCATTTTCATGAAGGTGTAGAAATATTTTTGGTTGGTTTTTGTTTTCTGCTACCTGTTTTCCTCCTCGATCGTCTTGCGGATGAATGCTTGTTTTAAGTCGCATATTCTTTTACTTTTTCTTGAACCACATATTAGTCACAATCGGATATGAAACACGTTGTTAAAAAATATTCTTATATACTTAAGTTACAGATATGAAACCCAAAAAACAATAAAACAATATATGAATTGGCTTAGATCGAACGTGCTTCTTGTCTACTCGAAGAAATCATTCGAAGATTCCCCTTTACTTCTTTTACGTGACTTCTTTCGTCTAGCCCACTTCTCTCTCTCGACTCTTCACTGACTCGACTGCCACAGCTCTCTCTCTCTCTCTGGTGGCCTGCTCTCGACTGTGTTCTGGTCTTCTTGCACGCTCTCTTTCTCCCCTCCAGACTCGAGATTTCAGGTTTTCATCTCGCGTTGGGAAAGACATTCTTTATTCTTTTTCCATTTGATCCTAGAACTTAACAAACAACTTTAAATAGGTCATTTGATGAATTTTACAAATTCCTAACTGTTTTATATTACTTAACTAACCAATGTGACCTATTTGAAAGTATTAAATTAATTAATTATGTATTTCGGATACTATTTGAAAAATAAGCCTATTAACGAACGCATGATTGGATGAACTCATGGTGTGGCATCACGTGACTGGTATTCCCATACCTTATTGGTTATACAAAAAAAAAGTCATATTCCAGTAAGAACAAGTTGAAACCTGTTCGGATGTTTTCGTGCAAGAAGACACGTACCATTTCTGGGATTTACCCGAGGCCTACTTAGAATTCATATCATACTTTTCAAATCCTAACTTATGTTTTTTATTTATGTCAGCATTATACTATATTTTATATTATTAATAAACTCTTTATTTTTGCAAACTCAAAATCTGTTTTGGTTTCCCGAGCAAAGGTTTGTAGGTATTTGAGCTTGCAATCTGTTTTGTCGGTGTACAGTCCTTGTATTTGTGTATATTACATTTAGAGTTATCATCCATGCACAGTAGTGCGTGGATAAATCTCTTTCGATCCCCGACTAGCATTTCGCGGACGGCAGTCTATAAATTTACAAAAGTAAAATTTTGAGCGTTACATCCAAATCCAGTGGGACCAAATTTGTGAAGCTGCACTCAAAATGTAAGTGGTTCGTGAGCTTAAAGTAAATGTTAAGTTCTCACTGGCTTAAAAACTTCTGTTCAAAAAATAGAATGAGCGCTAATTTTGTGCAAAATTTGTTTAAAACAAAAAGGTGTTACGTACAAAAATCATGCACCAGTCTGAAAAATACGTTCTGCTAAAACGCAAATCATTTTTATGTGCATGATAATAATCCTTAAACATTTTTAAAAAAACCTTACAAAAAGGAAAAAAAACACCATTTCCGTAAAAATATAAAAAATATGAAAATAGTGTTACACAATCTTCCAAGGTAGTAGTATGACCCCCTGGGGAGTTGGGGGTAATGGGGAGAGAGTTATGCACCAAAGGGGTGGGGGTTAGCCCCCAAAGTTGCATAAAGGGGGGTGAGGGGTTTTGGGGGGAAGAGGGAGAATGACCTCCCCCAAAGGGGTAACCCTAACGTGACCTCGCCGTAAGCGAGTTTGCGAAGCACAAGCCCCACTCGTAGGGCAGGGAGCCGAAGGCTCTGCTTGTAAACCCTTAAAAGAACAGGACAAGAATAACAAAAAAAAGGCGTTAAAAATTTTAAAAATATATATATATATATATATATATTTAGTGGCAACTCTTAGAACGAAAACTTGCTATGCGCTTTAATGTTGTTTGGAAATTTACTACATGTTTGGAAATTTACCACTTGCGTTTATATTCACGTTGTTATAGTTAAGTAATTGAATATTAGTGGTTTTTAGCGATTTAGAAGTTTTCATAGCGTGCCGGCTTAATTTAACTTATACCTGTGACGGTTTAAACTAATTTTTAACTGCGCGATGCCGTCGCAGAAAGCGTCGTGTGTTAGGTGTAGGGTAAACCGGTGGTATTCGGAATTTAAGGATTATAACGGCGGTCCTATGGCGATTACCGAGAGATCAGTTTGTTTCTTTTGCGAGTTAGTGGAGGAATTAGATGACATAAAACGCAGTGTACGTGAGGTAACCGAAAGACTTGCAACGCTTGATGAGGGCAGGGGTAGGGCTACGTAGGGTTGCCAACTCCATGAAGTTTGAAAAAAAAGGACAAGAACATCAATTCCAATATACTGTCTACAAGGTTAAGGAAAGAAGTAAAATTTTATTTATAATTTATTACAATTTATACTGCATGCTTTTTTATTGCATATTTTCTTAAAGTAAATATTTTTATTGATATACAGATATTGACCCATTGAGTCATGCATTAACAAAATTTATGGTAACAATATTTATTTTTAAATTTATACTTTTCCGCTACACGGAACGTTAACATTTAAGTGAAGAAATGAATTTATAAAATGTTACTCGACTTAAGACTAGGCTGACCATACGTACCGTTTTGAACGGGACAGTACCGTTTGTTTTATATTTCCTGGCCGTCCCGTCGTTTTAATAAAAATGTCAATTTTGTCCCGGTTTATGTACTTACTTTTTCATGAATACAGAATATTACATAACCCCCGTCCCTTTTTTGCCATCCCAATGTCCGGTTTTTGTCTCAAGGAAATATGGTCAGCCTACTTAAGACGTTATAATTATTTCCTTTTAAACAAAAGTTTTGTTATAAAACTGTTGTTTGGAACAAGATTGTTATCAGAAAAGGACAAATGGCGTCCTTTCCGAACTCAAGAAAGGACAAGGACAAAAATCTACAAAAAAGGACTGTTTTCAAAAAAGGACGGTTGGCAACCCTAGGGCTACGGTTGACGGAAGCCGAACCATTACTAACGTCTTGAAGACGTTAGTAATTTGAAGGGTGAGGTGCGTAACCTAGTTTCTAGTTTAGGTAGCTTGTCGGGAAGGTTGGATAGAGTTGAGGAAGGCGTTAAGGTTAGTCCGAGAGTAGTAGATGGGGAGGAATTTAGAGAAGTAGAGAAGTTAAGGGTGGAGCTAGGCCGCGTACGTTAGGTGATAGGAATCCCCCCCCCCCTATCGAGGTTTCGAACCCTTTCGCCCATTTCGAAAGGGACGTGAATGAGGGGGAAACTATTTTAATTGGGACTCTTTAGTGCGCCAGATGGACAAAGAGTTCGTTGAACGGCATCCAACCAAGAGGAGGAGGGTCTGTCTCCCAGGGGCCAGGGTTGACAGAGTTAGAGACGAAGTGGATAGGATTGACGTTGCCTCCGTCACTCGATGTTGGTGACGATGGTAGGAGGCAACGACTCGTATAGGCCCGATACGAGAGTGCCTGACCTTTTGGAGAGATATAGGGGGTTAATTAGGTCCCTGAAGGCGAGGTCAGAGAGGTCTTTAGTTCTAGGTATTACCCCTAGGCACGGGTTGGGTCTTAGGATTACGTCAAAAACAATATTTTTGAATAATAAATTAGAAGAGATTTGTGCTGAGGAAAATGTACCCTTCGTAAAGCTGTGGTCCGAATTCAGTGATCCTAGCCTTTTTATGAAAGATGGGGTTCATTTTAATGAAATACGTAATGCTAGGCTAGGTAGGTTAATAGAGGAAAACGTGCGAAAGCTGTATAGGTCGAAGCCTTCTTTAAACGTTGTGGGTCCGGGGAACGCGGGCCCGACGTGAAAAATAGTTTAAAACGCGGGCCCGTGGTAAAAAATAACTTAAACGTCTTTTATTGTAACGCGCGTAGTATTAGAAATAAATTAAATGAATTTAAGGCGATAATTAATTCCGGCAACTATGATATAGTTGCTATCACTGAAACTTGGTTAAATACTGTGACTCGGGACTTGTTGGGGGAACTTGATGTACCGGGTTTTAAACTCTTTACTAATGATAGGTTACATAGGTTTGGTGGAGGCGTTTTGCTGTACATTCGTAATTCCCTTAGGGCTATCGAGGTTAAGTTAGATTTTCCGGCAGCAATTAATGCGATATGTGTTGAAGTTATGGCGCGTAGTATTAGTTTTAATTTTGTTGTTGTTTATAGACCTCCCGTTCAACCCCTCGATACTGATACTAGATTTTACTCACTTCTTGGTAATTTTATTGACGATCGGAATAGTATAATTGTCGGAGACTTTAACTGCCCTAATGTTAATTACGAGACTTTTATTGGTAATGAGGAGGGTTTGAGATTGATTGAGTTTATGGAAGAAAACTTTTTACGACAGATAGTTACCGAACCAACGCGCGGTGACAATATTTTAGATTTGGTGATGACGAACGGCGAGAATATTGTCGAAGGTTTAGAAGTAGACGAGAGTTTAGGATGTAGTGATCATCAAATTCTTAGGTTTAAGTTAACGATAAAAAACACCCAGGATAGTAACGTAATAGAAGTCCCTGATTTTCGTAGGGCTAATTTTGATAGTTTTGCGGATAGGATGAGAGTAGTGGACTGGGATAAGTTATTTATGGGTAATGACACAAATTTGCGTTGGGTGGCGTTTAAAGAAAGTTTTAGGAATATTGAAAGGGAGTTTATTCCTCGTAGGCCCAAGCGCGCTAGAAATCATGGTAGGCCGAAGTGGTGGACTAGGGAAATAGGCGACTTCATAAACGAGCGTAATAGAGCGTATAGACTTAATAAGCGCAATGGCACGGCAGCTAACTTTAATAGAGATATCGAGCTTAGACGTCAGGTTAAAAGATCAGTTAGGAATGCCAAGCGTAATTTAGAGATACTTATAGCTGCGGATAGTAAACATAATCCAAAAAAGTTTTTTGAATACGTTAATAATCGTAAGCCGGTAAAAGATAACGTAGGCCCTCTAGTGGATGTTAATGGCGCTTTGGCTTCTGACGCTCAGGCGATGGCGGGTATTTTCAATGATTTTTTTGCGACAGTTTTTACCGTAGAAGACGTAAATAATGTCCCCGACGTGAACGATATCGTTCCATTTAGTAGCGAGACTATTTTGGATGAAATAACTGTTTACGAGGCTGAGATTGCGCATTATATAGATAGGCTAAAAGTTAGCAAGGCTCCAGGCCCTGACGCTTTTTATCCCAGACATTTGAAAGATTTGAAAGATGTTATCGTCGCCCCTTAACGAAGATTTTTAATCAGTCACTCGAAACGGGGATTATTCCTGAAGACTCAAATTAGCTAACGTCACGCCTATTTTTAAAAAAGGCGACCGCGCAGTAGTAGCAATTATAGGCCTATTAGCTTAACGTCAATTGGCGGTAAACTTTTGGAATCCGTAGTTAGGGATCGTATCATCGATCACTTAGAAAGTAGAGATTTGATTAATAGCACTGGTATGCATCAATTTTGCTGTCAAGGGTTTTGTAAGTGATTCTTATAGCGTTTTTCCTGCTGATTTCGAATCTGCAATCCGTTTTTCTCAATCCGCTCAGGTTATCCGGCTATGGCCTCATAAGTAAAATATAATTTTTCGTGATTTTGTCAAAGCGGAATTGGAACAGTAACATCTATCATCACTTGTTTTACTTGTATAATATCTTTTTTTACTTTTCAGGCATATAGATAAAATATTTCATAATGAATAGAGCGTGTAAAAATGATCCCAATAGATTCTGCTACATATGTGGGACGGTTACCATGCCAAATAACCAGTCCCAAATCACTAAATTTGTGAAGACAATGTATAGAGCATACTTTGGAATTAAGCTAGGGGACCAGGACAAAAATTTCGCCCCTCATATGTGCTGCAAGACGTGCATTGAAAATTTGAGAAGATGGAGCAAAGGCAGAACGAAATCTTTGCCTTTTGGAATTCCCATGATTTGGAGAGAAGGAAAGGATCACGTGACAGATTGCTATTTCTGCATGACAAACCTCCAAGGTGGGCTTATAAATTTATTTTTCTTAAATATTTTGAAATCCTCGTATGAAACTTGACATAATATTCACCATAATGTAATATTCACCATATATAGCATAATATTCACCATAATGGTAATCATACATTTACATATACATATTGTTATAGAAAATACATTTACACATACATATTGTTATACAAGTTACATTTACATATACAATGATTGTATATTTTCTTTCTTTTTCATTCATATTGTCCCCGAAGGGACAATATGAATGAAAAAGAAAGAAAATATACAGACTCCATCGACCTATTTCATATCTTACAGACAGCAGCCTTCCCTCACGAGCCGCCACTGTCTGAATGCTTCTTCTATTTCATATGCAAGTTTTATATCCATGTTTCTGTGTTTCTATTTTCAGGAGTTAACAAGAAGAATAAACACATTGTTGTATACCCTGACATTCCTTCTGCTATGAGACCTGTACCCCATGGTCCTGGAATTCCAATACCCGACCCACCTCAAACCCTGGACTTCGATGATTCTGATGATGAATCAATGACCAATGCCAATAACCAGTCCCAGTCGTATATACCTCAAAATACCGCTTCAAATGAGCCGAGGCCTCTCAACCAGGCCAAACTTAATGATCTTACCAGGGATTTAGGACTTTCCAAATTAGCTGCCGAGATCTTGGGCTCACGACTTCGAGAGGACAACTTGCTGGCTCCGGGAACAACATTCTCCTGGTATAGGAAACGAGAGGAGGAATTCCGCAAGTTTTTTGCAGTGCACGAAAATACCTCTTCCTTAGTGTACTGCTGCAATGTTGAGGGGCTAATCGAATCCTTGGGCCTACCATATAACGCATCAGAATGGAGGCTATTTATAGACTCGTCTAAACGAAGTTTGAAAGCAGTACTTCTCAACATTGGGAATAGGGTTGCATCAGTCCCTGTAGCACATTCCGTACAACTTACTGAGAGCTACGATAACATGAAAATTTTACTGGATGCTCTTGTATACGACCAACATAACTGGAGGATCTGTGGAGATTTGAAGGTAATACTAATATCATAAGTAAACTATTGCTATTGACTATGTTGTTTTTCCAAAGGTTATTTGAGAGCGTATAAGAACACTTAACTTCCCCACAGAAGTGATACAGTCCAATGCATAGATTTTTTTATCTGATAGAACAAATTCTCTAAATTCTTTAAATATTTTCATTTTTTCAGATTGTGGCATTTGTATTGGGAATGCAAGGGGGATACACGAAATACCCATGTTTCCTCTGCAAATGGGATAGCCGAGCGGATGAGAAGCACTATGCATAGCGTGAATGGGCATCCAGAGAGAATTTTGAACCTGGGTCGCATAATGTCGTTTCAGTGCCCCTTGTACCACCAACAAAAATTTTGCTCCCACCACTTCATATTAAGCTGGGCTTGATGAAAAATTTCATCAAATCAATGAATACGGAGGGTTCAGCATTCCGATATCTCGAGAGTAAATTTCCTCATATATCTGATGCTAAACTAAATGCTGGGGTTTTTGATGGTCCTCAAATTCGAACTTTGATCAAGGATACTCAGTTCGAAACGCAATGACTCCAACTGAGAAGAATGCGTGGCAGGCATTCAAATCAGTTGTCACTGATTTTCTTGGCAAGCGTAGAAGTCCAGAATACGAGTCCGTTGTCAAAAACTTGATGGAAGCTTTCAAAGCTCATGGGTCGCGCATGTCCATAAAAATGCACTTTTTGTCGTCCCACTTGGACTATTTTCCTGAAAATTGCGGGGATTATAGTGAGGAACAGGGTGAACGATTTCACCAAGATATCAAAATAATGGAAGAGAGGTACCAGGGAAACTGGGATATCAATATGCTGGCGGACTATTGCTGGTGTTTGAAGCGAGACGTGCCCGAAGAAAAACACAGACGGAAAGCCAAAAAAACTTCATTCCTTCCTCAATAAACTTTTTTCCATATTCATTGTATGAATAAAAGTATTTATTCACACAATGTTTTCATTTTTCACGAGTGTTCTTATAATATTACTCGTATCTACAGTGTTTAAGCTAAAAAAATCAATAAATTTGGGGATAAAATTGGACTTATAATAAATGGCCAATAGAGAAAAAACCTGACCTGATTAAGGAAAACCAATGTAATTTTCGAATTCAGCATGGTCGAATTATATAATATGAGTTGAAAAAACCCTCACAGCAGACAAAACAATTTAATATGCATACCAGTGTAGTAGTCAGCATGGGTTTCGACGCCATAGGTCTTGTTTAACTAATTTGTTAGAATTTTATAACGAAATAGTGCGCGAATACGATAGGCATAGAGCAGCTGACGTTATTTATTTAGATTTTAACCCTTTAACGCCGAACGTTTTTGTAGGGTTAAGTCTAAATGCGTGTATTTGAAACGCTAAGTATTCGACTCAGTCGGCGTTAGAGGGTTAAAAAGGCGTTCGATACAGTTCCGCATAGGAGACTAATTGCGAAGGTCAAAGCGCACGGTATACGCGGTCAGGTAGCTAACTGGTTAGAAGAATGGCTTCGTGCTAGGAGACAGAGTGTCGTAGTTAATGGTAGTGAATCGGGGTGGTTAGATGAGGTAGCGGTGTCCCACAGGTTCAGTGTTAGGTCCATTGCTATTCGTAATTTACATTAACGACAAGATGTAGGATTGACTAGTAACGTGTCAAAATTCGCGGACGATACTAAAATAGGCGGTAAGGTTGTTAATGAGGACGATAGTAATAGGCTCCAAGACGATGTAAATAGGATTATGGAGTGGACAGATAAGTGGCAGATGCAATTTAACGTAGACAAATGTAAAGTTTTGCATATAGGTTCTCGCAACAATAATTACACGTACACGATGGATGATAGGGAGTTAGCGAGCGTTCGAGGAAGTAGATTTAGACGTACGCGTATCTAAGTATTTAAAGGTTAGGAACCAGCGCCTGGAGTCTTGCGCAAAAGCTAATAGGATGTTAGGCTTCATAGCGCGTAATTTCGAATTTAAATCGAAGGATATTATATTGCCCCTTTACAAGTCCCTAGTCAGGCCTCATTTAAAATATGCCGTTCAATTTTGGTGCCCGAATTTACGCGAGGATGTTGATAGGTTGGAAAGGGTTCAGCGTCGTGCCACGAAACTGATTCCGTCATTGCGCAACAAGCCTTATGAAGATAGGATTAAAGAGTTAGACCTGTATTCACTCGAAACTAGGAGATTAAGGGGGGAGCTTATTGAAGTTTTCAAAATCGTTAATAACATCGATACGTAAATTTTGACAAATTGTTCACTTTCGATAATAGTAATACTCGCAATAACGGATTTAAGTTGCGTGGCAGACGTTTCATTACTAATGTCGCTAAAAACTTCTTTACGTTTAAAGTAATTAATAAATGGAATAATCTTCCCGCGTCAGTCGTTCATTCTACCAGCGTTAATGTGTTTAAGAACCGTCTTGACAGACATTTTAAAAATATTAACGTTGTTTAAAAAAAAAAAAAAAGTTAGCAACAGGAGCTCTGGTGGTGGTGCTCGAGGATGAGTCTGTTGACGATAAATGCCAGCTTGTGACATGCCAGTGTGTGATGCCAGCAATAAAATTATTAAAAAAAAAAAAAAAATTAGACTAACACGAACGTAGATGTAGCTCGTAGCGTAAACTAACCCACTTTTTGTTTAACTTACCTACTTTTTTTTTTTTTTCCCTCTCCTTACTTTGCATGTCTGTAACTCTCTTTTCTTGCATGTCTGTAGTTTGCATGGTATGACAGTGAGTTAAGACTGTGTTTGCATGGTTTGTAAGCGTTCTTATTTTACTTCTTTTCATCTTTCACCCCTCTTCTATTCTCTCCGACTATTTTTCTGACTTATCGGCAGTGGCCGGCGGATGATGATGGTGAGTCTTTTTTCTCTTTTTCTGAATGAATGTTAAGCCACGAGTGATAGGTGTTCCTCCTTACTTAACCCCTTATTCTCTTCGCTTCTCTTCTCTTAACCCCCTACTCTTTCCTTTCTCTCGGGCTAACCTTAGAGTGGATCTAATGGTCTTTGTTCGCCTTAGCTTCTGTAGATCTGTAGAATACACTCAGACTAGAAGTTTTATCGAGATTATAAACAGTCAGTCATCAAAATACTGCTGATGATCAACGCCCATGTTAACATTATGAAGATTTAATATCAGACGTTTCAGAAGTCAAACTCCCATCATCAGTGGTACGTTTAATTTGTACGCAGAATTATAGTCATTCAACTTCGGCTTTTGTCTCTCTCTCTCTCTCTCTCTCTCTCTCTCTCTCTCTCTCTCCTCCTCTCTCTCTCTATATATATATATATATATATATTATATATATATATATATATATCGTTAACCTTGTTGAAGCTCCGTGCGTGGGTCTCTATTCACACAAAGGTCAAGCTGGTGGCCTGCCTCTAGGCCTGGCTTGGTAGAGGAGCAAGTTGCTCATTTGCGCTCTCCACCGCACATAGCCAAGTAGACCCAGTTATGTTAGGCATCTAGTCTTCTTTCGAAGACTTCAACTTTGACCCCTTTAACGTTTCTGAGGTCCTTTGGAAGCTGGTTAAAAAGTCTTGATCACTGACAACCAAGCTATTTTCCTTCTTTCCTTCAGTGTTGAAGAGGTCCTTTGTTGGGCCTTTAATTTGGGAACACTACACATTCTGCCTTTCCTATTTTCCAGCGTTGTTTGAGTGGTAATTAGGTTCAGTTTGAGGTTTGGTACCTTTTTTTCGATCATTTTCCATGCGTAGATTATGATGTACCTCAGGGCCGTTTCTAGCCATTAGGGGGCCCTAAGCAGTATACCCATTTGAGGACCCACCCCTCCATCCACCAACTCACGCCTTATTACATCACATCAGCAAACACATACAAAAAATGGCTGTGTTAATAAAAAACAATTATGAAACAATTTTAATGAAACATTTATGTCCAAAACAACAAATATATACTTTCAGAAGACAAACAGAAAAAATACTCTTCATGAAATTCTTGAAAATGTAGAGGAAGAGCCTCTGAAAGCAAGGTTTCTCTCTGCCAATGATTGGATTATACTTACAAGACGTGTGAGAACATCTCGCCAGCGTCTTCGCTCTACCTCCATTAATGACATTTCAGTTTGGTCAATGGTCCTCCCAGTTTTTAGCCGCAGTTCCAGATCCTTCCATGTTGCCATGTTATCTGCATGTTCTGAACTATTTTCATGGCCTTTCAGAAGCGAACCAACGTTTATCCACTCTGAAAGTCCATCCGTAATTAGTCTGTACGACTTCTTGAAAACAACTTGCAGCAGAAGCAATAAAGAGCATCATTCCTTCTAGAGTACATCAGCCAGCTTCGCTTTATTTTTTCCCCATTAATTAATGTTCTGTACATGTAATGGTGATGAACGCTTCTACCATCCCCTCTTTAGGGAATGTGAAATCTGGACTGATTTGAAATGGTCCTCGAGACACCAGATCTGTCTTCAAGGCATCTGACAGGACAACTGGCCAGTCATACGGATCAAGCGGTGGAGCAGATCTTGGTTCTTGTTGCTCAGTAGAAATGCCTGTGTGTGGGTTTGAAGCTGAACAGAAGGTGGGCCACTTGTTGGTTCATCAGGCTCTACTTCTACTGGTGTTTGAGGTTGCATGGAGGATGGTCCTGCTGTTGGCTCATGATGCTCATCAGGGTTTGCTGAGGACGGCTTTTCCAAGTATTTCAGTAGTGCTCCCGAGAAGAACATAACATTACATATTCTGTTAATTTTTGCTAAAATACTCTTTCTTATCTTGTTTGATAAATAATTGATCTGTGTGAACAGAATTTGAGGTGATGTGACCCATTAAATTTCACATTTCGAAATATTATAAATATTACAGAGACTAGCTGACTCTACACGATTCCTGAGCACTTGCCTAGCTTGATGGTCTACCTAACCTAGTTGCCTGAACTGTAATCATAAGAATATACAAGTGGCACATCTCACCTGTGCTACTGGAGAGCTTCTCCTCCTCTATTTTCTTCTTTTTCCGTTTTTCAGCTCCTGGATAATGTCGTTTCATTTTCAAGATGCACGAAGTCACATCTAGTTAACCACAATAATCTGCTAAATAATAATAATCATAATAATAATAATAATAATAATAATAATAATAATTGTTATAATTGTAACGTTAATCAAATACATTCAAATAATCAGACCATTTAGGTTTTAACCAACAAAATTCACATTATCTGAAAAAGATGAGAAAAGAATTAATAAACTTGAAAACATAACGAAAATAATCCTAGGTTTTAAAGTGTTACAAAATCTCTTAATAATTAGTAAATTAGTGAAATAATGTTTTACAATACTAGAAAAATTAAGCATTTAGGAAAGTATAAGCATATAGTAAGAATAAAGTTAAATAATATAGAAATAAGATCTCACAATAGTTATTTACACATAACGACCAAAACGTTTCGTTTGTCTCCGTTTTATCACATTTGTCTCATACAAAAACTTTAATTAATACGACAATAATAATAATAATAATAAGGATATTAATAATAATAACAATAATATTAACAATAACTTTAGCTATATTCCTATTCTTGCCCACTGAGCTATGATCTGGGACCTGTCTAGGGGCCCCCTAGTAACAGCGGGGCCCTAAGCGGCCGCTTAGTCTGCTTATGCCAGGAAACGGCCCTGGTGTACCTCTCTCCTCTTCTTTCCAGGGAGTACAGATTTAGTTTATGCAGTCTTTCCAGTAGCAGTGGCGTACTAAAGGGGGGTGCGAGGGGGGCGGTCTGCCCCGGGTGACAGCCAGGACGGGGGTGCCATCGGGAGAGTTGAAATATCAGTACAAGTTTTCAAACCAAATGAAAAATTCGCCAAACTAAGAACAAAAATTTTAAAATGTTCAAACTATTACAACAGCTTAATGTTAATTTCCACTATAAAATAAATTTTTATTTTTATTGGCAATACAAAATTTACAAACAAAAAATTAAATATTTGATAAAAATTACATCGAAAGGCGAACGTTTGTTGACATTTTAGTCATCAGTTTGTTGAGCATAGCCAGCTGGCTGCAACTGACATTCCAAGTCTTGTTCACTTGACACTGTGACTCCACATACATGGGGTATGTTTCATTACATAATTATGATAAAGCATAAAGTGCTGGTGTTTATAACAATATCACGGTGCTTATACCAGTGTCCAGTAATTTTTTACAATGTGGTATCAGAGTGATGTTTAAGTGTTTATAAATGATAATTAATGGTAATTAATAATGATAATTAATTGTCTCTGCTTGTCTGGGTTGATAATCTGATAACTCAATGGGTATCTGGTTGGAAAAAGTTTGAGAACCACTTGTTTGAAGCTTTTCTGTTGTAATAAATTTTTTTACTTTTTTATTTACTGGATATACTGTTAATTTTCATTTTGTCAGTCGTCTAGTTATTTGTGAGTAATGCTCATAGTTTTCTGCTTTTTCAGGAGTCTTGTTTGCACTTAACCCCCCCCCCCAAAAAAAAATAATAAAATAATAATAATAATCACAGACAACTTGTTCATTTAATGTATTTCAAGTCATAATAGTTCATGCTTGTTATGCATGTTCATGCTTTATACCTTTTGATTTTAAAATTTTGCAGAAAACATCCACTATGAAGCGAAATCGACCCAGTGGATTCCAACAAAGAAAAATGAAGAAGGCAAGAGAAGAGGTTGCTCAGGCAATGTCCGGATCAATTTTGAAGTATGTGACGCCTTCAACATCAAGTGCAATAGGAGAAAGTCCTGAAGATATTCAGCCTGGTGAATCTGAAGGGCAAATACAAAAAGCATCTTCACAAGAGGATTCAAATGAGAGAGAGCAAGGATTGGAGGATGGCAATTCATCTTCTAAAAGCAGTGAAACTGATGAAGCGGAAGGAAACGCCAGCAGAAGTCCACACCAACAGGAGGAAGACTCTGATGAAGAAGAGGAGACGGATAGATTTTCAATTTATTCTGATGTCGCTGCTTGGCCAATCCCGGTTCCAAATGACTTGAGAGTTGATCTTATTAAGAGGGGAAGTGAACCCTTCCAAAATAGGGATGGACCTTTCAGTGCAGTTCAAAGACAAGGAGAGAAATCTAAAGGGAAGAGTCGACAGCTGACCACTGCATGGTTCTATAAGGCTCTGCCAAATGGCGAGAAAGTTTTGAGAACATGGATGGTTTACTCTTCATCAAAAGAAAGTTTGTTTTGTTTTTGCTGCAGACTGTTTGCTCTTGATGACAAAGGAATTGGAACATCCAGCTTTGTCACTGGGTTTCAAGCATGGTGGAAGATAAACCCAAAGGTGTCTGACAATGAGGCTTCTGAGCAGCATCTCTCATGCCTGGAGAAATGGAAGACCTTGGGAGCAGTACTGAAGCTTAAAAAACCATTGATCAAGTTCATCAAGCAACAATGGACAAGGAGAGAAAGAAATGGAGGGATATTTTACATCGCCTCTTGGACGTAACCTTGTTTCTGGCTCACCAGAATCTTCCTTTTCGTGGTCACAAAGAGGACATGTCATCAGCAAACAAAGGAAACTTCATGGAATTGGTAGAGTTGCTGTCAAATTATGATCCAGTTTTGAAAGAACATTTTGTAAGGATTAAGCATTCTATTCGATCTGGGAAGAGAGTGGCTTCGTATTTATCTCCAAAGATTCAGAATGAGTTCATTTGCCTTTTGGGGAATTACGTCAAAGAGAAAATAGTGGCTGATATCAAGAAAGCAAAGTATTTTGTGATTCTTTTTGACAGCACTCCTGATGTGTCCCACACTGATCAGATGTGTAAAGTGATCAGATACGTCCATATTGAATGTGACAAAGTTGAAGTAAAGGAATCATTCTTGGGCTTCTTTCCTATTGCCGGAAAGACTGCTGTTGAGCTCACAGGGGATATCCTGAGACATCTAGAGAGAGATGGACTGGACATAAACCTGTGCCGCGGTCAAGGATATGACAACGCTGCAACTATGGCTGGGATTCATGGTGGTGTTCAGTCAAAGCTCAGAGAGATTAATCCCAAGGCTTTGTTTGTGCCTTGTGCAAATCATTCTCTGAACCTTTGCGGAGTGCACTTATTTGGAAGCGTTTCTTCATATGTGACTTTTTTTGGAACCTCGGAGAGAGTCTATTCCTTCTTTTCAGTCTCAAGATTTTCCCAGACAAGATGGACTGCTCATTATGACGCTGTGAAACCAGTGAAGGCAAATTTTGAAAAGCTGACCTCAACCCTTGAAGTACTGTGCGATCCCAAAGAAAATGGGGACACAAGAGGATCAGCTCATATTTTGCTGTCTGCTGTATGTGATTTCTCTTTTTTGAGTTACCTTTCTTTCTGGTGTGAAGTCCTGGAAGAAATTAATCTCACACAAAAGTATTTGCAAACAGTTGGAATCAGCTTTGAAAAGTGCATTGTGAAGCTCCAAGCTCTAAAACTGTTTCTTGAAGATCAGCGCAATGAAATTGTGGAGAGGGCCATTCATTATGCAACTACAAAGTGTGAGGAAATGGACATTTCTATGGGGAGAAAAGGGAGAGTAAAGCTCCGAAAAAGGATACCAGGAGAGATGGCAAAGGATGCTGGTCTCACATTGCCAGAGGAAGTAAAAAGGGCTATGTTTGAATGTCTTCATCACTTTCATCAAGAATTGGAGATTCGTTCTAAGGCAATGGATCAAATTATGTCAATCTTCGCTGTTATTCAGCCAAACACTTTGGTTGTTGCAACAGAAGAAGAACTTCGGAAGTATATTCCAAATTTGACTCAGATTTTCGATGAATTCTCTGATGAAGATATCAGTGTGGAAATTGGACGACTTCGGAGGCATTTGGAAGCTGCCAAAATCAGCGTTGAAGAGGCAAAGAAATGGCCAGCATTGCAGTTTCTGGAGTTTATTGTGAAATGTTTTTTTGTGAATCTTCGCCAAGCTTGTCACTGTGTTTGAGATTCTTTTTGACTGTCTGTGTGTCTATTGCTTCATGTGAAAGAAGTTTTTCCAAATTGAAATTGATAAAAAATTTCTTTCGCTCGACCATGAGTCAGACAAGATTGACAAATCTGGCTTTACTTTCAATTGAACATGAATATGCAAAGAAGGTGAATTTTGATGAGGTCATTGATCAATTTGCAGAAATTAAGGCTCGAAAGCAGAAACTGTAAATCCTCTCTATTTACCTTTGAAGAATAGACTGAGCGTTGAGACGATTACTTTTTTTTGTATAAAATAAAATGTAGTATTACCTGTTCACTTAATTTTTAACGTCCTGCATTTTCCTTATTTCCAACTTGCTTATGACAGTACTGTACTGTATAAAAATCTACTTGCAAACATAATATATTTTTCTGTGTTTAAATTTTAAAATTATTTATGGGGGGTGCCAAAGGAAGGATCCGCCCCGGGTGCCAAATACTTTAGGTACGCCCCTGCCTAGTAGTTGAGTTCTTTGCAGCTGTGAAATGTCTCTGAGTTTCTTCTAGTTCATTAGTTTCTTCCTTTTTATATGGGGACGTCATAACTAAGCAGTATTCAAGTTTTGGTATGATCAGTGTATTCAGCAGGGGAATCATTACTGTCTTGTCCCTCTTTCTGAACGTTCTTAGTACCTGTCCCGCGACTCTTTTTGCTTTGTTTTTTGTTATCTGATTTTGCGTCTCGCATTTGGTATCATCGGTCATTATAACCTCCAAATCTATAGCTTTCATGCTTCTCTGAATTTTCTGTCTGTCCGGGACATAATATGCTGTCTGTTTGAGTTCCTCATTTCTACCATATCTCAAGAGCTGAAATTTATCGGTGTTAAATGTCATGTTGTTGTCTTCTGACCATTTGTATATTTTGTTCGTGTCCCTCTGCAAAGCCTCCACTTCATTTGCATTGCTGATTTTTCTGCTGATCTTTGTCTCGTCTGCAAAGGATGTTACTATACTATTGCTGTTTACTTCACTGTCTATATCTGTTAACATGATAATGAATAGGAGTGGGGCCAGTACTGTACTTGTGGTACTGAACTGCGTCTTCCGATTATGATGATGATATACCTTGAATTTTTACGACCTGTAGACGTTCTCTAAAGAAGTTGTAGATTCATTTTTCCACTTTGCATGTTATTCTAATATGTTCCATTTTATGTGCTACTATACCATGATCACATCTGTAGCAAAATTCGTGTATATGACATCGTAGTTTTTATTGCCTTCAAATGCATCTAGGATACTGTTTTAGTGCTCTATAAGTTGTGATCGGCATGATCTTCCTGATCGGAATCCGTGCTGTTTTTTGTTGAATCTTTCCAGTGTCTCCAAGAAGTCGTAGATTTTCTCTCTAACTATTCTTTCAAATACTTTGGTGAGGTAAGACGTCAATGACATGGTCTATAGTTTGCTTGAAATCTATCCCCTCTTATATATATATATATATATATATATATATCAGAACAATGTTTGCGCTTTTCGGTATGCTCGGTATTTCCCCAGTATCTAGGGATCTTCTCCATATCCAGTATAAGGGTGTAGCTATTTCATTTTTACAGTTTTTAATCAATAATACGTTCCATTTGTCCAGACCTGCAGCTAATGTGATTTCATTTGTCCTATAGTTCGCGCTACATCTTCTGGGGTAAAATCAAAATCTGTTATACAATCTCCTTGCAATTTCTCTTCAAAGAATGTATCTACAGCAGGCGCGTATCCAGGATTTCCGAAAGGGGGGCAAAATGCAAAGTAGTGCTGCCGAGCGTAGCGAGGTAATACAGCTAGGGGTCGGGGGGAGCGCTGTGAGCTCCCACAGCGGGTTCTGGGAGAGAAGTAATTTTTACCATATTTTTCTTTTAAAGTGCATAAATCATGGACTAAAAACGGTGAAAAGTACTGAATCATTTGACTTCACCACACACATTAATTAACGACAAAATAAACCTAGTTGTATGTCTTAGCTTGCTGAATGTTATGGAAATTTACTTATCCTTAGATACATCCTCTTCACCTCCAAGGGGGGGCAAATGCCCCATTCCCCCCCCCCTGGATACGCTACTGATCTACAGTATGTGAGGTATCGCTTTGTCACTTTTTGAGGTACTGAAGACAGATTCATACTGTGCTGTCAAAATTTCAGATATTTCTTTTAGATCATCGGTTAATTCATTATTTCCTTTCCTTAAGGGACCGATCGTGGCGGGTGTTTTTGTTTTCCTTTTCCTTTATTACTTCTACCGCCTTTTCCTCTTCCCTCTCTGTATGGTTTATATTTCCCTATCGATACTCTCCAGTTTTTCTTGCATTACTTTCCTGGTATCGTTGTCTCTGCAATTAGCTAACTTGGCCGCTCTCTCTTTCTTTTGTGGAATATTCTTCTTTTTTGCCTCTCGAACCTGTTCCTCTTTCATTTTGGATGTGCTTTCGGAACATATTTTTCTAAAATTCTCAGCGTCTTTTCTCCCAAGGTTGTTAGCATTTCTTCAGTTGTTTTATTCTCTAAACCTGTTCTCCACTCTATGTGGGCCATATGTGATCTGATTGCTTCCCAATTTATAGTCTTGGAGTTTAAGTTAAAAGTCCTAAATTTGCTTCTTTATTCAGTATGTGTAATGTGTATTGTCTTTTAATGTTGTCACCATATTTGTTGATATCTCGATTATATTGTGGTCTGAGATAATAGTTGGGGTTATTTTTATATCAGAGTAGTGTGGGCGCAAAATGGGAGCGTGCAAGAATGGTGCAGAGATAATGATCACTGTTGCAATGTTGCAAATGGGGTGGGGTATGCTGCAAATGGGGGTGGGGTAATGCAATGAAGGGGGAGGGGGTATGCAGTGAAGGGGGTGGCGGAATGCTGCAGGTGCAACAAGGGGTCATGAAACTTGGAGGCGGCGTTATCCCCCAAGAGAAAGATAGAAGGAGAGAAAGGAAGAGAGGTGTTCACCTGGCAGGAGCCAAGTGCATATTAACAGTTCAGCCGACCCGCCGTTCTCTTATAGCCCCATAATCAGCCAGTTGGCTTAGAAGGAGCCAAGGGGGAGAGGGGAGGGAGCTTCGGGGGGAGAAGGGAGGATTACCTCCCCGCAAAGGGGTTGCCTTAACTTAAGAGAGGAAGAGAAAGGAGAGACGGAGGAGGTCTTTGTGGGAGAAGGTGGGATGTCCTTACCCCCCAAAGGGAAACCTGACCTAAGTCTTAACCTTAGAAGGTAGGATAGTGAGATCTTTATTCCGCAGAAGTTCGCATCGTTATGACCGCTCCGAAGCCAAGCGGGTCTTATATAGAGGAAGGTTGAGTTGCCAGATATCACTTTTTATTTTATTTGTTCAGGTATACATTATTAGGGTGAGTTGCTAAATACCACCATTTATTTTAATTCACGCGAGTTGCCAAAGCAAGTGAACTTTCTCCTTAAAGAGAATTAATTATTAAAACCAAACCCAATATTAATAAAAGAAATACATTTAAAGTGAAATAAATAAAACCATTACATCAATCTGTTTATTATTTATTGTAAACATATTGAAAATAAATAGAATTTATCTTCAACTGCACAAAATAAAAAATAATATAAGAAATACGAAACGTATAATCACCAAAATAATAGTTCAGGCGAAATATACACACACACACAAACACACAATTGTATTTGACCAACTTTCTCGTTACCTTATATATATATATATATATATATATATATATATATATATAAGATAAACAGCTGCGAAAACGGCTTTCTCCTTAATGTTATTCAGAAAAAAAAATCACTAGACAATTGCCAAAAAGAAATCATTCCATCCATTCGATTTCACTAAAACCATAGAATGTGCACTGTTTATTTACTTTTGACATTCCTTTCCTGTTCGAAATAAATAAAACACCATTCTGTTTATAAAATATTGGCGAAACCCAATATTAACTCTGTCTATTTAATTATGACAATCCTTTCTTGCGATTGAAAAAACAATTTGCAACAGAAAATAACATTACACACCTTTTATATATATATATATATATATATATATATGTGTGAAAAACTAATTATTTAAACGCCGTTCTATTTACGTTCTTTCTTTCAAATCGTCTCTGGAAGAAAAAATGTATAAATTGGAGGCAAATGAGCCCTCGAGGAAAAGGCTGACCGCGAACTAGACACTTCGGAATGTGGACCAAACTTTCACCAAAATACTCGCTTTCATCTCCACTCGCTTCATGCGAAATCTTATAATGTATATAAATGTTTTTATTAACTTCTTTGTTTATATGTCCTTACATTTAATTTTTATGGTATCATCTTAGTTATTGAATTGAATGAATCAAAAAATGGAAAGAACTGAATAAAATTACTTTTGGTAGTGAAGGTAAAACTGAATTTAAAATTCTTATATATATATATATATATATATATATATATAGAGAGAGAGAGAGAGAGAGAGAGAGAGAGAGAGAATTTTTGTAACTGGAACCTAACCGTTGTGTAAATTACATTAGTAATAATAATAGCTAATTCGGTTTTCCTTTTCCTCGAATTGTTCATTTTGACGAGGGTCAAACTTTTCACTCCGCCTTAGACCTACAGTTTAACGTCGAAACCGAATTAAGCTGCAGCACGGGCGGGCAGAAATTGCATGGGATGCATTACTTATTGAGGTACTTCTTGTCCTTGTAACTCCCTATCTTTCATGTACAATTTCCACATTGTGTCCGGCAATTATTATAGAAGCTCTTTCTAAATTTGTTGTGAAAGATGCTGTATGCAAAAGTGTAATGAAAAAAGAACAGCTTCAGAGTTCATTCACACCATGCGTACACCTATCTCGTGTACACAGTTAGTGGGAAATAAAACGCACCAATGAAACTCTAGACTCATTCAAAATACAGAGTTCATTCACACCATGCGTACACTTATCTTGTGTACACAGTTAGTGGAAAATAAAACGCACCAATGAAACTCTAGACTCATTTAAAATAACCTAAAGTAAGCATATATCACCCCTCAATTTCGTACAATTTTTTCTACAACGCATTCTTTCATCTCTCCTTGGACTATCTCGTGATGGGAGACCGTTCTCTGCGCCCAGACGATGTAGTGACCCGTGGTACGGGCGCCACGTAAAACTGTAGATCCCCTTCATCAAATGAACTAGATATTGCGAAGGAGTTAAACAGTCCACAGCAATCAATCGACAGAAATCACTGACGAAGCAATGTTGTATACATCCGGTTACAACAAACAAATATGAATTATATGACAACCAAACCTAATGGTTACTTTGATTACGACACAACTGGATTGAAGTTTGTAGCCCAACCACGGTTAGTGAATTAACTTTTGGATTAACCTTTTGGACTAGTTGTACAATTTGTTTTTATGTACGTACGTATGTATGTATGTATGTACGTATATATATATTGGCGAGAATGGAATGTGGGTCGAACTTTCACTCAAAGACTCACTTCCGCCTCTCTGTCTCCACCCGAATATCTTCCAATGTATATAAATGTTTTATACTTTATCAACTTCGTTGTTTTTCTTTACGATTAATTTGCATGGTATCATATACAACATTACTGTCTCTGTTATTGAACGAATCAAAAAATGGAAGGAATTTAATAAAATTACTTTTACCTGTGTAAAACTGACTTTAAAATTATTTTATATATATATACAGATTTTTGTAACTAGAACCTAACCGTTGTGTATAGTATGGCAGCAAAACGTAATAATGCACAATCTGGAAATCTTCTATAGAGATGGTTGTTGCGAGGGATATTGCATAAAGTGCTGGGTTGGGGAAAACCAAGTATGGGCGCAAATATTGCCGTGGTAGAGACAGCAAGGGGTAATACGATCTTTAAATCTACGGAAAGAAAAGACACCGTTAGTCATCCAAAGCATGGACCCGTTATATCGGTGTTACGATTGGTACAAAAATTAGATTCCGCCCAGTTACACTGACAACCAATCATTACGAACCGGCTCTTAGTCTTTTGGGGCGGTGCTTGGTGATCGTGCATATAAAAGGAAATATTTTCAGCTGGGAGTCACAGTAGTTATTTTCCCCAGTGAATAAACATTCCCTCTGCCAGTGAGTAAATATTCCCTCAGCCATAAATCAAGAAATTTATAGTTTATCGGATTTATATGAAGATGGTGACATTGTAGCATTGTCTACAATTAATCCTTTTAACGCGGTTAACCGGGATGGATTATTTCCAACGCAAACCGTTGATGATATTTGCAATGACGCTCCTTACGATCCGACGCAAGGGACTACCATAGAAATGTAAGTGTCTATAACTTTATTTTTTTTGGAGTCAATTATTCACAAACTGTCAGAAAGAGGATTATTTCAACATATATATATATATACCGTATATATATATATATATATATATATAATATGGAGGGATGTAGTAATTCACCTCGTCAAATACATCATTTAGGTATCCGCAATTAGTCTGCAATTATGCTAAAATCGATTTATTGAATTTTATATAGCAATCTTTTGATATTTTTTATAAATGTTATTCGGAATTACCTCTTAAATGAACTTCTCTGAGCTATTCAAAGATATCTTCATATTCTAATACTCTTACTATATGTATACTCTGTATATGTTTTTATTATAAAAGATTCAGTATGAACATTATTCTTTCTCCTTTAAGGTCCGATGAGGATTTGACACGTGTTATACAATCTTTTGACGAACCTCGTGTCATGGACCTGAATACGGAGGATTTACCGAGCAGTCAGCCCAACGATTGTCACATCATTAACGAAATAATGAGTGTTTTTTTTTCGATCTTTTTTGGGGGGAAGAAGACAATATATTTTCATCAATTTATTAAATGAAAGAAATCATGTTTTTAGTACAATAACCATCTTAAACTACAGAATATACACGAACAAAACATCATACTATTCAACGAGTACGCACAATTGGAAAACGGCTTTTTATCTGTATGCATACCATTTCATCGTTTCGTTGAGTGTGACACGGGTCGAATAATTTTTAAAAATTTATAAAGTCTTTACCACGTGACATATGCATGTATTACTAAAATATCCTTGTAACCGGAATGGGATCCATACAACTTCGGGGATATGTAACTGGTCAAGAAATTTTACAATAACAGGGTCACTCCAGGGTTGAGTACCGAGTGAATCAAAATAGTACATACGGTCCCTCTTTTTAAAATAGATTGCAAACCAATGAATCCCTCCAATACCGATAACATCTGTGTTCACAATAAGACTACCGGAATTTCGCGTAGTTGACAAATTCAATGTTTCATTCTTCGCATACACACCGATAAATTTGGAACGTGTGATTCGTTCATTATTCATTACTCGTGATAACGCCCCTAAATCTGTCTACTTCTATTAGAGCTTGTGACTCGAGATATACTAGTACACTAATAGGCGCGTCTATAGGCTTGGTGAATTCCAACCTCACTGAGATGTTTCCGCTCTGTTGTGGGCTTAAATGCGTATTTACGCTAGCAGAGAAGTCAGGTGTGATGTCAAACGGATAAAGGTTAAATTGATCAATGAATTCTTTCTGCGTTACCCCATTACCAAGCTCATCACAGTCACCTGCAATATGGGCCACATTACTATAGGGTCTCGCGCAAATCGGTAACACCGCGTCTGATGAATAGTCCATATCCAATGTTCCTCCCAACGCACTGCCATTAACGTATAGAGTTATATTTTTAAGTCCGAAATTCTCAAATTTAAAGGCACTCTTTTTATATTTTCCATTCACCGAAGCATGGTTCTGCATTCCGATTAATATCCTTTTAGGAAGATTTCCCAGGGCGATGTTTTCTATCTGTTTCGAGGCCAACCCTGCAGGCACAGTGTATAGTTTGATTTGTACTCTGTTAATAGGGTATTTTACTGTAGCGTTTAGTAAATTTTTCTCAATTTCTAGTTGTTTTGGTGAACTTAATTTCACTCGCCGTACGCGGAGGTATGTCTCCATAATGTGAACCACAAAAGGTTTGCTCCCTCTTCTTGATCAGCATGTAGATTTAAGCAGATCTCAGGACTCGTGCGAGTGAGCTCATTTTCATATCCACCCTATTCACAAGCAACTTATCCTGGAATGTGAAATCTGTATGCAGGCGTCCAAAACACTCGTATATCTTTTTTTTTAAATTTTTAAATTTGTCCTTTATACTACTTTCGTCTTTAGTTTGATAATATCCATCGGCACTTAAAAAAGTATCCTTCGCCTCTTTGGAAAAGTTGAGGACATTTTCCAGATAGGCTCGTAGGTGATAGTACCCCGTGCCTGACG
Organism: Bathynomus jamesi; assembly: GCA_023014485.1. Taxonomy (NCBI): domain Eukaryota; kingdom Metazoa; phylum Arthropoda; class Malacostraca; order Isopoda; family Cirolanidae; genus Bathynomus; species Bathynomus jamesi. The sequence goes on along the minus strand of JAJOZX010000209.1, from coordinate 1,689,333 downwards.
ATATGTTGGCCTGATTTAAATATACGTCACATTGGTTGAATATGGAGTGCAAAAAGTTTGTTTCAGGGTATACAGCATATTTGTCATCACGAATTCTATAGGGGCGCTCGGGAACTAATTGTGTTTAAAGGGTTAATTGTAATAAAGTCACTGTGTTCAATAGAAACTTGAGTTGGGGGCATCTCAAAGAGGGAAAGCTCCGATTTACAGCATTGTGAACTACACGGATGGATGAAGCGTGCCATGACGAGTTAGAAATAGTGCCTCCTCTCTCGACAAGTAGTAAACAAACTATGATTCATGAGATCAATGTCCTTAGCTTATCAGTCAAAAAAATGGTCAACCATAGGTTTCATTCGCTTAGAACACTTCTTTTTTGATATCCTTTTACGTTTAATGCCACGTGATGGTAATCCCTTCTTCCGGACAGTCCTCTTCTTCTTCCCCCACCACGCATTTTTCTCTTTGCATCTTTGATGATTTCGTCCCGTGTACGTTTTAAGTGTTTTTTTAGAGCTTCTTTAGGTTTAGCCCCAGCCAATATGTCTTCTGCAGTGTTAAGACCTGATTGTAACGCTTTCCTTCCGAGGTATCTGGCACCCCTCTTCAGCAAAGGAACAGCCGTACGTAGTATGGATGAAAAAATGGACCCAAGTCCATTACAGCGCTGGTATCTCACCCCTCGATAGACGGTGAAAGGCTTTCTGTCCATTATAACTCAGTGCGTCGAAACTGCAGCTTCACTGTTAAGTTCCCGTTACCGAATGGGAAATTTTTACCCTCAATCGTTCTTATATATATCAAGATATTGGTTATTAGATTAGTTGCGACATTCACATAATGGGGTCTGTCATATGTAATACTCAAACTCCTTCCTCTATGGTTGGGGATATGAGCTATGCGTAGCAGGCGTGCCTGGGTGTCCCCAACAAACTGGTGCTCCACTATATTGCTGTAAATATAGCACAATTAGCACATGTCTGGGGGCTGAGAGCTTTCAGCCAATTTCTCCATCTTCAATTGATACATTAAGCTGGACAAGTCATGCTGTGCCTTTGGAAGGTGGAAGGCTGATCGATATCACCCCTCGGTTATAATTTTGAACACTCTTCCGTCTCTAATATTTCTGTTAGCCTTTGATTTTAGGATTCGAGTATGTGCATGGTTTCCTGTGTTTACGATTTCGTATAATAAATCATTCGTAAGATTTGAGTTTTTTAAACTTACGTTTAAGTCTCTCACAACATCCTCAACCGAACCGTAGTGACCCGGCCCTAGTGTTACTTCTGTACTGTAATACCGTGCAACCTTAGTCCGGCGATACGTATAGTTTCATCTCGAGTTACCCCGGCTTTTGCACATTCATTAGTCTCTAAGAATCGTAAAAACGGTATCTTTATAATCAATATTTAAAAAGAGGGTGTCCAGCTGAATTTCATATATCCCCACCTCATATGAATCACGACCCAATTCAATGAGTTCATGGAGCTCTGTTACAAAGTTGGCTAGTGTGTTGTTAGGGTGTACAGACAGGGACGAGGAGGACGGGAGTGTGACGTAGAAATGGTTAGGAGCCATGTTGCATACTATTTAAGCTTCATTATTGCATCAGCTTTTATATAGGTGTTGAAGCTTTCTGAGTACCCTAGCCATTTCACCAGGTACATTTTTCTCTTTCCTGAACCTTTGCTTCCTATAATTTTCTCAATTTTAAACACATTTTTTCCTAAATTAAATGCCACTTTCTGCAACTCCTCGCGGTAAAAGCCTCCTGCGATTTCTTCCCCATTCAAATCTTCAACGTAATACATCATTATCTCACCTTTAGGTCTCATAGCCCTAACTTTAAAAATCTCACGTGTCCATCCTTGCTCAAATCCCTTCGCGAATTTATTTCCCGAACGCGACAGCCTTACATAATCATTGATTTTGAAACGCGCAGAGTGTGGTGGTGTTCCATCTCTTCTCACCTCTGGCGTACCTCTTTCTAAAACTCGTTAGGTGTTGTCCCAATCGTGCGATGGTGTGAGCGGTTGTAGGATGAGGCCAATGATTCCAGAATGTCTAGAAATCTGTATGTGTTTTTATGTGTAAAATAGCGGTGCATGCGTTCCTTTATGGTACGTTGAACTCTTTCAGCTAAAGAAGCCTTATGTATAGAATTGGTAGTGTAATAGCTGATATTAAACTCTGTCAACATGTTCTGAAAAGCACGGCCTATAAATTCCTTCCCCATATCCGTACAAAAATAGCCAGGAACCCTGTTTTCTTTTAACATCAGCGTTTTGGTGGCTTTAGCAACTGTTTCAGGTGATTTATTTTTCAGAGGAATTAGCCACAGATATCTAGAGAATACATCTATTATGAATAGAATGTAGCGGTAACCATCGTTATACACAGAATATCTTTGCATGTCTGTTAAATCTGCTTGCCAAATAGAGTCAATCGAAGCAGCTGTTGTCTTGGCTGTTTTAAACCTTTTTCTCACAGGCTTATGAAGTGTATAAGCGTCCTGCTCCCGCAAAAATCTCTCAACATCTTTTTTTCCTACTATGTAAACGCTTCTATACAGTCTATCTACGCCTCCGTAGAAGGCTGGGTTAGAAATGTCATAATAACGTCTTCTTAATATGTTAGCCATTTGCGTATTTTAGAGGCACGTGGGAGGGTTGACCGTTGTTTAACCCCTTCTTTCTCCTCTTCAAAGGTGTTACCGCCGGGGGTGATGGCGTCTTCAATTGTCACGTGCGTCGCATGTTCCAAGTCTTTTAACCTGTTCAGATTTCCTATCATTGTTTTGGGGACATTTATTTGTTGTAGTCTTGCTTTAATATGCTTCCATCCTGATGTTGAGGGCCTATCCCACTTCCTCACCAGATCATGGACGATGTCTACGATATTCGATCCCTGTACCTTTGCTCCTTCCACAATGATCTCATGTATCGGTCCATTGTATGGCGGGGTCCTCATTCAATAGATTATAAAGACTTAAACCTTTATTCCTCAATGTATGTGGGAGGGTGCTTTTTAATACATGCTCGATATGTTGTGTGGCCGACCCATTAATCTTTGGTTGGTCAGCTCTATCGTCGGACACAGGTCCTATGTCACCATGTCCATCGTTCCCTGCTGTGCCTAATAACCACGGGAATCTCTGTCGGGTTCTTATAATTTTCGTACTCGTGAAGAAATTTCTGCAGAGCTTCTTGGTATAAGATTCTTTTCTCATCAGGTGTTTTTTCACTGTTTAATAGGGCTAGCAATTCGCTTTCCATTCTTTTAAGCCTGCTTTTACGGGGATCTAGATCCGTGTCTGGATTCCTTTGCAGTGAAGCATACACCTCGTGTGGAATCACTACCACTTTCTTCATTATATTAATCTAGTCAGTAAAGGACCCAAAACTGAAAATAAGATGGGGAGGAATGACCCTCCTCTTTGTACAATAATTCGTTTTTTTTCCCTACAGTTTGACTTTTACGAGCGAGTGCACGTATTATGTTCTTGTAACGGCGTAGGCGAGCCTTCTGAGGTGGTTTCATTGATACATTGCAATTTATAACGTTAAGACAGATTTCACAGATGCATTTTAAAAAGTCGGAGTCGATATTTTTAATAAACATCTGCTGCATTGCCCGGGGCAGTCGATGATAGATTTTTATTAATTCATGGTATTTCTTTAGCCTCTTTGTCATTCTGGAATATACACCGTTTCAGGCTCGTTTGGAAATATATTCGTTCTTAGAAGCACCCTAAACGTGTTTCGCGGATGAAGGTCGCAAAGCAAATATCCGTAACGCGGCTTGTAGCTTCTTTATAAACTTCCAAAAACTCCTTACGCTGATTCGGGAACATTTGATTGGCTAATACCCCAATTTGTGATACATCTCTACGTTGCGCGAATAAGACTAGATATTGTGTATTTAACGACACATCGCGCATGTATCTATTTTTGAAAAATAGATTCTGATTGATGAAGAACACGCTTATGTTAAGATGGTGGGAGAATACTGTAAATGTCTCGGCAAACGTTTTATCCATCTCCAACATGAGATCGTCAATTACAATGACTGTATGTTCATTTCCCTTTAACGAATTAACATCATATACACCTTTGTGGAACAAAATATCATCTTGGTACTCGTTGAACACTGATTGATACGTCGAATAGCACCATATAACTTTATGCACAAGTTTTGAGAACATCTCTCCCTTTTCTTTAATGATTTTAAGCATAAACACAGTTTTACCACATCCTGTAGGTTCAGATATAATACATGTGGATGGGCTCGTGAACCTGAATTCTTCTACAGATTCCATTTCTAACAAGTCACACTCCTAAGTGGGTCATTTACAAAATATAATAAATATTTAATTGCTACTCCTTATATTCTACAATCTTGTTTTTCTCTTCTCCCACAGAACCGTGAATGACGATGAGGTACAGCACCCCATCATCGATATTACAGATGACCCCGACAACAGTGTAGTTGTGATCACAGATTCTTTCCCCGCCGACGAATCCTCACCAGCGATACCTGTAGCACGCGACAATTCAAAGTGGAGACATGATGAAGAGCCCTCCACGTCAGGTATAAAGCGCGTCAGGATTGCACCGGTTGTTAGACCACCAGTAGTGGAGCCCCAACCCTCTACGTCTTACGACACAACCCCAACAATAGTACCTTTCTCAAATAAAAATATATCCCCTTATTCCTATTCAACTCTGTGTACATCCTCCGCATCAGCTTCTCGCTCTGTTGAGGATGGTATAACATTCGAGTTGGTGCGTACCGATTCCCCCACCCCAGTCTTGACTAGAAATCAGTATATAGTCAGGGTTGATCCTAGATCCATGTATAGCAATGGTGTTGAACACGGACTACGGCGCATAATTGAGCGTATTGTAGAGTTTGCCCTTCAGAACCGCGACGAACGTGAAGTCAGGACGATGCTCTCTTTTGGATTCGGGTCAGATGACGGAGATGTAGATGATTTTTGGGTAGTAATACCTTTCAGACGTTTGGCAGCTGAAGATATAGAGTATATATTAGGCCGTATAATGCAGGCCTCTCAAAGTAGTATAGCTTTCAATATGGACAACTTCACCGTAAATATTGACCGTGTACTCCGTGTTGCGGGTCATAGCGCCACACCTTATACTCTTAACTTCAATTCTCAGGCTATTTTTAGACGGCATATAAACGTCGATCGTGGTTGCGGCTTTATAGCAGTGGTCTTAGCACGTATGTTTACTGTACTAAATATACGGGCCCAAAAAATTTGGTTGCCTACGGTAGTGGAGCGTGCCCGTAAACTAGCTGTACACTGTAAACTTCAGTTTGACTATGCTATGGGTCCTGAAGAACTGAGAAGGTAGAACAGGAAATGAATGTTCGTATAGCTGTATTTGGACTGGATGAGCGTCGTGGGACTGTGTATGTTTTTAAAAGCAGTATGAGAAATCGTACAAGGCCCCTACTTATTTTAGGATTGTCAGGACAACGTATCTCCCCATCCATAATATAAGGGACCTTTACACGAGTTATGATAAAAGTCGAAAATATGGGCAACATCATGATTTGTGTAAGGGATGTATCGAGTTTGCGGATGATATAATGAAACATTGTAAAGATTGCCACATGGTATGTGAGCAGTGTAAAAGCTTCAAATGTGAAAGCCGTGTAGTTGAAGCTGAGAAGAGGGACTGTGATGTGTGTAGATGCACATTTTTCAATAGTAACTGTTTTGAGCTCCATAAATTAATTGGCACGTGCAGGAAAATGAGAATCTGTGGATGTGGTATGTTTCATATGATGGATAATTGGGGGAATTTCAAGCATAAATGTTATGAAATACACTGTCCTACATACCATGAGAAATATAAGGCGGATGGAGTAAAGCATGTATGTTATATGAAAGATGCTAAGCCTAAAAATAACCCTTGTATAACCGTGTACTACGATATAGAAACATACACGAACGCAGAAACCAAAGAGGTTATTCCACATTTACTTGTAAGCCAGACTATCTGTGATGAGTGTATGGAGATCGAGTGTGATGAGTGTCACAAATGCGGTAAACGTACAAACGTTTTTAAAACGAGTGCCTACGATAGCCCTGTGAAACTCTTTGTGTCCTATATTTTCAAGCTAGCGGACAAGTTAAAAAAATGACTATATTTTCGCCCATAACTGGGCAAAATTTGACACACAGTTCCTTTATAAGGAATTGCTTGAGCACGAGTCATCTGAGATATTTACAGGTGACCCCTTGGAAAGAGGCAACAAGCTAATACAGATGCAAATAGGGGGAATGTGAAGTTTAAAGACACTTTATTATTCACACCTTGTAAATTAGCAAAGCTACGCAAGGTGATGGGTGTAGCTTCTGAAGTTTCAAAAGGATATTTCCCTTACACATTCCTCACATTACTTTAACTATGAATGTATGAGTACAGATGAACGTGAAGCTTTTGACCGATACTACAACAACCTTAATGAATGTAATCCTTATATTATAGCTGATGAATGTGAGCGTTATTGCGTGAATGATGTGCGCGTGCTTAGAGTATGTTTCCAGGCCTTTAGAAGGATGTACATAGGTCGTTTCAAATGCGATCCGTTGCAAGTCGCAACCACCATCGCCTCATTATGTTTTACGGTGTTCAAGAATAACTTCATGCCTAAAGACACCTTAGCCATTATTCACAGAAACAATCCCCGCAGTTATGGGCACAAGACTATTTACTGGCTCATACACCTACAGCAGCAGGCAGGTGTATATATAAAACATGCCCGCAACACGGGTGAAGTACCCATTAAGGTTAATGGTCGTGTTTTTTGGGTTGATGGTCTAAGTGAAAACCGTGCCACAGGTGAGAAGACTGTGTACTCCTTTAACGGTTGCTGGTGGCACGGATGCCCTCGTCCTGAGTGTGGAATCACAGGAGATATCCACGGTAGATCTCCTGCCGACTGTCTTGCGTGGACCCGCACCTGCGATCAACTTATAGGATCCCAGTTCACTCACAAAGTCTTGTGGGAACATGAGTATGATGCACGGATGGAGACAGACGGACAGTACCGTGAAGAAATAAACACGATCAAGCGTTCAATGGTGCTGGATCCTCTCAAATGCGGAGGGTGTGAAACTCCATTACTACGATTTCTGTTCTTTATACCCCTAAGTGATGAAGAACAATCCGTACCCCGTAGGTGCGCCTGAGAAACTGGTGGGGCCTGACCTACCCACCATCAACGAGTTCTCAAGAAATTTGAACGGGTACTATTTCGGCCTTTCTTTCGTAGACGTACTCTCCCCTCGCGATTTATGGATGCCGATCTTACCCGTCGTTATCGATCACAAGCTCATGTTCCCTTGCGCGTGAAGTGCGCAGAAGAGAACAATGTTGATTGTGACCATACAACCCACCAGCTTAAGATTAGAGGCATATATACAAATCCAGAGCTGGATCTAGCTGTTCGCCATGGTTACAGCATATTGAAGATACATGAGGTGTGGAGGTTTCAGAAGCTACCCAACCTTTTCACGCCATATATAAACGCTTTTTTGAGAGATAAGGTCGAAGCATCAGGGTATCTTCGAGGAGTTGATACCGAAGATGAAAAGTCGGCCTATATTCAACGATACCGTGACCGTGAAGGTATACAGCTTAACCGTTCCAAAATTGTAAAGAACCCTGGCAAGCGCTTTAGTGCAAAGTTGTGTCTAAACAGTCTTTGGGGAAAATTTGCACAAAATACCGGTAAAGGGAACGTTCATGTGGCACAAAGTTATAGTGAAGTCTGGGATTATCCCAATGCTCCCGATAAAGAGGTCATGGAGATCATGAATGTAGGTAATACTTACATAATAAAGTATAACAGTACCGAATTGGCCACAGATACCTCACGGGTTACAAACATACCTGTAGCCAGCTTCACAACGGCCTACGCACGCATCAAACTTTGGGGCTTATTGCATTCTCTTGGGCGGGGGGTATTGTACGCTGATACAGATAGTGTGATATTCACAGAGAGGGAGGGTGAATACATGTCTCCTATTGGTGAATTCCTCGGTGAGTTGACTGATGAGATCAAGGATGAATATGGAGACACCGCATACGCCGACTCTTTTATCTCAACACGACCAAAAACTTGTGGGGTACGGATGAGGGTGGGGGAAGATATGAAATATATTTTGAAGGCAAAGGGTATCACGCTCAACCATGCGAATCGGCGGGTCGATAACTTTGAATCGTTGAAGGATCTAGTGTGTTTGGATGATGAGGGCGATCGGCCTCCCCAACTAACTGTAAGCACCCACAATTTTCGGGCGCAGAAGCTGGGGGCGTGAAGGAACTTAGGGGTACAAATGTGTGCCGTAACACCTATAGGAAACGTTACCAGTTACATGGTACCTGTGATACCGTACTCTTTGGATACCATAATCTTTGATGTGTCTATTGGTAACTTATTTATTACACGTATTTGTAAATATATATACACCTTGAATATTTCTTTTATTAAATAAATCGTGTTTTAATTAGCATTTCAATTTCTCCTTTGTGTGTGTGTGTGTGTGTGTGTGCACACAGTAGAAAAATCTAAGCTCCGCCCAGCGTGTGTACAAGAGAAAGTTCTAAGCTCCGCCCTCCTGTATGATTGTTCACGAGACTCCTACTACTACCTGGGCGTCGCTGCATGCTCAGTTGATCGCAGTAAGCCCTGGACCTCAGACTTGTATTCTCCCGCGTAGAGAGAAAATAGTAATGGCTACCTTTAATATTGCTTGTTCGACGTTTATGAAATGGTATTCTGCAAAGTGTCATGATGTGGTGGATACTGAAAAACTCCCTATTCCACCCAACTTTAATGTTTTTAAGACTACACTGAATCGTGCGAAGGAGCAAGATGTACAAATACTTCATGGCTATTCTGGTGAGAGCATTGTAGGATTTCGTGGGACAAGTGATGTATTGAACTATGTTGTTGGACTAAACTTTATAAAAGCTAATATATACCGTGAAGTAAAGAAACAACACGTGCAGAATAGAAACAACGGTTATGGATAGTAAGTCTTGTTGATGAGTGGTGTGACAAGCGATAATATATCATGTTACATCATACCGAGTACTCGTGCCCTGCGACTGAAAATGTAAATCTCGTCATCATGGAGAATCTTAAATATTTTTATCACTATATTAATATATACCATGACGAAGTTTGTAGTGAGGTGTGGCTAATGCCCTGTGCTAACAGACTTTAGAGACGAGTATCGCTTGTTAAACAAAAAGGAAAAATATGGGCATATGTTCCTCTCAAATAGTGCGCCGGAATGTGAAGATGTTTAGTTTGTGGAAATGCACGTGTGGTGAGTGATAAAACATTAAAACCGTTATAAAATGTATTTAGTTCGTGAAAATCCACCTTTGCAAAAATGTCTGGTGCGTATTCTGGGGAGTGCGAGTGATAAAACATTAAAACCGAAATTAATTCTTGTATCAGAAAATTTCTCAAAACACCTGTCCAATATAATGGGATACAGCTATTCATGTTGGTACAGCGCCGTACACGTTTCATTAGATTATGGTGTGACTCACTCCTCCCGTCGAGCCGACATGTTGCATGTGGCTCATAGTTATCTCAAAGCTTGAACCGAGTGGACGTGCGCTCCTCGAATACGATGGAACTTCCTTTGAGCAGTATTCTCAATGCCGTGTACGAAGTCGTTGCGCGTGTTCAGGCGTAAATCCGGTGCCGTTAACTATGTACTGGAAACGGATTGTAAACAAACAAACAAACGGAATATTGTTTATTTAAGTGTCGAGGAGATGAATAGAATCTTCGTGATAGTTGAGAAGTGGAGTGAGGATCGTTATAAAATTCCTACAGGTGTAGGTACAAGAAGAGAGCAGATTAGCGACACCCCCTCATATGCCGTTGTTTGTACGTTGTGTATAAATCACGATCGGCCACGCATTGATATACGGTTGATGTGGAAGAATGCTTCTGATAATAACGCTCTTGTCCCTACGCGAAACCGTTTCATCCTCGACAGAATGTTTGAAATCGTCGGATTCCGCAAGCTGAAACCTATATTAAACGCGCGTGTTATGGATATGCTTTATTTTGATACGGTTCTTGAATACGCATACACCGCTCTGCTCGATGGGTTTACCGAGTGTAGGGTTGAACAAGGTGAGAATGGTCTAGAGCTGGCGGATTATTTAAAAAGTTTAGACTCTTTGAAATATCATGAACTTTGGTACAAAACACTTGAGCGGTACAGGGCTGAGCTCACCTACACCGTCCACCCTGAAGAACTATTTCTTTATATAATGAGCTGTCGTAACGACTTAGAAGATTATTTCAACTGTCGCTATGCAGTGTGAAGAAGAGTTCACGATTGAAAAGCTCGGGTCGGTAGAAATAAACCCTCGATTGGAAAGGCGTGTTTATAAACTTGTATTTGACGTTGTGGCTAACAATGAACTCTTTGTGCGTGCTTTTGATTGTATTCTAGACGTATTTAAAGATAACTTGCCAACCGGTTGTAAAGTGGGAACAAAAATAGTACTGAACGATATGAAGGCCCTTCATATCGAGTACAGGTTTCCCTATACCTTAAGTGGTGAAATATTATTAAACCGCGTATACTGCGTAATGCAGAGCAATAACGATGTAATTGTTGTAATTGTAGACTCGGTTAAGTGTAAGTTTAGTGTTTTGAAAAAGAAGTGAAATGTATTTATATATTTAACATAATTGTGTATATATATTTCTCCTCTACTGCTATATTGATGGTTATACGATTTCTTATTTTTGATTTTGTGCGGTAGGATAAAGTGTATGTATTTATTTATTTAACATAATTGTGTGTGTGTGTATATTTCTGCTATATTCATAGTTATATTATTTCTTATTTTTTATTTTGTTTTTTGATTATTCCAATGTGTATTTATTTCCTGTATATTTCCATAATATAATGTGTATATATATTTCTCTTGTACTGTTATATTGACGGTTATATTTTTTGATTATATACATATTCCTTATACTATTATTATTTTTTGATCATTCCAATGTATATTTATTTTCTATATATTTACAATATTTAATAAACGGAATGATGTAATGTTGTTTTATTAATTCTTTTGGTTGTAAACAATTATACCAAATGGCTGGTTACGCCTTCTAAACCTACTGACGGATTTCTAAGCCAACTGTTAAGAATTAATTAAATAAATGGCACAATCCTCAACTTGAACAAGCCATTTACGCCTTCTAAGCCAACAGTCAATAATATATGCTTTAATTAAAAAAATAGCACAATCTGGCAACTCAACCTGTACAAACCATTTACGCCTTCTAAGCCAACTGGCGGATTAAGCCAACTGGCTGTGTCTCCCGTTGGCTCTGGCTGATTAAGCCACCTGGCTGATTAGGGGCCTATAAGAGAACGGCGGGTCGGCTGAAGTGTTAATATGCACTTGGCTCCTGCCAGGTGAACACCTCTCTTCCTTTCTCTCCTTCTCCTATCTTTCTCTTGGGGGATAACGCCGCCTCCAAGTTTCATGACCCCTTGTTGCACCTGCAGCATTCCCCCACCCCCTTTCACTGCATACCTCCCTCCCCCCTTTGTACCATACCCCCATCCCCATTTTGCAATATTGCAACATTGATCATTATCTCTGCAACATTCTTGCACTCTCCCATTTTGCGCTCACACTACTTATCAGCAATCAAGTTCGTGTTATTCGTGAATGCCAAATCTAGGCAGTTATACCTGTTAATGAAAATAAACTCAAATGGTATTTAATTGACATTGCCACCCACTTCGATTAAATTATTTTCAAGGAATCAGTTCCCTGAAAAGTATTTCATCAAGCATCGAAGTTTGATGAAAATTCTGTCATCACCTTAGGGCACTTGTTCGATGAAAGAATTGCCCACATCTTGATGAAAATTCTAGTCTCAGGGTACATGTTAAAAGCTGCCTCTAAATATTTACTTTTTTTTAACTTTGAATTTTTAATGGCAAATGTTTTTTGTGTTTTATTGTTGTCCTGCTCTTTTTAAGGTTTATTATTATGCACACAAAAAAGATTTGATTTTCCTTTTTGCAGACACATTTTTCATACTGTTAATAGTCTCCGTGTTTGGGTTTGCTGGGTATTGGTCATTATCAAGTCAGTTTTTTGTTTCTGATCGGTGTTACTGGGTGGGCCGTTGCATTTTAGAAAACTGGGGTTGTGGTCCTTGGTACCATTGTAGTTGGTGAAGTGGCTGTGTCTGGAGTTGGATAGGTGGATAGTGTATTTACTGACTGGGGTATATACGTCTGCGGAGTTCGATCTTTCCTTATTTCGTTATGGCTGTGTGGTTACAATGCTTCTCGCAAGATCAACGAAGTTAAGGAATATTGGGTTTGGGTAATATTTGTATGGGTGACTGTCCTCTTGAGTTCGGATGATGTAGAGACCCGTGTTTATAATTCCTCGTTACGTTGTAAATCTTCTGTCATATTACCCTGGATGTTAGTATGGAGATTAAATTACGCAATTAACATACACATCTGCGACGTATTAACTCGTGTGAAGTTAACTATAACAACTACGACTAACGTTAACCCTGTTTTACAATTCAGTTCTCAAGCGAAGACGAAAATCAATCATTTGATTTTAGACTTAATTTTTAGAGTATGTTATTCATATAGAGTTCTGAAATTATGGGGCAAGTAATGTCCTGTAGAGATAGAGTAAGGGACACGGAACAGCTGTACAACGTGCGATTGTCTCTTGAAATAAGGACGAGTGGCAATCCTATGCTTAGCAACTTATAACAAACTAGTAGTGTGTACCACAACTTTAATACAACGTAACATAAAATGATTTTAGGTATTCTATTTAATAATAAACAATAATATTAAACAGAAAACACTAACGGTAGAATAATATTAAAAAAGATTCTCGAATGTGCAGTTCATTCAAAGATAAAAAAAGCATGTTTCCAGTTACTATTAATTATATAAATGATCATTCATCAGTTTGTAATGTCTCATCTTACCTGGAGTAGGCGAAGGAGGAATAGGAGGAGGCTTGACTCTCGATGAAAGGACCTGTCCTTGATCCTCCACTGGAGACACTACGGAGGTTCTTTGATTCGATGACGTCGGGGATAGCGGAGAGGATTCACGACTTTTGCTGGTTTCGGAGATTTCGGGGGTTTCGGAAGTGTCCGCCAGGGCGTAATTGGTTCCCCTGTTCTTCGCTCTGGCTACAGATGCTGGGGTTCTACCCTTGAAAGGAGCCTCCCAGTCATCGTCCTCTAGTCGTCCTTTCCTGTTAAACAATAACTGATTGATCTACTGATTGAGTGGTAAAGTTCAATCGATTAACGAGATGATGAACCTGTATGAATGACGGATTGATTTATTGACTGACTGATAGACTAATTTTAAACAATTATTTCTGTAATAGTTATGAATATTACAAGTACCACTTGTAAAAGTCTAATTTAAGATAACAGATCGCGGGAATATTCAATCCAAATGTTTCAGTACGCTCACTCAGATAGTTAAGGGTCTCGTGGCCTAGTGGTTAGAGCGCTTGGTCGGGTTGGTCGAGTCACTGGTTCAAATTATAGAGCTGGTAAATTGTCGTACAATTTAATTCTATGAGGTTGCGGCGGGCCAGCCAACCCCCCACCCATAATGACTGGAACTAAGGTACCCTAGGCTCGGGCCCCCTAACCCCACCGCACTTGGCTAACCCCCACCGCAATGGGGAAAGTAAACGTGTTAAAGTATACATACTAAAATGAAGGCGAAAGAGTATATATACAAAACTGTCTCATCGTACATTAATGTCTCGTGGATGAGTGAGTAACGTAGCGGCTCGCAAAGTTCAAATCTTCAGTGACATCCGTTCGAATCTCACTGAGGTAAGACAAATTTACTTGTAATGTATTTAATTTTAAAACAGAGGTTGCTGTTTGTCGTTCTTCATTAACATAAAAATAATATGTATGTAAATTACACTCGATTAATGAAAATAAATCAAAATGGAATTTAATTAACATTTCTTCCAGTAGATGACGCCACCCACTTCGATTAAATTAACTCCTTATTTTCAAGCAGCGAGTCTTTTTTTTTTTGTTGAACTGGGAGTGGACTATCCTACTTTCATGCGTTGCTTTAATTTGAAAAGAGAGTGCAGTACACTCTTTCGGGAAATTTTATTTTTTGTTAATGGAGGGTGAAAGGAACTCTCTCAATTTAGTTCTTTAGCTCCCTTTAGGAGCTATGGAAGAATAGGGACCCCAGCCTTCTTTAGTTAGTTTTATAAGGCTAACTAACGAAAATATCATGACCTAACCTAACCAATCGTCAAGGGTGTACAGTTAACCTAACGATTGATTAGGTTAGGTCGTGATATATTCGTTAGTTAGCCTTATAAGCCTAATTAAAGAAGGCTGGTGTCCCTATTCTTCAATAGCTCCGTTCTTTATGTATACACTCTTTGAGAGCTCATTATAATTCATGGAACTCCCCAAAATTTACAGTATGTGTATATATAGTAAAAACCTAAAAATAAAGTAAACTAAAACCAAAATATAAGTAATAAAAAATTGCAATGTTGATTGTAAATGGAGCTACAGACAAACTTTCCATACCAAGAAGTCCATAGTTTAAAAGACACGCCTGGATTGATGAATAGCTTGGATAATTGGATTAAGTGAGTTCTGAATTCTTTGCATTACACCGTGCTGAGCATGTCTTTTTACCTCCCGGAGGCTCGAGACATTATAATTAGCGGACATTTGCAAAGCTGAGCATCTGGGAGGTAACTCATACAGCATTCCAAAAGATGTTCTAAAGCATTTAGGTTTCTGCAAGAACCTATTTTTATAACTGGCTGAAAATTGCTGCTCATAAATTTTAAAATAGTGCAAAAAGTACGAAAAAGAGTGTCTTTAGATTCGCTCGTACAAAATCTGACTTTCTTTATAATCAGCATTTCGCACAGAAACTTCAATAATGTTTCCTTATGTGTAAGTCGTTACCCAAAGAGGTGGTGATAATTTGACCCAAATACTTAAATCCTTGTACTTGCTCTATTGATTCACCTCTCATGTTGAAACTAATTTTACTTGACTGATTATAGAGGTTTTGGGATGCGAATGCATAAACTTAGTTTTCGTAACTTTAAATTTTGAATTGAATAACCTTTATTAATAATAAAATAAATATGGTACTTTTACAATTAACAATGACATAAATAATTGTGAAGCTGGATTATTTATTTAATTTTATTTGGCTCTTAAGCTTTAGACTTTACTGGGCTCTTAATTGAAAGTAAAATAGATATTATTAATTAATAATACATAAATCATGACTAAGAATTATTTATTAATTAGGGTACTGTAGCGTATTATTATTATTATTATTATTATTATAAGAGTAAAATAAAACTTTTTAGTAGTAATAATTCATATTTTCACACTGAAAATAAAATTTTTAACTTGACATTCTTTTCAAGAGAATCCTGAAAGACAAAAATATGACTTTTCCTAATATACAAAAAAAAAGCTTTCGTTCAAAGAAAAAAAAAATTAGGTAATGGTTTCCCGAATATAATTCGTAAATTTTTCTATGATACAGATCCGGAATATGATTTCGTGAATATAATTCGTAAAATTTTATAAAATGATCCAGACCTTTAACGATACTAAAATAGGCGGTAAAGTTGTTAACGAGGACGATAGAAATAGGCTCCAAGACGATGTAAATAGGATTATGGAGTGGACGGATAAATGGCAGATGCAATTTAACGTAGACAAATGTAAAGTTTTGCATATAGGTTCTCGTAACAATAATTACACGTACACGATGGATGATAGAGAATTAGCGAGCGTTGACGAGGAAGTAGATATAGGCGTGCGCGTATCTAAGGATTTAAAAGTTAGGAACCAGTGCCTGAAGTCTTGCGCAAAAGCTAATAGGATAGGCTTCATAGCGCGTAATTTCGAATTTAAATCGAAGGATATTATATTGTCCCTTTACAAGTCCCTAGTCAGGCCTCATTTAGAATATGCCGTTCAGTTTTGGTGCCTGTATTTGCGTGAGGATATTGATAGGTTAGAAAGAGTTCAGCGTCGTGCCACCTACAGTAATTCCGTCATTGCGCAACAAGCCTTATGAAGATAGGATTAAAGAGTTAGACTTGCATTCACTCGAAGCTAGGAGATTAAGGGGGGAGCTTATTGAAGTTTTCAAAGTCGTTAATAACATCGATAACGTAAATTTTGACAAACTGTTCACTTTCGATAGTAGCAATACTCGTAATAACGGATTTAAGTTGCGTGGCAGACGTTTCATTACTAATATCGCTAAAAACTTCTTTACGTTTAAAGTAATTGATAAATGGAATAATCTTCCCGTGCCCGTTGTGAACTCTACCAGCGTTAATGTGTTTAAAAACCGTCTAGATAGACATTTTAAAAAATATTAACGTTGTTTAAAATAAAAAAACAATTGGCAACAGGAGTTCTTGGGGTGGTGGTCGAGGATGAGTCTGTTGACGATTAATGCCAGCTTGTGCATGCCAGCGTGTGATGCCAGCAATAAAAAAAAATAGACTAACACGAACGTAGTTGTAGCTCGTAACGTAAACTAACCCACTTTTTGTTATACTATACCTACTTTTTTTTTCCCCCTTACTTGCATATCTGTAGTTTGCATGGTATGACAGTGAGTTAAGAATGTGTTTGCATAGTTTGTAAGCGTTCTTATTTTACTTCTTTTCATCTTTCACCCCTCTCCTGTTCTCTTCGACTATTTTTCCGACTTGTCGGCAGTGGCCGGCGGATGATGATGGTGAGTCTTTCTTTCTCTTTTTCTGAATGAATGTTAACCCACGAATGATAGGTTTTGCTACTTACTTAACCCCTTATTCTCCTCTTTTAACCCCCTCCTCTTTCCTTTCTCTCTTCTGTAGATCTGTAGATCAGCGGCATAAACTAAATTGTTTATACTCAAATTACACTCGTATATAGAACATCCTACTTTTCCCCCATTGACTTAAGTAATTAAGCTAATAATATACACATTAAACAACAGGGGAGAAAGATTCAAGACGTCTTGTTTAACTCTGCATGAAAGACCAAAACATTCTGACAGTACATTACTTCATACATTAAAAAAAGTAAAAGCACCAATATTTCGATATATTTAATACATGCAATGGAACATTCCCGTCTTACAATTTTTTTAAATAAAATAATGTGATTTACTCTACCATAGGCCTATATTAAGAAAAATTGCAAATAGTTGGATTACTCTCAGTATATTTAATACAATTTCCTCCTAAGCATAAATACATAAATCTTTTAAGTGGGATCTTTAAAGTGGGATCTTTAAAGTGGGATCTTTAAAGTGGGATCTTTCAAAAACAAATTGATTAGATTTTTTAATAAATTATACACGGGCCTGCGATGGTTTTGTTGTCCGAAATATTTTACCACTTATATAGTAATTTTGCACGCTGATTCCGAAAATAATATTCATTTTTCACCATCACGTACAGATTTTTCACAAAATGTCATATTTCATATTACATATGTAAGTAATTTTCATTAAAATTGACTCAATTAAATTTTGATTCAAAACTATTGCCTATAAATGCTTCCAGATCAGAAGTGACGTCATAACGTCTTCCAGAACATTCGAGAAACGCACCGCTAGTATATAAGTGATTGACAAGCCACGAGATGAGTCAGTCTGTCTAGTGCGTGCGAGGTTATAGTTCTTTATTATTCAAAGGTGCACGGTGACTACAGAGGAATACCTCAAAATTCGTCGTTTCGAATTTCGTCGTTTCGCAGATTCGTCGTCAATCTTTTACTACCTATAGTTTCGCAATCCGTCGTCCATATTCGCAGATTCGTCGTTTTTTGAAAAAATGTGAAAACAAACGATCGAAATTGACGAAATTCAACTGTTTACCAACGCAATATATTGTATATTTTGCCAAAAAATGAGTAGAATTTGATTAATTAATCTGTTTAATAACATAATATAGTAAAATGTTTTCTCATTGAAACATGTTATAATCTACCTCGAATTTCGTCGTTTCGTATTCCGTCGTGTTATTCCGGAACGAATTAACGACGAATTTCGAGGTATTCCTGTATTTCTCTTGAAATTTGTTTATTTGTCGCTATGGCAACCAGAGGGTGTGTAAATAGCCCAAACATTTTCTCTTAGATTTGTGGAAAATTTACTGTGAAAAAACAAAGGCGAGATTTACAGACTTCGTCAAGAAAGCATACTATGCGTAGTTCGGAATGAAACTTGGGGATCAAGACAAATCATGGGCTCCACATAAAGTTTGCAGTGTTTGTGTTAAACAACTTAGACTGTGGAGTAAAGGTAAAAAGGATTCTTTACCTTTTGGGATTCCAATGGTCTGGCGTGAGCCTAGAAATCACAGCAATGACTGCTATTTTTGTTCATGTAACGTGCAAGGCTACAATACTAAAAATAAAAAGGAAATTTCTTATCCAAACTTTCAGTCTGCTATAAGACCTGTTGCTCA
Organism: Bathynomus jamesi; assembly: GCA_023014485.1. Taxonomy (NCBI): domain Eukaryota; kingdom Metazoa; phylum Arthropoda; class Malacostraca; order Isopoda; family Cirolanidae; genus Bathynomus; species Bathynomus jamesi. Next base: position 1,670,734 of record JAJOZX010000209.1, on the reverse strand, counting down.
TGGACCTGGTATACTTGTACCTATTAAACCAAATACGCTTGATATAACTTCATCTGATTCGGTGTCTGATAACGATGGAAACGATGATACTGATTGTTTTCAAGCCGAAACATCTGGTGAACCCCAATTGTTTACACAAAGTGAACTTAATGATTTGGTAAGAGATATGTGTCTCCCGAAGGATTCTTCAGAAATTTTGGGATCCAGACTTCGTGCAAAGAACTTGCTTTCTCCCGGGACGCCATTTTACTGGTACAGAAATCGAGAAAAAGAATTCATCCAATATTTTTCTCAAGAAAATTCACTGGTATATTGCAACAATATTTCGGAACTAATACTTAAGCTAGGCGTTGCAGTTTATGACCCAAATGAGTGGAGACTTTTCATTGATTCCTCCAAAAGAAGTTTGAAAGGCTTCCTCCTTCACAACGGTAACTTGTATGCATCCGTTCCTGTGGCTTATTCGTCATTCGGTTCACTTGAAGGAAACATACGAAAATCTTGAGCTTCTTCTAGCTAAGGTTAAATACAAGGAACATCGTTGGCTACTTTGTGGAGACTTGAAAGTGATTTGTATGTTGTTAGGTCAACAAACAGGTTATACGAAGTTTCCATGTATTTTGTGTGAATGGGAGAGCCGAGCAAGAACTCAGCACTGGATAAAAAAGGAATGGCCACGCAGAGTCAACCTGACACCTGGTTCTAAAAACATTCAACGTGAAAGTTTGGTTGACACGAAGAAAGTCCTTTTACATCCGCTTCACATAAAATTGGGCTTGATGAAGCAATTTGTTAAGGCCCTGGACGAAGATGGAGATTGTTTTAAGTATGTGTGTGGTAAATTCCCAACTCTTTCGGAAGCAAAATTGAAAGGAATTTTCGTTGGTCCTCAGATTAGAAAACTGACTTTGGATAAACACTTTGAAAGAACAATGAACAATCTTGAAAAAGAAGCGTGAATTGCTTTTAAGGATGCTATCAGCAAATTTTTGGAGAACAACAAGGACACAAATTACCAAAACATTGTGAACAACATGCTGAATAAGTTCAAAGAGTTGGGTTGTAATATGAGTTTAAAATTACATTTCTTACATTCACACTTGGATTACTTCCCTGAGAATCTCGGTGCACTCAGCGAAGAACAAGGAGAACGGTTTCACCAGGACATCAAAGAAATGGAGAAAAGATATCAGGGAAGGTGAGACATCAGCATGATGGCTGATTACTGCTGGATATTGAAATGGGATACTCCAGAATTATTACATAAAAGAAACGGAACAGCGCGTACATTCAAGACTAAAAGGCATAGCTCTCACAAGAAAACTCACGACAAATAAAGATGAATATGTAATTGACGTCAATAGTCTTCTTTCTTTTTAAAGTTGTTTGCATTTGTAATTAGTATAACAAAGCGAAATAGGTACCTAATGTAAATTGAAATAAATAACATCTATTTATGTTGTTGTTTTTCCCTTCCAGTTTGCAGAAAATCCTTATGTGATAGAAAAAATGGACACCTTATTCAAAATCAGCGTAGTTGAATTATATAAAATCAGTTATTAGTACGAAAACAATTCTCACAAAGTTCTCATTCGCAGGCCTGTGAATTATCATTTATTCTTCATGTCAAAAGTTTCTTAAATAGTTTGTGTATATATATGTATATATATATATATATGTGTGTGTGTGTGTGTGTGTGTGTGTGTGTGTGTGTGTGTGTACGTTTAATACAAAATACATAAAGTATTCTGAATGTTTCATTTAATAAATGAATTGAAGCCATCATATATCTGATAAGAAGCTCACTCTGAATTGAATGAAACAGATCCAAAAATACTTATTTACCCATTATATGGAAATAAATATCCACTTTAAATCTATATGTGAAACTATAAAGAAGATTACAACGTATATATATATATATATATATATATATATATATATATATATATATATATATATATGGGATTGAACTCAGAATGGTCCCCTGAGGTTTTTTCATGATGCACACAGCCGTGCATGGAAGAAGGAACTCTTCTGGGAAAATTAAATCCACCATAGTCTGAATAAGTAATGGTAAATGACAAACACTATAGTTTTTTTCTTTTTCATGATGTTAGCCAGACGTGGGCAACGGGTCACTTACAAAGAGGCCCCAAAAAATATAGCTTCCCTCACCAGCTATCTGCAAAGCAGATAGGATCCAGCTTTGGGACAGGATATAAGGGTTACAGTTACACCTAGCCAACTATATAACCTCAATATAACGAGTCTTTTGCTTATATTGAGGTTCTGGATATAGTAGGCTAGGTGTAGCTGTAACCCCTAGATCCTGTCCCAAAGCTGGATCCTATCTGCTTTGCAGATGGCTGGTGAGGGAAGCTATATTTTTGGGGCCTCTTTGCGAGTGACCCGTTGCCCACGTCGAGCTAACATCTTGAAAAAGAAAAAACTATAGTGTTTGTCATTTATCATTACTTATTCGGACTATAGTGGATTTAATTTTCCCAGAAGAGTTCCTTGTTCCATGCACGGTCTGTGTATATCATATATATACGAGTATATATAATTCAACTCCCTTCCCCTCTGCTTTCTGAAAATGTTCAAGGTTCAGCTTCTAATGTTGGTTGTTTATCAGAAAAAACGTTCCATACAACTCATTTAAAAAAAATTCTATCGTCACTCTGAGACTAAAATTTGAGCTCTACAACTTTCACCTTATTACTGAATGCGACTTTCAAGTCTCGTTCATATTTCCTTGTTAGTGCAGCGTTACCTTTAGAGCTCTCTTTTTCCAAGGGACAAATTTATTCCTAAATTTTAAAATCCTGAGCGGCAATTTTTGATGCAAATTCGTTACAATTATCACGTAATATTTCGTATATTGAATTCATCGTTGAATGTTCATTGCGGTTACGGCGCTTAATTTTATTAGCTCAAGTTTAGAATTTACAATACGAATGTAAAGTAAGACCAATGAAATCTATCATGTAAAATACGAGACACATTTGTTTATAGAAAGCGAAATTCTCCAAATTTACTTTGTATTCGAAGCATAAACAAGCAAATGAAATAATATACGTGTGTGTTGTTGATGCGTTGTTTAACCTCCTTCGCAACAGGAAGGTCATATATGACGAAGGGGACCTACTGTTTTAGGTGGGACCGAACCACGGGTCGCTATATAATCTCGACGCATGTTCGAAAAATATGCGAGGATAAACTCTCAAAAACCTACAGAGAAATTTGTGTTTTTAACCCTTTAACGGGCAGTAGCACTTTACTGATTTTGTTCTGGCTAACGCCAAACGATTTTATTGAGACTCAAGAAATATTTCCGCCCGCTAAAGGGTTAATATACCCTCCATTAACGTCCCTATAAGAATACGAGAATTAAATAATGCATAGAGCACGTGACACACTGAAATGCTTTTAAAAGTTTAACAATCACAGCGTAAGTCAACCTTCACTTAAACGCCGACAAACATTAATCACTTGATTTAAGGCTTATTACGTAGAGTTTCAATGTAAGGGAAGCGGGGCATATTTGTCAAGAACGAAACTGTCTTTTGAAATACGGGATGCTGGGCGACAACCTTGACTGTGAGTGTTAGCCTCTCAGAGAGGGCGAGGAAGATGCCATTAGTGCCAAGTGTTTATTATTGTCTAGTTATATTATCACCCGATCATATTTCTCTATTTCCTTTTGGGAATCCTATATACTGTTAAGTTTTAGTTACTTTATAATTTGAGGATACAAGGGCAATTTCATGGCTGCATTACGATGGCTTAAGCGACGCTTATTTCTCTCCTTATGCCTACATGTCGCTTCACGGACACTTATCTTACGATAAAAGCGGAGTGAATAACTGGAATTTTTTCACTCTTCTGATGCAATCAACTCAGCGATCTGAATGTTAGTTAGATTCCCAAAAACTGGCCAGCGCTCATGCCAACTAATACGACCCATTGTTCTAACTTCTGCATGATAAGGATTCGAAACCCTGATCTCATTTAGCTTATAGGGAAAAATGTTACCCACTGAGCTACGGACAATGGCTTTTCTTTTGGTTACTTTAATAGGGCTATGTCGCGGATAATGTTGAAACACCGATTCCTGTCCATCAGCAAAATTAAGTGGTATTGGGTCTGGGTAATAATTGGATGGGAGATTATCCTCCGCGTCCAGATTATGTAAAGAACCGTAGTTCGGATCTCACGTAAAGCTGTAGGTCCTCTCCGTCATATGACCTTAGATGTTACGAAGGAAATTAAACAACCCTACGAAAAAAAAGTTACTTATAACTAGCGTAACTTAACCTAACCTACCCTAAACTGCAAACGTTTTTTATTTAGAGTGACAAATAGTGTTGAAAACCGGTTTGTAAAAACCGGTTTGTAAAATTCCCCTAAAAATCGAAAACCGAAAGAAAAAACCGGTTTTATCGATTGATTTTCATTTGGCTCAAATTTGCGCGAACGTACAGCTACGCGCTACAGCGCACAAAAAATAACTTCGAATACATTACCTATTAAGTTAAATTGTGACAAACTGGCAACTGCTCTTCAGTATAATTTTTGCCTATCTGGCAACTCGATCTTCAGTTTGTCTCATCATGTAGGCTGTAGTGTAGAGTCAGTCGACTAAAGCCCTATTCGCAGTATAAGACCCTTAATGCCCTTTGTTTCTTAAGATGTCATTTCCAAAATAGGGATAAAATCTAAATTAATGTATATATTTTTTCTTACACGAAGAGTCAATTTTCTGTTTTCTAGGTAAAGTTTTTTTTATTAAAAAATTTTATTTCAATGTTTTTTCCAAAATAGAGAAATTTTATTTTTATTCTTTATAATTTTTTTACAAAAAGAAGTTTATTTCTTTCTAAGTATAGTTGTTTTATTTTTAAAAATTATTTCAAATCTAAATTGTTTGAATAATGTATTATTTTGGCTAAAATAAAATGTCAAAGTTGTCATTTTCTTATTCATATGCATACATATGATGCTGCATTTCTGCATTCTTTTGACCAAAAAATAGGCGATAAGCTATGCTTGTTAAGAGTTAAAGTCAGTACCTTTCAATTGTGGCTTTTAAAAATTACTATACTCTTCGGTCATAACCGGTTAAAACCGGTTTTCGAAAAACAGATCGATTAAAAACCGGTTTGTAAAGTTTCGATTATTTTTCAACACTAGTGACAAACGATTGCTTAGTTTACAGGTTTTCAGGAATTTGATCCGAGGGACATATCTTATAAGAGGGACATACATTGAAAAGAAGAGTAGTCTTTCAGTAGTTGAACACCTGTCTTGTTCATTATCATTAAATAATTTGTTTCAAATTAAATTAATTTCGTTTCATCTCAAAATGACCCAAACTCACTGAATTAAAGAAATAATTTTCCAGACTAAAATAGATTTTTGTCATTATAAATCATATATTTAATATTAATTATTTTAATATTATGCCCAACTTTGAGCTTTATTTTCATCTTAGTAAATAGAGGAAAATTAAAGAGTTTTACCAAATGAAGGCATACAGTATTTACTGATTATGTTCTAATCCTTTTATGATCAAGGGTAGGTAGAAAGAGTATGTCATTCTCTCAATTTGACGTCGTTTCCTGTTGGAGACAGATCGAGAGAGAATACCATCAGATAACGAGGAACCATTATAGATAAAGGAATCAGTACTTGGAGTTCGGTCTTTAACATTTCCAGAAAAAAAACTCATTTTATTCTGGGTTTGGGTTTTTGGGACAGTGTTCTTTAAATTCTATTCCGTCTGAGTTTAAAAATAATGTTTTTCTATGGTGAGTCTATAGATATACCAAAAAATATTATTCTAAACTAAATACAGGCCTGTATACGGACGGTTTGCGATTGCGGATACTTGTGATTTTTCAAAATTCAAAAGATTCCAAATTCAAAAATCTTTACTCAGAAAAGAATACAAGTGAGAGAGTTTTACAATTTTTAGGTATTTGATATGACATTAATAACACAGTACTTCACAGTACTCTTATCTGAATATGCCGTTGGAAGTATGGAGGCTTTTTAGGCAAAATTAATGGCATTTAGTTTATTTATTACATAAAAAAAGGGAAAGTAGCAAGTGATAGTAATAGTGATAATAATAATAATAATAATAATAATAATAATAATAATTATAATAAATACAATATAAAGTTTACAAAATGTTACATAATCTTAAATTAAATGATTTATTGTATATTTATTAGAAAATAAATGATGCTTAATAAAAAATATATAAGAGAATAAATTACGAAATTGAAAGTGTTTAATGAAATTAGCATATTTTAAGTAGTTTATTGTAAAATGGGAACTTCATCACTATGGTAAAAATGTATAGGGCCTATATAGTTTTTGGTCCAGTTTGTGTAGAACAAGTCTGAGGTAGCACGAGTATAACTGATTGATACAGGTGAATTTATGCTGCCTTAGGGAGGAAAAACAAACTTGCGGTGCATTGTCCTACTGAAGAATCATGCACCAGGAGTCCAGGACTGATAATAACTAGGTGTGTTTGCAATACAAACTAACGAAAATTGCAATAAATTAAATATGGATATGAATGTTCTTTGAACGAGACTGACTAACACAGAGCACTGTTGCTCAACGGTGATAAACCACGTCTGGAAACCTCGTCATTGGTTTGACCCCTATTTGCTTAGCAATGCTGCTGCGAGTTGCTCGTAACTTGAAATGAGCGTATGGGTGGAATGATGATCTATGTGAAGAGACTTTTAACTCTTTATACTGCCACTTAAACCATGAACGCATGGATGAGTAATATATATATATATATATATATATATATATATATATATATATACACACTTTGATTTGATTTTACCCCAGAAGATGTAGCGAAAGCTATAGGAAAAATGAAATAACATTCAGCTGCATTTCCGGACAAAGGGAACGTACTATTAATTAAAAACTGTAAAAATGAAATAGCTACACCCTTTACTGGATATGGAGAAGATCTCTAGACACTGGGGAAATACCGAGCATCTTGAAAAGAGCAAACATTGTCTCTATTAGTGATGTAGGTCACATCCGCATCCGCATCCGCGGAACATCCGCACATTTTCTCGCATCCGCATCCGCATTCGCATCCGCACTTTGGACTGCGGATGTCGTGCGGATGTGGACCGTTGAGATAAAACGTCATTAATAAGCGGAAATTATAAAATTCTACTATATTAATAGAACTAGTTCATTGTGCGCAAAAGTGATGCAAGCGACAAGACGAGAGGCTGTTCTTGTATGAAGTTACTCTCTTGCAACCTACTTAGATCCACGTTACAAAGCTAAGTTATTTTCACCTAGTACATTAGAATGAGTTAAATCATCACTTGGCAAAGCAGTTGAAGAGCTTCAATCTCTTGAATCTGTCGCTTCGCCACCCACCAAAAGAATAAAAGTTTCAGTGACAGAACCAACACCTTCAACGAGCAAATCTATCACAGAATCTCTCTCTCAGTTTCTTGAGTCAAGCAGCGATGACGAGACCTACGCGATGTCAAAAGATGTAGTAAAAATGATCGAGAGCTATCACCAAGAAAAACGCCTGGCTGCATGTGACAATCCTATTAGTTGGTGGAAAAATACGCAGAATATCTATCCATACTTGAGTAAACTTGCAAGGAAACATTTAGCCTGTCCTCCAACAAACGTACCAAGCGAGAGATTATTTAGCAGTGCTGGATTAATATATGATGAAAAGAGAAACAGACTGGCAGCAGAAAGGCAGAAAAATTAATGTTCCTTAAGCATAACCTTCCTATAATTAAGTTTGAATATTAAACGATGAACATCTTAGTTTACTTTATTTTAATTACTCATTTATAAATATGCCTAATAAAACTTTAAACTTAATATAAATAGTTATCAAGCTAATTAAAGATCTCTTTCTATAAGGGTGGAGGTTGGGGAAAGAGGTCGGTGGGTGCATTTGAGTTGGGTTTACGTCCCGCATCCTGGTAACACAATTATGGTTTCTAATTGTGGCTGAAACTCAACAAATATAACGAATTTATTTGCAGACGAATTCACTAATTGATTTCTATATTAGTTAGATGCTTGATATTATTTTATATGTTCAGAGAAAAGTACAGCAATTATTGTACAATTAATCAATTATGCTACATTATAGCTACAGCTCTCTCTATATAATAACTTATTATATACGTTAAACACAACAAATCTCGAATATATCCTAAAAAATAACGAAAATGTAGACATCCGCATCCGCATCCGCATCCGCGGATGTCGAAATCAAACATCCGCATTCACATCCGCATCCGCGGATGTGAAAAAAATGACATCCGCTACATCACTAGAGATAAAATCTATGACTTCTTGGAGACCCTGGAAAGATTCAACGAAAATCAGCACGGATTCCGATCAGGAAGATCATGCCTATCACAACTTATAGAGCATTATAATAATATTCTAAATGCACTTGAAGACAATGAAAACTATGTTGTCATATACACCGATTTTGCTAAAGCTTTCGACAAATGCGATCATGGTATAATAACACATAAAATGAAACATATGGGAATAACAGGCAAAGTGGGAAAATGGATCTACAACTTCCTCAGAAAACGACTACAGGTGGTCAAAATTCAAGGTATATCATTTTCAGAATCAGAAGTACGCAGCTCAGTACCACAAAGTACACTGCTGGCCCCACTCCTGTTCATTATCATGCCAACAGACTAGACAGTGGAGTAAACAGGAACAGTATAGTCACATCTTTGCGGACGATACAAAATCAGCAGAAAAATCAGCGATGCAAATGAAGTGGAGACCTTGCAGAGGGACACGTAAAAAATACACATGGTCAGAAGACAACAATATGACATTTACACGGAGAAATTTCAGCTCTTGAGATAGAGTAGAAATGAGGAACTTAAACAGACTGCATATTATGCTCCAGATAGACAAATTCAGAGAAGCACGAAAGCGGTCGACTTGGGGGTAATAATGACCGATGATGCCAAATTCGAGACACAAAATCAGATAGCAATAAACAAAACAAAAAGAGTGGTGGGACAGGTACTAAGAACGTTCAAAAGGAGGGACAAGACAGTAATGATTCCCCTGCTGAGAACACTGATCATGCCAAAACTGAATAGTGCTCAGGTTTGACGTCGCCATATAAAAAGGAAGAAATTAATAAACTAGAAGAAACGCAGAGACATTTCACAGCCAAGATTGATGGCTGCAAAGAACTCAACTACTGGGAAAGACTACGTAAACTAAATCTGTACTCCCTGGAAAGAAGAAGAGAGAGGTATACCATAATCTACATATGGTAAATTATCGAGAAACTGATACCAAACCTAAAACTAAACCCAATTACCATCCAAACAACACTGGAAAATAGGAAAGGCAGAATGTGTAGTGTTCCCAAATTAAAGGCCCGACAAGGGACCTCCTCAACTCTGAGGAAAATACCTTGGTTTGTCAGGGGGCAGAATTTTCAACCAGCTTCCAAAGAACCTCAAAAACGTACAGGGGTCAAAGTTGAAGTCTTGAAGAGAAGACTAGGTGCCTGGCTCAAGACAGTACCAGATGAACCGGGTTGTACCTGGCTATATACGATGGAGAGCGCAAGAGAGCAACTCGTTCCTCCACCAAACTAGGACTAAAGGCGGGGCCACCAGCTTGACCTTCGTGTGAAGAAAGACCGACGCACGGAACCCTAACGAGGTTAACGAGGTGTATATATATATATATATATATATATATATATATATATATATATATATATATATATATATAGATCAGGGCTGTGCGGGTCTATCACTTTCAGGTCGGGTCCGGATCTGGGTCCGGGTCATTTTTCTAATTTACTTTCGGGTCCTGGTCCGGGTCCGGTTCGGACCCGAAAGTTCACTTTCAGGTCCTGTCGGGTCTTTCAGTATATGACCCGGGTCTGGGTCGCGTCCATTATTAAAACTGTAATAATTATAATCTGGTATAAGATAGGTAATAAGACTGCTACCGTAGCTACATTAACATGTTTTCTGAAACATAGTAAAACATTATACAGCTATACGGTCGTAGCCTAACCATATATATTAATTAATCCGATTTTGGAAATGTTTGAAAGTAGGTGTATTAATTGTATTAATATTTTAATAGTAACTAGGTATAGTTATACACGCATTGCTAAGAGGCAAAGTACAATGTATTATTGCTCTCTTCAGTCCCCTTATTCTAAATTTTAATTAATTTTGTGAAAACAAATTCTATATTTTTTTGAGTGAACTCAAATGGAAATTATCATCTTGCATTAAAATTATATACTTTGTTTATCTTAAAAAACAAAAATAAAACCGATAATATGAAATAATTAAAGTCATTTGGTAGTAATATTATCTTTATATTTTGAGGGCAACATATTCTGTGAACTCCTTTAAAGGTGAACCAGGGAATGCTTTAGTAACACACTAGTACCTCCCAGACCCCTCGGAGCCTTTTACTGTGCAAGGCGCACCGGGCATTTTAGTATATATATATTATATATATATATATATATATATATATACTTATAAGAATTAAAAGATAGCATTGTTGTGCCGCTAACAAAGATTTTTAATGCGTCTATTTCTGAGGGGTGCGTACCAGATAATTTCAAGTTAGCAAACGTAACACCTATCTTTAAGAAAGGCGATAAAGGTGCGGCGGGAAATTATAGGCCAATCAGTTTAACGTCTGTTGGAGGTAAGCTACTGGAATCAATAATTAGGGATCGTATAGTCGAACACTTAGAATTGCATAAACTAGTTAGAAATACGCAGCACAATTTTAGGCGAAACAAATCTTGCTTAACTAATCTTTTAGAATTTTTCCAAAGCATGGTTGACGTTTACGATAGACATCGGGCGGTTGATGTAGTGTATTTAGATTTTCAAAAAGCGCTTGACACCGTGCCTCACAAAAGACTCATTGAAAAAAACTAAGGCTCATGGAATCAGGCGTGTAGTAATAAATTGGATAGAAGAGTGGTTGCGAGGTAGGAAACAGAGGGTGGTCGTTGATGGCGCGGAGTCGTGTTGGGCTAATGTAGCGAGTGGCGTTCCTCAAGGTTCTGTATTGGGCCCCTTGCTTTTTCTTATATATATTAACGATTTAGATGTCGGCCTAGTCAGTACACTTTCAAAGTTTGCGGATGACACGAAGCTGGGTGGTAGGGCGATTAATGACGAAGATAGAGGTAAAATCCAAGAAGATCTGAATAAAATCGTTGATTGGTCAGTCACATGGCAAATGAGATTTAACGTCGATAAGTGCAAAATTTTGCATATAGGTTCGCGTAACGGTAATTTTGTGTATAGTGTGTCAGGGAGAGAGTTAACAAGCGTAGAGCAGGAAAAAGATTTAAAAGTAGCGAAACAAAGTACAGCAGCGGTCAATAAGGCGAACAAAGTGTTAGGTTTTATAGCTCGGAATTTTTAGTACAAATCGCGCGATATTATAGTTCCTCTTTATAAATCATTAGTTAGACCCCATTTGGAGTACGCGGTCCAATTTTGGAATCCGCATATGCGCAAAGATATAGACAAAATCGAAAGAGTTCAAAGACGAGCAACTAAGATGATTCCGTCGCTTAGTCAAGTCGTAGGAGGTAGCTTAAGGAGTTAAAATTGACTACACTCGAGACTCGGAGGCTAAGGGTGATCTAATCCAGGTGTTCAAAATTATGAATGGGTTTGATAACGTAGATAGAGATAGCTTTTTCGAAATATCTCAATATAATAGGACTAGAAATAACGGGTGTAAGTTGACAAGTACAAGGTTCGAGACACAGTTGCCAAAAACTTTTTTACGCATAGAATAGTAAATAGCTGGAATAGTTTGCCGGTAGAAGTAATTAGTAGCACGTCTATAAACATGTTTAAAAATCGATTAGACGCATATGTTGATAGATTGGGTATAGTTTAAGGTAGTAAAATTAAGGCTTTGTGGTGATAGATCCACAGCTCAACACAAGTGTTGTGGGATATAGGGAGGCAGCATCTTCGGTTAGGGGATACTCTCTGTCCTTAACACACCCCATTTAAAGAGATTCCTCTGCCGAGCGGTGCCCCCCCCCCATAGTACTGTGAGGTATTGAAAAACTCATGATCTTCACTTGCCCCACAAACACCTTTAAATGGGAGACCCAAAATGGGTGCACACACATTTCTACATTACTGTACAGTCTTTACAGCCACACTTACACTTTTCCTCCTAAGTGTATATATGGAAATGTATATGGTTGTAAATTGTGACTTGGTCCGCAATTGATATGGACCGTGACTTGTTTTGGTTGGCAAGGTACTGGTAGTGATGGATACCGTAATGAATTGACTGGATTCTTTGGACTGATATATTTGCATGTCGGTTATAAACAGAAATAGAGTGTAACATATTTGTGGATAGTAGTCTATTATGACTTGATCCCCTGGACCGAGAGATTCTATCTTTAGTTTTTAATTGATAATTAATTAGTTTTAAATTGATAATTATTTAGTTTTGTAAAAATTGGTAGTTGCCAATGTACAGGCAGTTTTTACATAGTGGAGCCATCTCGATGGGCCGAAGTAGCCCCTAGTGTGCCCACTATAAAAATTTCTCATGTTCTTATGTTCTTGTGGTTCGGAACCCACGTAAAATTGTAGGTCCCCTCCGCCACCACGGAGGACATGCGCAATACACAATTACGAACGCAGTTAGGTAGACCAGCCATGAGTGGATCCTAGGGTCTTTGTTGGTCTGAAACATTATATATATATATATATATATATATAATCATATTTTAAAATGTAAGTATAAAAAACCATTTTATGCTTTTTCAATTTTAATCTTCAGTTTTGTTTTAAGGTTCCATTTGTACCGAAACTTTTCCCTCAAAAACTGAAAGCAGTGATGTGAAAGTTAAATTCAGTGTGAATTTTTCACCTTTCTGAACATTTTATCCTCACCTTTCAAAGGTAAATAAAGTCTTAGTTTTACATCTGTATATTACATTTTTTACGTTACATTTTTACTTTTTTTTATTGTTCGTAAAATAACACACTTCCTTTTGTGACATACACTCGAACCCCGTTAATTCGACACTTTCGGGACTCTACCCTTCTCGAATAATCCGGAAGGTACGAATTAACCAGTACGAAATTAGTTGGATATTTTGAACTTTTGTACGAAGTATCGAAGTATTTGTATACAAAATTGGGTATTTTAACATTTTATACGAATGCGTGGCGTATTTCTTAAATCTCTACTGTCCAGTAAGTAAACTGTACTGCATAAATTAATTATTCCTACATTGGTACCAAAAAGTTCGGAATTCCTCGGATATTTCGAAGGGTCGAAGAAATGGACGAATTAACCCGAAGTACGAAATAATGGAGTGCGAATTAACGGGGTTCGAGTGTATATCTTTTTTTTCATACAGTTTACTATTTATGGAAGATGATATTTATCGTTTACATCATTTTTATGCGGACGATTATGTGAATGATTGATTGTATTTCGTATGTATCGTAAGTAGAATAAAATAGATGATAATTTAATAAGTATCGTTGATGTTTAATTTAAAATTGAAACAAATGAACATCAATTTCACGTAAAATCCTTCTGTTCTAAGTAAGAAAAGGTTAAAAAAAAGATCTCTAAACTCACTTTGCTCTTGTTGGATCGCATAGATATGTCGTGTCAAAGTAGACATTTAAAGTGTGGTCGAGGGACAGCTTGGGAATCTGCAACTGAGGCCTACTAAGCAGGGAGTGGTGCACCCGGCACGCTTCCTGACGAACGTTAGAAAGGTCCAAAAACAAGTTTTGACGTTGCATTTTAGCTTGCACTTCTTGCCCGTAGAGATGAACCTATACATAATGAAATAAAACCGACTGTACTGTAAAACCAAGATTATTTACATTATATATATATATATAAATAAAATCTTATATATTTCATTATATACTTCAACGTTTACAATTTTACTTCTGTTATTTGAATCTTTAACATTTTATGATACGTTAATAGCAATCGGAAGAAAGGACATATGTTTATGGATAGGATAGAAATATGTAAATCTTACAAGAAATGGGAGCGAACGCTTTAAAATTTATTTTATTCCTATGTAGTTCAAGTTCCTTAATGAAAGTCCGTTTATGTGGGTATAGGCGCACTCGGAAAAAAGTTCCATACAGTCCCTGGATCAGTTTGGAAGCGTGTTGAAATCAGCACTGTGCATGGACTTTTCATCACTGCATTTTTTATGTTAAATGAGTAAGATCATAAAATGTGTTCATTTAAGAAAGCAGAAAAGTAGAATAAAATGTGGTAAATATTATGCAGTTTTCTTTAATTCTACCCAAGAGCCTTCTAATAACAAAAGAAAAAACAAATAAATCAATAAAAAATAAATTAAGTAATTTTAAAATTCCGGGATTTTCCGGGATATTTATCCAATTCCAGGGATTTTCAAATCCAATAAAAACAGCCGGGATCCCGGGAAAGAAACCCTACCTGCTACCCACACTCAGAGAATTTACTAAAAAGCACGCTTATCGTGCTGATTTCACACTCCTCCAAGTTGATCCAGGGACTCCAACCAGCGTCCTAAATGAAACACGGAACTTTCACACTCTTAACTCCAGATAAAAGCATTCAATGCACTAAGTTTACTTTCATAAAAGTATATTATTAGCCACTCCACTAATCATTCAGAATTTTAAAATGACTTAATTTATTTTTTATTGATTTATTTGTTTTTTTCTTTTGTTATTAGAAGGCTCTTGGGTAGAATTAAAGAAAACTGCATAATATTTACCACATTTTATACTACTTTTCTGCTTTCTTAAATGAACACCTACTAGCATTAGCAACTTAGAGCAATCTAAAAGTGGGCCCGTATGCCAAAAACTGGCCGAGGGAATGTCGCTAGCGCTGCGTATAATACAAGGAACCGAGTCTTAGTATATTATCTAGCGATCGCAGGCAACTCATCTTGCTCAGAGTTTAAGCAAGTATTTGAAGCAAGAACTGCAGTTATTCGAGACAAGAGGGAACAGAACTTCAAACATCATGAATTTATTTGATGCACTGAAAACCATTCCGCCAACCTCTGTTGAATCAGAAAGAGCCTTTTCTGCAGCAGGTTTATTTATCACCAAGTTGAGAACTCGTCTTAGTGATAGAAGTATCGATTGTTTGTTTTTTAAGAAGCTATTTTAAAAATGTTGATTGACTCTTTAAATATTTAAAGATAAAATATTTTAAGATGAAAAGGATGAAATTATTTTTTCTAATGAAGTTTATTTTATTTTTAATTTTTTGTATTGGCTAAATATTTTAAGATAAAATATGTTGAGATAAAGGTATAAATTATTTTTTTTAATGAAGTTTCTTTTTCTTTTCTTTTTATTTGCAAATGCACTTAATTATAATTAAGGAATATAATATTTTAGCTTTTATTTGTCCCCTGCAGATGAATAGCATGATAAATATTATGTTTAATAAATAATAAATAGCTACCACTGATTGGTAAACTCAATTCAAGTATTATAATGCAAAAGTGGTCATCTAGGCATAAGTAATTGGTTATCCCAATTCTAAAAGGGTATTTTATCACTAAACAATAAAAAAAAATTACCATTCTCTTAAATATACAACCATTTCCTGGATTTCCCGGGATCCCGGGAATTGGCTTCAATTTTCCGGGAATGCCTGGGATTTCCCGGGATGAAGAAAGCTGCATATAAGGAGAAACCCTAGTAGCAGGGTATCTTATGAGATGTAAAGTCGTCATTTTAATACTTTGTTTGGTAATTTTCTTAACGTGACAGGCATATCGCTGAAAATTTATATACACTGATTGTTTGTTCATAATACAGGGTGAGCGAAAAGTCCCTGTGCACCTGCAAGAAGTGTAATGAACCTGTACCTGCACTGTGTTGGAAGTGGAAGGTGCACAGGGACTTTTCGCTCACCCTGTATATCGTACCTGTGTCAAGTTTTGATTAAAAACGGAGTTATAAAGCACTTAACTGACGTAAGATCAAACAAAGCTGCTTAATGCATATAACGACTCATTTTTCATTAAGTTTCATTTTATACGTATTATCAAATATATATTGTTATTAAATTCAGCGAATGAAAGTAACAATTAATTGGAGTTTGACCTTCACTTTCCTAAACTAATAAATTATCCTCACTGAAGAAAATATACGTTCATTTGCGATTTGGACGAAATGTTATTAAATAATTTGAAGTTAACTATTAAAATGTTAATTACATTTACTTTTAAAAGGAGCAAACTTCATACAGATGATGCTTCATGAATTCAATGCATTGAGAAACTCATTCGCAAAAATTATAAACCATGAAACAATTTTTTTTCAGGAAATAGTTGAAATATCAACTCTAAACCATATTTAATATTATAACAGTATTATTGCTAAGATTTCCATCGATTAGGTCAAAAGACAATTTTTATACAGTAAAACGTTGTCATACAATTTTATTATCTAAAAATCTTCACTTGTAGACGTGTTATATGCGTATTTTAATAAGTAATTCAAGGCAAACTGCATGTTCAAGTAACTGAACGTGGCAATGCCTATGATACCAAATGTTGCACGGGAGACAAGAAGACCGAATAACTAGGGAAGGTATGAATAAATTCACCAATTCACAGAACAGAATTACACCAGGTTGAAAGGTCGACAGAATCGTGTCACAGTGGTTTGGGAGACGAACCAAAGCGGATTGTTACTAGGGATTTCTATAAAGAACTTTTTTTTTTTTAACCAAAAAACTTTGCGTAACTTCACACAAATGAGAAAAGCGATACACCAGATCTAGTTTTTATTTCAAAACACAAGTAAAACACCTACGAAATATTGGTGCACATAATTCTGTAGCTATTAAAGTTTTGTTTTACTGTTGAAAGTGCGAATGTCAAAATTTGGCTGACATAAATAAACAGTTCGTTCCCATTGTTTAAAATGGCGAAAGCATTTTACGTTTCAAATATTTAAATTCGTGTATTTGCTAAACTTAAAAATTTCTTTCAGTAAAAAATGGCATAAATGTATTAATTAAAAATTTAACAAAGAAAAATAAAGATTACAAACACAAAAAAAAAAAGAAATATTGGAGGGAAAACAGAAGTCATAAGAAGAAGACGAAAAAGAGTCTTACTTGCTGGGAAAAGAACACCAATTGTTTCTGTTTGTCCGCTCTGTACATCTGCAGGGCCTGGAAAAGGGTTTTCATTTTCCATTTGCGGAAGTAATATTGAACGAACCTGGCAGCTTCTCCCTCAACAGAATCTGGAGAGAGAGAGAGAGAGAGAGAGAGAGAGAGAGAGAGAGAGAGAAATTTTGGTAAATAGTGACTTCTTTTATTTTGTAAGACTGTTAAAATACTGATTTTTTAAAAACTTTAACAATAAAACAAACATAAATATATAATAACGAACAATCAAACAAACATAAAATTTATTTTTAATTAAATTCTCGGCAACTGATCCGTTAATTTGCAATGGAAAGTAGCAATTTTTTCCAGAATTCCAAACATTTAACAGAATTCTCATCTGAATGATAAAAATAGGTGTGTAATCATGTATTCAGATAAATTCAGAGAAATGTTGTACTGTATATAAAATGTGTGTGTGTGTGTGTGTGTGTGTTGTGTGTGTGTGTGTTGAGAGATTATCATTATTATTACATAATAAGCAGTTATATATATATATATATGAGGGTAATTCAATAAGTATCCGCACTTTTTATTTTCATAATGTTATTTTCACATCTCATAGATTATAAACACATCACTTCTCAACACAGTCTCCCTGTTTCTCAATACACTTAGTCCAGCGATCTATAAGCTTCCTAATGCCAACACAAAAGAATGTTTTTGGCTGTGTGCGTAGCCAGTCATGCACCGCCTCCTTCAGGTCATCATCGCCTTGGAATCGCTGACCTCTCAAAGCGTCTTTTAGTGGTCCAAACAGGTAAAAATCCGAAAGTGCCAGGTCTGCACTGTAGGCTGGATGGTCGAGAACTTCAAATTTAAGTTCTTGAAGGCATTTTCTAGTCTGTGCAGCGGTATGAGGGCGCGCATTGTCATGTAACAGAATAACACCTTCCGACAATTTCCCTCTCCGTTTTGTGTGAATTGCTTGCTTTAACTCATTCCGAAGCATGTCAGAATACGATGCACTTGTTACTGTAGTTCCACGCTCTAGATAATGTTCAAGGACAGGGCCTCGTGTATCCCAAAACAGTGTTAGCATAACTTTACCTGCTGACGGCTGCACTTTGAACTTCCTTGCAACGGGAGATGTTGGATGCTTCCATTGCATGCTCTGTCGTTTGCTTTCTGGTTCATAGTGATGGATCCAGGTTTCATCTCCAGTGATAATGCGTTCCAAAAAGTTTTCACCTGATTATGATACCGCGCCAAAAGACGAGAGCAGACGTCCATACGATTACGCTTGTGCTCTTCTATCAACCGTTTGGACACCCATCTTGCACAAACCTTGTGAAAGCCAAGAATGTCATGAACTGTCGAATAGGCTGACCCTTGACCAGTGTTGGGCACTAAAGCGTTAGTCCGATAACAGTTAATTAACGAAGTTAACTTTTTTTAACGGACTATTAACGGAAGTTAATTTCCATTTATCGTTATAGGACCAGTTAACTTCCGATAACTCGATATTTAGTCTGTTAAAGTCCGTTAACACGTTAACTGCGAGGAGTCATTCACGGAAGATCACCGCTCCGCGAATGAATTCAAACCGCCATAACTTCAGTCTGCCAATTCCGTCCTTTGCCGCAGTGGAACGGCTCTTCTCTCTCGGCAAGGACATCCTGAGGCCCAAGAGGTCAAGACTGGCAGTTGGGCCTAACTTTGAGAAGTTGGTCTTTCTGAAGGGCAACCAGCACATTGTGTCATAGTCTTTAAAAAATGTGCCTAAAATTTAATTTTACCTTTCAGTTCCCGCCATAATAATTCTCTGGTAAATTAAAATCTAGTTAATGGTTAGTGGTTACAAGGGTTTCAAAACATGTAATCAGTACATTTTTTATTAAAAATATAAAAAAAAAGTTATTAAGCAAAAAAGTTGCAAAACTTGATAAAAATACAGTTAAATACCTATTTATTGTTGGATTTTGCATAAATAAACATTTTCTATGGGTTTTAAAGCTTTTTTCCTTGATTTTTTAAATGTTAGTAAAGAAATAGTTATCGTTAACGGATTATCGTTAACTTCCGTTAACTTTGTAGTAAAATTATCGGATTATCGTTATCGGAGTTAAAAATTGGGTTAACGGATTATCGTTATCGAAGTTAACTTTTTGGTTAACGGTGCCCACCACTGCCCTTGACTGATGTCTAATGAAGATGTAATTTCTTTTATTGTTAATCTTCTGTCATCGAAAATCATGGCTCTGGCTTCTTCCTGCTTGTTACCACTGGTTGATGTTGACGTTCGTCCTGAGCGCTGAGCATCTGTCACATATGTCCGACCTTCCTTGAACATTTGAATCCACTCGTACACACTTCGCCGTGGTAACGCATTATTCCTATACTGAGCACATAAACGTGTGTGAATTTCAGCTCCTTTCACACCTTCTGCCCACAAAAAACGAACCACTGAGCTCTGTTCTTCCTGAGTACAAACTGAAAGCGGCGCAGCCATGCTCACTACTCGTACGATATGTGACAGCTACGAGTAGCCTAAATAAGCTTATACTGTTGCTAGTCTAAATAAGCCTATAGATCTCAGTTTGGCTCGTTATTGCGAGTATATATATATATATATATTCTGAAGAAGGTCAAGCTTGTCACTACACCTTAGACCTACAGTTTAGCGTGGAATCCGAACCACGACCGACCAGCAGCCCAGCGTCTTAACCACTAGGCTAGTGAGGGTATCCATTTATCTACTAACCAATATTTTTATTGTGTATAAAGATGAACAGCTGGGTTTTGCTGCGCGCCGCCTGCCGTTACCAGATCTCGATCCTATGGTTGATAGATTCGTAGTTAGTGACGCTAACCACTATACCACCGAGGCCCGGTGTGTATTATATATATATATATATATATATATATATAATATATATAGATATATATAATATATATATATACCGGGTGTCCGAGAATTATCTGTACAAGTTTTGGCTGTTATTAAAAGTCAACCATGAAGTGTAGAAATTCCAGTGTTGTCCCATTTTACAGAGAATCTCATTAAGTTTTTTCTGATACCAAGTTTTGACAAGTTTTTTAGAAATTCCAGTGTGTCCGAAAATTATCTGTACAATTTCATCTTTTAATAAAATTCTTGATAACACAGGTAAAATTCTTAAACAAGATTATTTAGAATCTGTCTTTTCAAAAGTTCCTTCCTTTACAAACATTCGATATGTGCACCATCAGTGATTCGCAAAACATCCAATCGATAATCCAAATGTTGCCATGTACGCTGCAGCATATCCACATCAATTCGCTCAATAGCAGCTGTGATTCTTGCTTTTAAATCATCAATGTCTGTCACCCGCGTACAAAAAAACAACAACTTGTCAAAACTCATTATCAGAAAAAACTTAATGACTTTCTCTGTAAAATGGGACAACACTGGAATTTCTACACTTCATGGTTGACTTTTAATAACAGCCAAAAACTGTACAGATAATTGTCGGACACCCGGTATACTGAATTGGTAATTTTTAATCAAAATTAGGAATGGGATTTATCCTACATATAAGAATTAATTCAAAGAATCGGTTGCTGGGAATCATCCTATATACGCTATAAACAGAGAAGTTTGTAAAGCATTCAGGTCAAAGTACCTGAATAGTCTTTCTAGAAATTTAACGTTCCAAGTAGTAAATAGGATCCCTAACATTGACCGTATAGGTTTCCTTTGGTAGATTGGGTTAAAAGGAGAACCAGTAAGTTCCCAGTTAGTGTCTATGCGGTCCTCAGTTTGGAACGTAATACCGAGAGAAACCTTTCCGTAACATATTTTGACATTCAGTAGGAAACTAGACAAGTAAAAAATTTTACGTGATATGGAACTTGACTGATTACGGAATTCACGCAGAAGGAATTAGTTGGTTTATATAAATTCACTCCTTTAATTTCATCACTTGTACTCGTAGTGAAGGAAAAGCCATAAGTGTTTCAGGATATTCGTTGTGTTGAATATAAATGGCGGCTTAAACAAAATGACATCAGATGAACTGCGAACGATTTGGTCTCGTTTACACGCAAATGGTGAAGTATCAAACTGCGTATGAGATGGCATCAAAACGTTTCATTTAGCATAGAGATATCGCAAGAAATTAAGTACTTTATGGTTAACAAACTTACAGTCACCCATTAAAAGCTTTTCTTCCTCCTTGTAATTGATAAACTGAAAACATACGTGAAAACTATTGAAATAATTAAAATAAATAAATAAATGGTACTGAAAAATAACTATAATTTAAGAAGCTGCACTGTTGATCTATTCAATTTATGGCATTATTACTTACAGATAAAATATGGGTATATTGGCATGCATAAGAAAACTACTTCATTAAAGAAATTATATGAAAGGCAGGAATTAATTTATCCTGCCTCTGTTTTTCGCTGTTGAAATGACTATCTTATCCCAAAATCGAAGATTATCGATGTCACTTTAAATGATTGGTAATGTGTTTCGTAAGTTATATTTCTCATTAGACAATGGCGCGAGCACACACACGCATATTATATATATATATATATATATATATGATACATACAGACCGTGCATGGACCAAGGAACTCTTCTAGGAAAATTAAATCCACTATAGTCCGAATAAGTAATGGTAAATGACAAACACTATAGTTTTTTCTTTTTCATGATGTTCGCCCGACGTGGGCAACGGGTCAGGGAACCATTCTGAGTTCATTCCAGGGCCGTTTCTAGCCATTAGGGGGCCCTAAGCAGTATACCCATTTGAGGCCCCACCCCTTCATCCACCAACTCACGCCTTACTACATCACCTCAGCACACATACAAAAAATGGCTGTGTTAATAAAAACAATTATGAAACAATTTTAATGAAACATTTATGTCCAAAACAACAAATATGTACTTTCAGAAGACAAACAGAAAAAATATTCTTCATGAAATTCCTGAAAATTAGCTTATACATTATTTAGAATAAATGACACAGAACTATGTATAAAAAAATAATGCAATTATCAACTACCAAACAATTACTAACTCTAGGATACAATCGTGTAATAGCTAATAGTTATACAGAACAGTTTGTATCTTCAAAATTTTTGCCTCCTAGATTTTTTCTGAGCGAAATCATCAATAACATCATCATATGAAATCTCCCTGCCAACGTCCTGGTTGATGCTTATGATGCCAGGGCCACTGAGGCGATCCTGCCCCATTGATGATCTGAGGTAGTTCTTGATTAGCTTCATCTTACAGAAGTTCCTCTGGGCTGACGCTACTGTCACAGGTAGAGTGCAGGTAATTCTTCGTGCAACCCAGAGATTGGGGTGCAGTTCCTCCAGTTGCTTCTGATGAATGAAGGAGAGAAGCTCCAACGCAGTCATGTTGTGTGAAGGTAAAGTCAGCAAGTTCTTAATTTCGAGGGCCAGTTCTCTTCCATCACTGTCAGAGTCAGCTCCAGAGCTCAGTATCTTAGAAAGCTTTTCACACTTGCAGGACAAGTCTTCCTTGTTCATTGTGGTGAAGTTTAGGAGAACCCCAAATATGTCCCTCGCATCATCTAATATTTTGAATCTCTCATTTATTGACCCGATGGCACAATCCACCACCACATTGAAAAATTTACCTTCCAGCCTCTTTAAAGCTTCTGTAAATGGTTCGTCAGGAGCTTCGTAAGCAGATCTTGGTTCTTGTTGCTCAGTAGAAATGCCTGTGTGTGGTGTTTGAAGCTGAACAGAAGATGGGCCACTTGTTGGTTCATCAGGCTCTACTTCTACTGGTGTTTGAGGTTGCATAGAGGATGGTCCTGCTGTTGGCTCATGATGCTCATCAGGCTTTGCTGAGGATGGCTTTTCCAAATATTTCAGTAGTGCCTTTGAGAAGAACATAACATCACATATTTTGTTAGATTTTGTTAAAATACTCTTTCTTATCTTGTTTGATAATTGATCTGTGTGAACAGAATTTGAGGTGATGTGATCCATTAAATTTCACATTTCGAAATATTATAAATATTACAGAGACTAGCTTACTCTACACGATTCCTGAGCACTTGCCTAGCTTGATGGTCTACCTAACCTAGTTGCCTGAACTGTAATCATAAGAATATACAAGTGGCACATCTCACCTGTGCTACTGGAAAGCTTCTCTATTTTCTTCTTTTTCCGTTTTTCAGCTCCTGATGGATAATGTCGTGTCATTTTCCAAGATGCACGAAGTCACATCTAGTTAACCACAACTAATCTGCTAAATAATAATAATCATGATAATAATGATGATAATAATAATAATAATAATAATAATAATAATAATAATGTTTTACAATACTAGAAAAATTAAGCATTTAGGAAAGTATAAGCATATAGTAAGAATAAAGTTAAATAATATAGAAATAAGATCTCACAATAGTTATTTACACATAACGACCAAAACGTTTCGTTTGTCTCCGTTTTATCACATTTGTCTCATACAAAAACTTTAATTAATACGACAATAATAATAATAATAATAATAATAATAATAATGATAATAATAATAATAACAATAATATTAATAATAACTTCAGCAATATTCCTATTCTTGCCCACTGAGCTATGACCTGGGAGCCTGTCTAGGGGCCCCCTAGTAGCAGCGGGGCCCTAAGCGGCCGCTTAGTCTGCTCATGCCAGAAAACGGCCCTGGTTCATTCCCATATATATATATATATATATTAGTGATGTAGGTCACATCCGCATCCGCATCCGCGGAACATCCGCACATTTTCTCGCATCCGCGTCCGCGTCCGCATCCGCACTTTGGACTGCGGATGTCGTGCGGATGTGGACCGTTGAGATAAAACGTCATTAATAAGCGGAAATTATCAAATTCTACTATATTAATAGAACTAGTTCATTGTGCGCAAAAGTGATGCAAGCGACAAGACGAGAGGCTGTTCTTGTATGAAGTTACTCTCTTGCAACCTACTTAGATCCACGTTACAAAGCTAAGTTATTTTCACCTAGTACATTAGAACGAGTTAAATCATCACTTGGCAAAGCAGTTGAAGAGCTTCAATCTCTTGAATCTGTCGCTTCGCCACCCACCAAAAGAATAAAAGTTTCAGTGACAGAACCAACACCTTCAACAAGCAAATCTACCACAGAATCTGTCTCTCAGTTTCTTGAGTCAAGCAGCAATGACGAGACCTACGCGATGTCAAAAGATGTAGTAAAAATGATCGAGAGCTATCACCAAGAAAAACGCCTGGCTGCATGTGACAATCCTATTAGTTGGTGGAAAAATACGCAGAATATCTATCCATACTTGAGTAAACTTGCGAGGAAACATTTAGCCTGTCCTCCAACAAACGTACCAAGCGAGAGATTATTTAGCAGTGCTGGATTAATATATGATGAAAAGAGAAACAGACTGGCAGCAGAAAAGGCAGAAAAATTAATGTTCCTTAAGCATAACCTTCCTATAATTAAGTTGAACATTAAACGATGAACATCTTAGTTTACTTTATTTTAATTGCTCATTTATAAATATGCCAAATAAAACTTTAAACTTAATATAAATAGTTTATCAAGCTAATTAAAGATCTCTTTCTATAAGGGTGGAGGAGGTTGGGGAAAGAGGTCGGTGGGGTGCATTTGAGTTGGGTTCACGTCCCGCATCCTGGTAACACAATTATGGTTTCTAATTGTGGCTGAAACTCAACAAAATATAACGAATTTATTTGCAGACGAATTCACTAATTGATTTCTATATTAGTTAGATGCTTCATATTATTTTATATGTTCAGAGAAAAGTACAGCAATTATTGTACAATTAATCAATTATACTACATTATAGCTACAGCTCTCTCTATATAATAACTTATTATATACGTTAAACACAACAAATCTCGAATATATCCTAAAAAATAACGAAAATGTAGACATCCGCATCCGCATCCGCGGATGTTGAAATCAAACATCCTCATCCGCATCCGCATCCGCGGATGTGAAAAAAATGACATCCGCTACATCACTAATATATATATATATATATATATATATATATGTGTGTGTGTGTGTGTGTGCGCACGCACACGCGCGCGCACACACGCACACACGCAAAAGCAAATTACAAAGAAACGAAATTTGAGATAATGAGTTTTTAAATTAATCCGATATTGCGGTGGAGAAGAAATTCAATTATACATAAAAATTAATGGTTTGTAGATTGCCAAAGGATAATAAAACGTTCTGGCCAATTTATTCTTCTGATAGCGAGCGAATGAACAACTACTGCTTCTCCACATTATAACCCTTACTTTTTATTATGTTCCCGCTATCTAAAACTCCCAACCCGATTTGTCATTATAGACCTCAATTTCAAAAAATCAATTTTCATCCCTTTCAACTTAATTCTATTTTTGCTTTGTATTTTGCTCAATCTAATTGCTGAAAATTTACGTATGAAAGGATAAGACTGTTCGAGCCAGCGCCCGTAGGTCAGTGGGTAACATGGTTTCTTTACGAGCGAAGTGAAGACACTGAGATCGGGGTTTCGACTCCCGATGGAACTGGTAATAACTGGCGCAATGAATCGCGTAATTATAAAGGTGTTTTTAATCATACGCACGTATAATAATTCAAAGCGGACTAACGACATCTGATCGACCTGACATAAAATCAACAAGATTAACTTACGTTAGATAGGTTAGATTTTTAAGGTGTCGATAGAAAATCTCATCAACCGAATGGGTATATTGTAGGTCCATTCAAAGCATGCGCTATGAACGCTTTACAGATATGATAATTCGCGCTTCATACGCGCAAACGTAGGGTTTAATGCATATACAATTGAATAAGAGAGGAACAAATCTAAATGATATTTATACCTAGATTGAATAAGCTACCTAAAAAATATCCGCAATTAACCCTCTAACGCCGACTGGGTCGAATACGTACCGTTTCAAATACACACATTTAGACTTAACCCTACAAAAATGTTCGGCGTTAAGCTCAAATTTTGCAGAAGGTATAATGAAGGACTCAAAACTGACACAAATGAAATCATATAATAAAAGAAAAAGCTGATACCTATTTCACATTTCACAAATTAAAATCTCACCGTTCTTTCTTCATATACTTAAGACAGAACATTTTAAAATAAAGAACATTTTAAAATAAATTTTTAAATCAAATAACGTCCTTCATTAAAATGAAGTAACAGATACATACCTTGAGAGAACTGATGCTCTCCACGAATTTTAACTCTCTTGCAATATTCTGAATTTTTTCTAACGTAATAGCCTCTGAAACCTTATATGCAGGGCGTTTATAAAGTCCCTATCTATTTCAGTGAAAACGTAGCAAAGAGGGTAAAATTCAATAACAGTATAATTGAAGGCATACATTTAATGAATACTTAAGCATATGATTCTACGTGAGCACCATCAGTATCTCTACAGAGTTCGAATCTGTTAGTAGCATTGTTATAAGTTACATAGGTATTCATTTTACCAAATGACGTCAGATAAAAACACGCACAGAAATTGAAATGTAGTTAGTATTTAGTCATCCAATTATTCACGTAAGGGGTTCCAAAAAACCTTAGCCCCCCCATTTGCAGCTTAAATGTTTACTTATATCGAAATAGTTTTTAGTGATTATAAAAATATATAAAATTCTTTATTTATTGCAGGTATTAAAATTACTCTAGCTGATAAAGTGATAATATAATGGCTTCTCAATTAATTGGTGATTCGGAGAGGCAACGTGTGATAGATCGCATACGAGCAATAACATTTCGGGAAGCTCCTGATGCTGGAGCCACCTTTATAACACGTTCATGGATTGCCAAAAGTTGCGAAGAAGTGAGGACTTCGTCAAAAGAAATTGGAATAAAACTTTGGATGAATGTGAAATGGATACAACCAAATCTGGGCGCCCAAATTTGCCACTCTCTCATGAAACAAAGGACATCATTGAAAGCGGTACGCGTAAGCGGAAAAACAGCTGTGCTAAACTTTCTAGAGAGATCGAAGTATTGAGAGGAAAGATCGTTAGTGGTGAGATCATTCGACTGTATCGTCATGGGCAAGGTTTAAAGCCTTGGCATGAACTTCCAAAGCCAAGAAAAACTCAACTTAACATCGATGACAGAATGTGGTTTGCCCATTATCTTGAAGATTGGGATGTGGATGATTTCATGCATTTAGCTGTCTCCGATGAATTTTTCGTTTACGTAACACGTCGGCCTAACTATCGAGTGTGGGCCGCAACACCAGATGAAATCGATGACAATGAACATTATCGCGAATTATTAAAAAGTCCAGACTGTGTTGGTGTGTTTGTTTTGTTCACTGCAAAGAAGCTCATGTGGGTGCTGAAGCCAAATGGTCAGAGTTGGGATGGACAGTATTTTCGTGATATTATTCTATCCCAGCATGTCATTCCTTTTCTAAGGAACCCAAACAATGTTATGGATGTCGATCAGGTCACACTTCTGCACGATAAGGCCCCCTGCTTTAAGGCATTAGCCACTCAACAGTTGTGGAACAATGAGATCGATTTCTTTGGAAATGAAGAATGGCCAGGAAATTCTCCTGACCTGAACGTCTGTGAACACATTGGATCAGTTATAAAGGACAAGGTTGAATGTTTCTTGTTTCAAGAACCTGCAGCAAATCGATTTTCGAAGGATACATTGACGCAACACATTGAAACTGTTTTAGCAAATTTGCGTAACGATCAAGATCTATTCACGTCACTTTTGGCAAGCTACCCAAAATGAATTCAGGCTGTCTTGGAAGCCAATGGCGGGAACACCAAGTTTTAATTGTTTCTCATTAAATGCAGGATTAAATTCTCTTTTGTAAGGTATGTTTAGTTTTACTGTACCTCTAATGGTTTAGGCCATGGGGGGGGGCTAAGATTTATTGGAGCCCGTATATGACTGTATGTGGGTACTGAATCCGTGTAGCAGCTTCATCTAATAAATATGATGCACATATCAGTGGATATAAATATATATATAATAGATATATATATATATATATATATATATATATATATATATATATATATATATATATATATCGAGAGCGAGAGAGAGAGAGAGAGATTTTTTAGGGTTATATATATATATATATATATATATATATATATATATATATAATATATATATATTATATATATATATATAATAAAGGCCATTAATTGCGCATTTCTGCATATGCGAAATTTATCCCCCACTGTTGGCTCGAGTGCAGGGGTTAACACAAAATATTTCTGGAACGAAAGTGTTACGCGTTTCCTCGAATGATGTAATGCCACCAGGTTATGGTGGCATTACATTTCTCGAATGAAAATTTTCTCGATAAGACTATTTGGACCTGTTTTACATAGACAACGAAACCTAAAATAATCTACAGCACCTTATACACTAACTTAACCAAACCTGATCTAATCTAACTTAACCTAACCTAACCTGAACTAACCTAACCTTTATCTTGTCGTACCCTTATGGTTAACGCGCGAGTCTCCGAGTCAGAGGACTCGGGTTCGAATCCTGGTGGGGTAAGTTTTGCGTAATATATACTGTATATATAAATTAAAATTTTGGCTATTTCTATACAACGGGTTTTGTTTATCTTGACGCCATAGCGAGTAAATTGTTTATTTGAAAGATTTCTTAATTATCACCCATACACTTTGCGTGTGTTTAATATCTTTGAGGAAAAACGTTCATAACTTCTGGTGAGTTGAGAACATTCTGGCATTTATTTATAAACTATTTGAAAATGGAGTCATTGACCGAAATGCAGACCATATTTTTATTATCATTCAGATACACATACACATTACACATATAGTTAGGTCATTGACTCCCTTTTTGGACGGTTTATAAATAATAATAATAATAATAATAATAATAATAATTAATAATAATAATAATAATAATAAATATATATATTATATATATATATATATATATATATATATATATATATATATATATATATATATATGTATATGTATGTATGTATGATATCATATTACGTAGGGGAAGCTATAAAGTTTCATATATTACTTTAGCCATATAAATTTCTGAGCGAAGCTCGGGTCACTTACAATTTCCTGAACTGAAGAAACAATATATCAAATATTTTGCAAGGTATCTTTCAACCTCATAAACCATTTGATACTCGCTTGACTTCATTTTAAAGCTATAATAACGTGAAGGTGAACGAAACTTCTCGTATAGAAATAACTACTCCATGCTTTAAACTTTAAAGGATTACCAAAGTTTGAAAATTTAAACGCGAATTAATTTTTAACCATTCAACGGCGAGAGTTTTTGTAAGGTTAAGTCTAAATGCTCGTATTTGAAACGGTGGTATTAGACCTAGACGTCGATAGGGGATCATTAACATACATCCACAAGAAAACGCAAAATTCTGAGCATTTTCTTATATTTTACTTCTCATCACTCTGGGTACAGAAAAAGGAGGTACAGTGCTTACAAGAAGTCTCACGCTTCTGTCTCGTCCCAAGCTAGTCTGTTAGGTATAAAATGGGCGGTCCTTATGGCAGCGGAGGTGTGTTCGGATTGGTGCACATAACTGCTCTAACACAATCAATGACGTCCATTATTACGTCACTTCTGCTACATTTTAGTGTTTAAAATACAAATGATTAAGAAGCAGAATGGAGCAAGTTTCGGGATGTTGGGATGGTTATGGAGCAATCCTAGTCATCATAATATTAGCTGGGCATTACATTATACCGTCTTAATATATACTGTAGACTATAGAGAACGACTAATTCGGCAAATATCCCAAATCATGGCATGATACCTAAGTTATTTTGACGCAGGTCTAAATTATTTGCTCAAATGCAATTATTGATATTAAGTAATTGTTGGGAATTGTTGTCAGTATTGTTGTTTGTGATATATATCCTACGTGAAGAATCTAATGACCAAATTCCTTAGTGAACCTCTCACGCGCTCGCATTTCGAGGAAGTCACGGTCGTCTCACTAATAGATAGTTTATCCATTGTTTTAAGTGGTAACCTATTAAACGAACTATGTTAAACCTATTCCATCTTATGAAAGTCATTAGTCTAAAGCAGTGGTATTCAAACTTTTTCCTTGGCGTACCCCTTTAGTTTGTTTTTTATTATGGCGTACCTCCTCCCCCTCAGTTTCCAAAATAAAAATGTTATTATACAATTTACACAGAATATGAAGCTATCAAACGATCTTTATTTACGACCACCTAATTATTATAATATATATATATATATATATATATATATATATATATATATATATATATATATATATATATATATATATATATATATATATATCATAGCATTTTAATTATACAATTTACATTTTACACAACTCAAGCAATTTACACAAATTTTAACTCGGGCAAATATTAGAATCTAATACAGTTAATTAGAAATCGTCTGAGCTTTTAAAATATATATTTTAAATACTTACAAGTAATTAATGCGATGGGTGGGACTGTTTGTCACTAGCAAGTTGTTCTATTCGCGGACGAACATTTGTGAGTGCCATTATGAGGCAAGCTTCTGGATGTAGGCGGTTTTTTTCCGACTTGATAGCTGTCAGTGCCGAAAATCCCTTTTCACATAAATAGGTGGACGGGAAGAAGTAGTTTGTTGATAGCAAATTCACTTAATTCTTTGTATTCAATATGGGCCAATTTCCAAAACTCGGAGACAGAAAAGTCATTGAATTTATGTTTAAGTGAGCTGTCAGCTGCCAATTCAATCAATTGTTCTTTTAAACGAGCGGGAAGCTCCGCATTAGACACAGCAAGGTTCGAAAACGGATTCGATATCCATTCACTTTGTGGGGAATCTCTATTAATACATGGAAAGTAATGCAAAAATGATTCACGAAGGCTCACTAAATGCTGCTTTATAATATTCATAACTGAGTCACTGACAAGAAACTCGTTTTCGTGACAGAATTCGCTGAATATTTGGAAAGGTGTGGTATTATTGTCTTCTATGCACTTTATCCAGTATAAAACTTTCCCAAAAAATCCCTTGACTTTTTCTTGTGCCTGCAATATATTTTTGTCATACCCCTGAAGTTGAAGATTAAGTTCGTTTAATTTGGTGAATATATCTGCCAAATAACTCAGTTTACAAAGCCACTCCTCATTTTCTATAAATTTTAATAAGTCTGAATTTCGGCTAAGTAAACTTCTCACTTCATTCCTAAGTTCAAAAAGTCGTGTTAATACCTTTCCTCGTGAGAGCCAGCGCACTTCAGTGTGCAAAAGCAACTGAGTATGATTTTTGCCCATCTCCTCACAAAGAATTTTAAAGAGGTGCGAATTCACTGCTCGAGACTTGATATAATTTACTATTTTTACAGCATCGTACGATTCGTACCAATTTGTACCAATATCGGGTAATTTAATAATAATTTAAATAAAATATTAAAATATAAAAATATAAAATAATTAATATTAAATAATTTAATAATAACTTGTACCAATGTTGAGTTAAATTTATAATTAAATATTAATATTATAAATAAATGATTATAATATATATTTTCAAAAAAATTTAAATGATAATTATAATTGTATAAATTCATTTTATAATTGATTAACCAACTTGCTTGTTTTTGCAGCAGAGCTTACGCACCCTCAGGAAACCCCTCGCGTACCCCGGTTTGACTACCACTGGTCTAAAGCAAGACTGGTGGGCCGTGAATCAGAGAAGTTTGCATTTGATTTGTTCATCGTAATTATTACGTAATACTGTATATAGTAGTATATAAGAGTTTATTGGTAGCATATCATATGACAATTCCCATAAACATGTGATGACCTCGATGTTGCCAGTTTTTATTTTTTTCCTGAAACTATTACCTTCTCATAGTTTGTTTCAACAATGCATATATTATCATCTCCACGAGCGTAGACATTGCAAGAAAAGATTCTAACTAAGGATAAGTAAAGTTCTTTCATGGTCACAATATATACTTTTATAGATGTCAAACATAAAAATATAATAAAATTCTATATTAACATAAATATATATTCGATACACATTTACGTCATGGCTTTAACATCAGTATTTCGTATAGCTTCCTCCAACATCAATAATTTCTTGCAATCGTTGCGGCATAGAAGAGGCCAGATTGTAGGGAATGTTTGGTGTTCGGCGTAAGCTCTCCCAACTATTCCTCGTGTGAGCTAAAAGTGCTTCAAATGTTCTTTCATTGCGTTGCTCCCATTCGTTAATCATTATTGCCCAAAGGTTTTCAATCGGATTCAAATCAGGAGAACGTGGTGGCAGAATTAGATTAATAATCTCTGGGTGATCTTCGTACCACGCTCTCACAACGTTACTCCTATGAATGGGACTGTTATCTTCCATTAAGTAAAATGGTTCCGGTGCTGGAACCAGATACGCACGAACACTGGGTAGCAGCACCTCTTCCAGTATCTGGCAATATTGCTGTCCAGTAAAGCGTCCATCTACTTGAGTCAATTCTCCGACACCATAGCCAGACATCCAGCCCCACACACCGAGATTGATGTGACCACTACGTTTGCTCGGGAAAACATTTCCTTCTTCATAGCGTTTTCCGCGCTGCCTCCAACAATGCAGGGAACCATGACTATCTGTTGAAAATGTTTTTTCGTCACAGTACACAACTTTTCTCCAGAATTCTTCCTCCTGCGGCAAGTATTGCAAGGCAAATCCCATCCGCGCCTCTTTATGCTCAATCGTCAATGCAGGTTTTATAGCTGGACGGCGAGAAAAATACCCTGCCTCGTGAAGTCTGTTGTTCACTGTATTTGCGCTACAACGAAGGTTCAGGTGTCTGTAAATATGCGTCGCTGGAACAAACGGATGCTCTCTGGCATGATTAACGTGGAGGACCAGACCTCGGCAAAGTAGCGATTGAGTTTTCTGCTTCATACCGATGAATCCACCGTTCCACAGTGCTTCGATGAACGTCTAGTCGTCTTGATATTTCTCTTATTGGCACACCATATTCATGCAATGTCACCATTGCTCCCCGCATTGCCTGGGTCGTCTCGTGGTGCACAGGCGGCCTTTCCATCTTTGTGTAAATGGCTTATGTGAAGCGTGCTGGGACGATAAAGGAAATGAGGATACCATGCACCCCTTCTGAAATTGATTTCGGTTGTAAAGGGTACCAACCCTTCGAATGGTAATAATAATCAGCCAATTTCCTATTTTGTTGAACATATGCATAAAAAATTCGTCTTAAAAGCCAAGGATCCAAAGATTGTCAGCAATAGTTTATATCCCAACTGAATATAGTCAGCCATCAACAGTATAATCATATTTTATTTCCATAACTACTCATGACTACTCTGTCATAGTAAATAACCTTATTATGACTTAGGTAGTAGTGGTAATTCTGAGTGGCTGCCTCTAGCCACATACGTTAAACCTATCAGTGTGTCTAAGACCAGACTCTTCTGTTTCTGTCAATTCATTGTTAGTTTAAGGTATTTTGCTCTTTGTCTTTCTAGGTCTAGGGCATTAAAATAAATATTTGAGTTTGTGTTTAGCATTTCCTCCTCCCTTCGTAATTCCCCACCCAACCTCGTTTCCTTCGACATAGCAACGCTTACCTCCATCCTCATTCCACTTCCTTCATTAAACCTATTATCGCTTTTACTGTCCCTTCCTTCCATCCTTCAATGCCAGCGTTCTTAAACCTAGCACATAAATTATATAATATGGAATCTAACACCTTAGATCTCTACGCATTCATGTTACTTGAAGACGCCTGTGTCTTAGGGGAATCTAAGTGTTGAGAGTGGGCTTGAGGGGTAGTCTATAGATTATTACAGATGACCTTGAACGCTCCAACTATTTAAAAATGATTATTTATTACGCACATCATATGGCATAATACACACATGAATTTAAGTATCTCTTACACCGTTAGAGCAATTATGTGCACCACTCCGAACACACCTCCGCTGCCATAAGGACCGCCCATTTTATACCTAACAGACTAGCTTGGG
The DNA here is from genome assembly GCA_023014485.1 of Bathynomus jamesi. Taxonomy (NCBI): domain Eukaryota; kingdom Metazoa; phylum Arthropoda; class Malacostraca; order Isopoda; family Cirolanidae; genus Bathynomus; species Bathynomus jamesi. Next base: position 1,636,432 of record JAJOZX010000209.1, on the reverse strand, counting down.
ACGAGACAGAGGCGCGAGACTTCTTGTAAGCACTGTACATTTGACTGTAAAAGTCCAATTGTTGCTAAAGCTCTATGGTCCTTTACTCGTAAATGTGACACGCAGAACATAAACGATGCACCAACAAAATAAAGTGTCGTTGGGTTTGCGTCTTAAGGTAATTTAAAGGCTGTTATCCTTAAAAAAAAAATTCTAAAGTTTTGTTTGTAAAATTAAAGTTAAGATCTTTAATTTTAAAATGGTTAAGTTAAAATTTGAGTGGGTGCAAATGTAGAAGGAAAGTTTCACCAACACGTTCGCACTTGGCGCTACAAACCGCAAATGAATAACAACAAAGTCTACGGTATTTACACATATTTCTATCAAAGAATACTAATGGCCTTCATTCCTTCGGTAGAAATTTTGATTCTTTGGTGTATCATAAAGACTTTAATTGCGTAACTGAAATGAATGAAAATACAAAAGAATTATTAAATGGTCAGTGATTATGCAAAAGTATGCGATCATTTCCTTCCTTCCTTCAAATTGCTCAAAATTTTTATAGAGTGAGAAAGTACAGGGTGGCCCATAAGTCTCACTCGGTTATAATTAAAGCGAAACTCCATCTAGCGAATTTAAAAAAAAGGAAAGGATATTTGTCGAGATGGTTTATTTTGCATTTTGAATAATCAATTAATATTTCTAATCAATAAATAGTTGTAAACTTATTATAAACTTTTTACTTTGTTTGATTTTTTTGTATTTTCGCTTTAATTATAATCGATTGAGAATTCTGAGCCACCCTGTAGAAGTGTTCCTTCATATAAAATTTACACTTGTCCATTTGTGTTGGCGAAACATTTTTCGGAGCAATCCAAGAATAAGCACCCCACATCAATTTAGGGTGCTTTTTCTTGGATTGGGGTCGAACGAGGGTGCTTATTCTTATAGTGCTCTAAAATGGAGTTATAATGGAAGTTAAAATGGAGTTAATTGCTCTAAAATGGTTAATTGAATGCCAGGTTAGGTTAATCGTAAGCCCTTGACGATTGGTTAGGTTAAGTCGTGATATTCGTTAGTTTTTTAACGAAAATATCACGACTTAACCTAACCAATCGTCAAGGGCGTACAGTTGACCTAACCTGACATTCAGTTAACCTAACCGGGCATTCAATAATTTTACCGTAGGTCCTGAAATGTAAAAACCATTCAGAAGTTTGAGGGCAAGATGACAGCATCAACTTTTCAAACTGAAGTGTTACCATTATTGGTTGAAGATCCATTGCCAGTAATAAATTGGTGTAAGAGAAAAAATCTTATTAAAAAAGTGATGGTATGTGCTAAACGCAATCAGTTCGTCGAACTGGGGTGCTGTTCCTTGGATTGGGATCTAACTGGGGTGCTTTTTCTTGGATTAGGGACTTTGGGGTGCTTATTCTTGGATTGCTACCGGTTTTTTCCTTCATTTATAACTCACACCCAAAATTTAACCTTTAGAATGTTCTTTAATTAAAAACTTTTACTCACATCTTTAATTTTAAAATTTAACAAACTTTTGCAATTTTTAATTTTAAGGAAAACAGCCCCTAATGACTGTATAGGGTGTCCTGTGCTTCTTCCTAGTATATATATATATATATATATATATATATATCTCTCTCTCTCTCTCTCTCTCTCTTTGAATAAAAATTTTAACTAGAAGTTATAGACTAAAATGCACCTAAACTATTTATAAACTCCCAGTAGGTAATTCATTGCAGTCTCACCAAAAGACGTAACCCACTGTATACAAAAGCTTGACATACAATATATATACTCACACTTTGTTGCATATAATATATAGGTGTTCCTATAAGGAAGAACCAAGTCGTGTAGCGTTAGTTAGAACAAATTCAGTAAAGTGGATGGTATGCAACAAAGTGTTAAATGGTAAATAAATATATTTATTTGAATGGATCGTAGTACTCCATTTTATGAAAAATCAAACTGGTTCAATTTTCCATCGTTCATTTACTTCATTTATAAGATTCACATTATCTTCCACACTTAATGTTTCAAGTTCTTTACATATTATACATTTATCGTGACCCCTTCTTCATTCAGAGAAATTAACAGTCTCCTTCCGCAAAGAATTCTGGCTTTCGCTTTTATGAACTACTTGAGAGTTAGCATTGATGTTCATCGAACACCGAAACTGCCTTTCTTTCTCCACAACTCAACTCTTGTTTTCTGTGACAAAACTTTTGACCGACGAACCAAATTCTCGAATTGAGAAATTTTTCTCGGATGAAAAATTTCTCGACAAAACTATCTGGACTTGCTTTACATAGGCAATGCAACTTAAAATGATCTATAGCATCATATACAATAACCTAACCAAATTTGATCTAATATAACTTAACCTAACCCAACTTTAACTAACCTAACCTAACTTAGTCATCCTAACAGATAAAAAAATCTCTAAAGGTCGCCTTTATTTAGTTCAACTTTACGCAGTTCGATCTTATAATGCAAAACGGTCGAATTTGTTCCTCTAAATTCTAACAAAAATAGTATGTTAGATTAAGTGCCTCCGTTGTATTAAGTTCAGTGTATGATAAGATTGTACTTGTATAGTATGTTAGGTTAAGTGGCTATGGATTGTGAATGATCCGCAATAAAGATGTTTTGTTTGTAGAAAGACTTGGCTTTACTCATTTGATTCTATATGAAAAAATTAATCAATTAAACATCTGAAAAGAGGAACATTATTTGAACAGAAGATAGATATATACATAACAACATAACTTTGGTTACTTGACGATTGGTTTGGTTAAGTCGTGATATTTCGTTAAAACTAACGAAAATATCACGACTTAACCTAACCAATCGTGACCTAACCGGGCATTCAATTAACCATATTAAAACTTGGTGGGGAAATAACAGGATAGTACGAAATCCGTAAATAGAAACCTGATCACATCTGACAATTGTTTTTCCTTCTAAATTAAAAAATTGATATATGATACATTGCATTTAGAAGTTATATCAGTCCCCCATTTAATAATATGGTACGTTTTCTTTTCAGAAACTTTAGAGAAAACAAATTTTGGGGTAACGAAGGAATATATATATATATATATATATATATATATATATATATATATATATATATATATATAATATATATATATACAGGGGTGTAGTCACAGTGCTGGATTACCTATAAGCTAAATAAGCTATAGCTTAGGGCCACACACCCTCGGGGGCCTCATTTTTTAAATATATTTTTATTTTATCATTAGTTTTTATTCTTTAACACTAATTCATCAAAAATTATATATATATATATATATATTATTTTTCTTTATCATTAACATTAATATAAAAATAATAATTATAGTAATAATGACATTATTTTAAATTTTTTTACCCGAATTTTTTAGAGAAGTGCCTCAAATTTCATATAGCTTAGGGCCTCAGCAGGTGAAAGTCCGGCCCTGGGTGTAGTGCTGCGAGAGCGCACGGGAGCGCCGCTCCCGCACCTCCGTACATCCACATTTTATTTATTTTTTTTTTAGGTTATACTTGGAAGTTGGGAACAAACAGACTGAGATGAAAGCACTGACTTCTAATTGTGATTTCAAATTTTTAATATGCCAAGTCTAAGTGAAGTATATTATTATTATTTTATTATTATTATTATATATTCCTTAGAGCAACTGCACTTTAAAATTTGCCACTACACCCATATATATATTTATTATATATATATATATATATATATATATATATATATATATATATATATATATATATATATATAAGCAGCCAGAATTTTCGAACTTATATAATGCCACCCTATCAATACAGGCCACGTGACCTACAATTCTTGAATGGTAAACCGCAGTATATTTTAAATATACTGCAGTTATTCTGGTTATTCTGAAAGTCTTATTTCTCCCGCAAAAAAGTTGAACAGAACCAATGTAATAAGACGACACCTACAAAATCCTTCACTTGTCTTGTTCTCAGTATTGATAATTCAGACATTAGGGATCTATTACCCAATAATGAAGATCATTGTTTTTAAATGTAGATACATTATAAGATCAATTTTATGTAAAAATCAACCAACTCACAATGAAGGTAAATTGGGTGTGTATAAAAGTCACTTAGAGTGATTGTGATTCATGCTTTGTAGGGACGACTAATGATTTTGATGAAGGCGTGTATCAACATGGTTACAGTACTCGATCTAGAGAGAGGAACAGCGAGTTGTTGACTAAACCATTTGTCTTTAAATGACCAGGCGAGTGGATCTGGAAAATTCAGAATTATTGATCCTGAAAATCTCCAAATACGACACGAAGAGAATTACTGAAACATTGCCTCGTATTTAACGGAACACTCCTTAAAAACAGCACTTAAAAATCTGTCCTTCATACTGAAACAACAACAACAACAACAACTTGTTAATAACACTGTTAATGATTTCACTCCCATCAAAGATTTTCATAACATTTACGAATATATTGTTCTTGTGGTGAAAAAGGTTGTACTGAAGATATAATGACATTTTACAATAAATTCTAAATGGAGAAAAAGGAGTGTCAATGATTTTGTTTTTATTCGTATTTGTATTTTAATGTACAGGGTGATATATGAACGATGTATTTGAATGATACGTTTTAAGTTCTTTCTCGATTCTTGACTAATCAGTTTTCTTATAAGTAATAGTGGGGGAATCTGGAGATGGAGGACGGACTCAACAAAAAGTTTTGTCCTACTTCTTTTATGCAATTTTATTTGCATATACAGTATTATACTGTATATATACAGTATATATACTGTATATATACTGTATATATATACTGTGTGTATACATATCTCGGTGGTGTAGTGGTTTGCGTCGCTGACTACGAATCCATCGGCCCCGGGTTCGAGATCCGACGGCAGCCGGCGCGCAGCAAAACCCAGCTGTTCATCCTTCCACACAATAAAGAAAGTGGTTGGTAGATAAATGAGTACCTTAGGTGGCCTAGTGGTTAAGACGCTGGGCTGCTGATGGGGCGTGGTTCGGATTCCACGTTAAACTGTGGAATATTGGTATATTTATATTTATTGGTATATTTATATGCAATGATTATTAAATATTATAAAATGTGCAGAATTATTATAAATAGATGAAAAGAAGTGTCTGTATGAAGAGTTGTAACATGAAGTTAATTTTAGAGTTAAGTAAAATATAATATACGCAGTTTTTGTGTGTTTTGCGTTACAGACATGAATTTTAAGTCACTGATAAATTTTATTACTTCCAATTCCATACCATTCCTAGTCTCATTTTGGGTCCCCAAAAGTAAATAATTCATATTTGACAAAAGCGTGTCTTGATTTGGGACACAATGTTTTCGTCACTGTCACGGCGCCAAATGGGAATGGCTAATATTTCCTAACCTAACTTATTTTAACCAGTCATAACCTAACTTATCATTAGCCAAACGAATCAGAACCTAACTTATCGTAACCTAACCAATCATAACCTAACCCGGACCAAAGAGGGAAGAGTCGCGTATGGGAATAAAAATAACATGAAGTAGGAATGGTATAAGGAATTGCCTAGAATAGGAATTCTTACGAATGAGAACTTGCGGACACGGATAGGAATAGGAATGCCCTGGAACGGTCTTACGACATCTGATCGATGGTTTACTCTCACTCACCGTCATTCCCATTCGATTCCGCGCAAAAGAATGGGAAAATGAGAAAGTGAGACTCTCAGATGAGGCGTTTTCAAATCAGTTTATTCCCAATTCGTGTCATTCTCATTCCCATCCACGGACTTTCCCACTTTGGTCCGAATTAGGTTACAATTGGTTACGATACGATAAGCTAGGTTCTGATTGGTTATGCTAATGTTAGGTTACGTTCTGATTGGTTAAAATAAGTTAGATTGAGAAATATTGAACTTTCCCACTCAGCGCCGTTTCAGCGACGAAAACATTGTTTCCCAAACGTGGATTTTTTTCGCTTTTGCGCATTCTCACTTAAGGACCACGAATGCAAATGGGAATGCCATTGAGTGGGCAGTGCCATACAGTACATAATGTTAATGTATATTGTACTCTTTTATTTGGGTTTCTTATAAGTGGCCCAAACAAAGTATAAATGGGCTCTATACATTATTAATATTATACATTATAAATGACAAATTATGGAAATAATGTACTGTATTTGTAGTAAGCGTATGTTCACTGCCAATAATACGAATTAGTTTTCTAATCTATAAGCATATCTATAAAAATATAGTATGTTAGTGTATCAAACCTCTTGTAGTTTTTATCCCATTTACGCTTCCAGATGCGACCATTTTCAACTGCAGATATTTGAGGTGTTGCAAAATCACTCCGAGTTCCTTTTCGTGTTTGTCTCTTTTGGTTGGAGGAAATTTCCCATATCCCAAACTCCATTCCGTTGCAGGCTCTTCCTTTTCTTCAATCATTTCAAGATTGGCGCGTTTCATTGCTTCGTTTAGAAGTTTCTTGTTAAAGTAATTTGGTCTCGCCTTTTTCTTCCACTGAGGAGTGTAATCTCTCAAAGAATCAATATCAATTTCGACAACGTCAGATTCTACCGCATTCTTTCGTTGAGTGTTCTTGTTTATTTCGGAGTGTTTTGGAGCAGTTCTTTTCTGTTTGGCCGATTTAAAGCTAAACGTTTTTATAATTTTAATGTTTTTATCAACCGTTTTGGGTGGATCGGTAAACAAATGTTTTGGCTTCCTTTTGTCGCTAGACGAAAATTCTCGAGTTTCCTTTTCATTGTCGTCATCAAGTTCTAAAGAACTCTCCTCAGTTGAACAATTGTGAACCTCACTTTCCATCGATTTAAAAATATTTTTAATCTTTTTCTTTTCTTTTTTTGAGAATCTGTGATTCGATTTCTTGTTTTTACTTTTGGATGATTTATTAGTGGAGGACATATTAAAATTAGCATCTTCATTGTCTTCGTCAATAATTAGTGCTAAATTATATGAGCTTGAAAATGTTTTTCCTTTTCCTAACTGAGAATCGTTACCTTCATTTTCGTTTAGGATTAATTCTTCTTCTTCAGAGTCATCGCTCAACGAATGCGTTCCCTTGGGTCGAGGGGGTTTTGGTGCTTTCTTACGTTGTTTTCTAAGACTAGGACTACTATGAGAAGAAATTATCGCTGGTTTCTTAGTACTCGTGTTAGAAAAGGGTACTTTTATTGGTTCAGTGTTTTCTTTCACTACGCGAGAAGAGAAATGTTCTTCTTTCTTTTCGCTGGTCCACGTGGTTTTTGCCGTTTTCTCATTTAGTTCTCTAAGATTACCTCCAGAATCTGCACTAGAAAAACTGATGTGTGCGTTCCTATTATTCGAGTCCTTGTCCGCGCTGGAGTCGGATGTTTCATCCTCTTTATCCACCATATCTGCTCTTCCCTCCGCAACACCATGAACAAGATTTACAACCTTCGTTTTCCGCCTAAACACTTTCCTTTTTTATTTCCTTCCTTTTGTGTTGTTGTCAGATGAATCTTCCAAGTACTCCACTTCAAAATCAGAGTTTTCGGAAATTTCATCAGAACTCTCACTGTCAGATATTTTATTTCAATTTGGGCGAATTATTATTATTATTAATACCTATCAATATTCCTACATTTTTATGACCAATTTTGTTTCTTAACTGAAAAAATACTGAATGATAGTAACTTAGTAATTTAAAATAACACTTAAAATTTACTCTAAACTTTTTTGATTTTTAGCACTTTAGCACTAGATTTGAAATACTTTTTTGACGTATCAAGACTTTAAAGTAACGCCTCATATAAGTTATAATTTGCGATGCTTCCATAAACAAATATGTACAAATCATCACTATATGCGAAATGCGACTGTAGTTAACTTTTATTTACTTGAAGACACTATTCCAAGCACACCCAAATTTAGTTAATGCACGATTGTAAAGACAAGAACGCTGGCTGTTTTTCAAGAACAAGCAAGGCTACCTAATTCAGCATTTCAGTGCATCTTCTCAATGCTATTATTTTGTGTTTCAAGTAAGAGGATAAATAAAATTTGTAAGGTTTCTTTCCTCCTCTACTTGTTTTTCTTTAATATTTTCATCAAAATTTCATCATTCTTTATTTTAATCACGTTTTAATTTTAGTATTAAAATACAGTAATTTTAAGACGGTTACTGTATAAAATAATTATGAAATGAAATTGAACGAAAAGGCAAAAGATGCATGCGCGTAGATGTAACTTGAAGTGCGGACGGGAATTACAAAGGTTTCAATGTGCATTGCAGGAGGATTAGGATATGTACATACCCTAACACTCTAACACTTACAGCGTGTCTCTACGAACACACGCTCATAATTTTTATTATAAAGGAATTATTAATCTCTTCCGTGTACAGGCCTTTGAAACTAATAATAATAATAGATAAGAACTTAGTTTTTTTAGATTTCTTTCTGTACTGAATAACTAATTACTGTGCGATAAACAAGGTCTCAACCAATTATAGTTCAATTGCCTTGATTTCTTGCCTTCCTAAAGTTTTTTAATCTATCCTCAATATGAAGGTTCCTAAACACCTCTCTACTCATAATCTTTCAGATCAGTATGAGTTTTGCAAGGGAGACTCTACTCGCGATCTTCTGGCATAGCTCTCTGACTCTTGGTCATCCTCCTTTCGGGGTTTCGGTGAAATCTTTGTTATTGCGCTATATTTATTATAGTTAATGGGTCTAAGAAAATATGCATATTCTCATATGTTTCTTTTATGTGGACCGCGTATGCAATTGGGACAGAAGGATAAGTATTTCTGTTGTGTAGAAGCACTGCCTTCAGACTTAATTTGAAGGAATCAATGAAGAGACGCCATTCCTCGCGAGGAATCGCGATGAGGAATCCGCCGATGATAAATCGGTACAGCATTTAAATTCTTTACCGATTCATCGATTTGTTGTACCTGGTATTCCATACATTAAAACGAAGCTCACCCTCTCGTCTATTGTTAATTTCGCAGCCATCCCCTACCTAAAAGATAAAAATAATATATTATAATCAACACTAAAAATTCTTATAATGCGCGACTTTTGCGCCACCCTGTATATATATGAAAATTATTTCACGAAAGTAACACGTGAATAATATTTATGATGAAAATAATCACGAAAGAAAATTAAAACACAAAATAGTGCGCAAACGCTTTCGTCTCATAACAACCTCAGGAACACTGAAATTAATAACAAGATCGAGACACGATATACAGTTCATATAGAATAACAAAAATTATATGATTGGTGCAAAAAATATTGGAGGAGGAGCATAAATCCACGTGGGAAAGTTACCACAGTTTTGCGCCTTGCCCTTCTTATCGAAATCTGCTCTGAAAGAATTTAAAATAACAGGATCGAGCGAAGAAAGGCCCTCGCTAAGGTTGAAATTGTAAGTTGAATGATGGCAAACTCAAGAATGTTTCTAGTAACAATGTTGCTTGAGTGAAATAAAAATGAAAAATTATTCCAATCAGTACAATGAGACAACTCTGACAAATGGACTAAAAGGGCGTTGGACGACTGTCCCGTTCTAACGGAATATTGACGTTGTTTCACTCTTGTGTTCAAATCTTTTCCCGTCTGTCCAGTGCAAAAGGAGTCACATTGTTTACAACCAATTTTACAGATAATGCCTGAATTATTGGTAGGACATTCTTTATTATGGAATTTTTCACAGTATTGTCATATGAAAATACTACATTAATGTTCAAAAGTTTAAGTACATTATCAATACCTACAAAGCCTTGGAAAAAAGGGGGTACTAAAATATTCTTCGACAAAGTGCGAAGGTTATTATTTAAACAATAGAAGGTTCGTTTTGCCTTGTTAAGGCAAGTTTCCAAAAACGTAGGTGGGTAACACAAATTGCTTTCAATTTCAAACTCAGCCAGGGCCTTTTTTCGCTCAATTCTGCTATTTTGAATTATTTCAGATTAGATTTAGATAAGAAGGGCAACGCGCTAAAACTTTGGTAGCTTTTCCACGTGGATTGTACAGGGGTTAGACAAAATAATATGAACACCCGCCGATTTCACCGGTTATCTTTACGGACTGCTCAGACACAAAGTAAACGGTCAAATGACTGGCAAACCTATTTAAATGCGTAACAGAGAGTGTATACGTCATGTTATAACCCTCACGTTGTTTTTACAGATCTGAGTGAATTATGAATTAGCAGTTATGAAAGACCTGTCAAACTTCCAAAGAGGGCAAATTGTCGGAGCGCGGATGGCTGGTGCATCGGTGACGAAAACCGCTCAGATGTTCAATGTATCCAGAGGAACTGTCTCTATGGTCATGTCTGCAGACCAAAACCATGGAAAGACAAGCACCGACAAATGCAATAGTGGACGCAAGAAGAAGTTGTGTGATCGAGACCGCCGGTTGCTAAAGCGCATTGTGACAAAGAACCATAAGACCACAGCTCCAAACGTGACTGCAGAGCTTAACCAGCATCTTGCAAGCCCGGTATCGACCAGAACTGTACGTCGCGAGCTCCATGGAGCTGGATACCATGGGAGGGCTGCAATTGCCAAACCCTTCCTTTCGCACATCAACATTGAGCGGCGCAGAAAATGGTGTAATGACCATAAGAATTGGTCAATGGACCGGTGGAAGAATGTAGTCTACTCCGACGAATCCTCCTTTACGCTATTTCCATGTTCCGGTCGAGTTTACGTCTGGAGACAGCCTAAAGATGCTTATGACCCCGACTGCCTGACCCCGACTGCCTGACCCCAACCGTTAAGCATGGAGGCGGATCTGTGATGGTTTGGGCAGCTATATCGTGGAATACTCTTGGCCCAGCTGTAGTACTGCATGGTAGGGTTAACGCCCAGGTCTATCTGTTAATATTGGCTGACCAGGTCCATCCCATGGTCCAAACGCTGTTTCCCAATGGCGGCGCCGTCTTCCAGGATGATAATGCACCAATCCACACCGCTGGGGTCGTTAAAAACTGTCTTGAAGAGCATGTTAGTGAAGTAGAACGCTTGGATTGGCCTCCACAATCCCCGGATCTTAACATTATCGAGTATCTGTGGTGTCATTTGGAGCAGCAGGTCAGAAGCCGATTCCCACCGCCTGCGTCTTTGGAGGAACTGGAGCAGGGTTTGCTCGAAGAATGGCTCAGGATTCCTCTAGCCACTGTCCAAAAGCTGTATGAATCAATTCCCCGACGCATTGCAGCTGTTATTGCCGCTAAAGGAGGACCAACTCCATATTAAGAATAAAAACCGCCAATTATCAAGGTGTTCATATTATTTTGTCCAACCCCTGTATATTCCTCCTCCAATATTCTCTGCACCAATCATATCATTTTTGTTATTTTATATGAACTGTATATAGTGTCTCGATCTTGTTATTCTACAGATCTACAGAAGCTAAGGCTAACAAAGACCCTAAGATCCACTCTAAGGTTAGCCCGAGAGAAAGGAAAGAGTAGGGGGTTAACAGAAGAGAATAAGGGGTTAAGTAAGTAGCAACACCTATCTCTCGTGGGTTAACATTCATTCAGAAAAAGAGAAAAAAGACTCACCATCATCATCCGCCGGCCACTGCCGACAAGTCGGAAAAATAGTCGACGAGAATAGGAAAGGGGTGAAAGATGAAAAGAAGTAAAATGAGAACGCTTACAAACCATGCAAACACAGTCTTAACTCACTGCCATACCATGCAAACTACATACATGCAAGGAAAGAGAGTTACAAACATGCAAGTAAGGAGAGGATAAGAAAAAAAAAGTAGGTAAAGTTAAACAAAAAGTGGGTTAGTTTACATTACGAGCTACATCTACGTTCGTGTTAGTCTAATTTTTTATTAATTTCAGTGTTCCTGAAGACGTCATTAGACGAAAGTGCTTGAACACTATTTCGTGTTTTAATTTTCCTTCGTGTGTTGTTGTTGTTGTTGGTTAGCCGATCAGCCCACCCTGATCGAGCAAGCCGGCGGCACGCAGGTAACCGATCGCCCTCTCCGGAGTGGACCAGAGGTTCAGCGCACTAGTGATATTGTGTTGTGTTCGTTGTTGTGCTAGAGAGGTACAGTCTGTCATAATGTGTTCAATTGTTTGTGGTGTGTCCTGGCACAGGTGGCAGGTGTCGTCTATGGAGTTGTCTAGTCTGTGTTTATATGTCTGTAAGTTGGGGTGATGTCCACATCGGAATCGTGCTAAGTTAACTCGATCCGATCTGCTCAGGCTCGTTTCTGACCTGCCAATGGGTAGCGGCTTCGCACCTAGGACGGCATTCGGACAGAGTCGTGTCAGTGCTTTGTGGGTTAGGTGTGTGTGTGTGTGTGTGTGTGTGTTTTCTGTAATGTGTGATGTCTGTGGGACGTGGTATGGAATGGAGTATTTGGTTATAATGTCTCTCTGGTGTTACCTTAATGGTGCGAGGTGTTGGTGCATGATTGTACATGTAGTGGCAAGGGTGTTGTGGGTTAGTTGTCGCTGCTGCCATGAATTGTGTTCCCCTCATGTCTAAATGTTCCCTAACTTTCAGTATTTTTGTTTCTGTGTGCAGGTGTTCTATTGGTGTTGTTTGAGTACATCCTGTAATGATACGAAGTGCGTTGTTTTGTATTGTCTGTAAGGTGTTTATGTGTGTATTTGAGATAATGGGTGCCCAGCATGGGCTAGCATAGTCCATAACTGAGCGAATATATTGTTTGTATATGAGTGATGTTGTTTCCTGCTGGTGTCCAAAGTTTGTGCCTGTTAGTACCCTAAGCGTGTTAAGTCTTGACGTACATTTGGTTTTAATATCCTGACTGTGGTTTGCAAAAGATAATAATGTGTTTATGTGATCCCAAGTATTTTGGTCCTGTGAGTGCGTGGAATGTTGGTGGGTGTTGATTAGTGTAATCCGTGGAGTTATCTGGTGTTCTTTTGTGTTGCTTGTTAGCAAGGTGATGGTTGATTTTGTGGGCGCTACTTTGAGTCTATTGTGTGTGAGCCAGTTTTGTATACTGTTTATGTATGTTTGTAGGTTATTTGTAGCGGTGTCAATGTTGTTGTGGGTGGATGTTAGAGTGATGTCATCTGCATATGATGATAAGGTAAGCTTGTTAGCTGATAATAATGTGTTTATGTGATCCCAAGTATTTTGGTCCTGTGAGTGCGTGGAATGTTGGTGGGTGTTGATTAGTGTAATCCGTGGAGTTATCTGGTGTTCTTTGTGTTGCTTGTTAGCAAGGTGATGGTTGATTTTGTGGGCGCTACTTGAGTCTATTGTGTGTGAGCCAGTTTTGTATACTGTTTATGTATGTTTGTAGGTTATTTGTAGCGGTGTCAATGTTGTTGTGGGTGGATGTTAGAGTGATGTCATCTGCATATGATGATAAGGTAAGCTTGTTAGCTATAGGTGTTGGAATGTCATGCATGTATAAGTTGAACAGTGTTGGTGAGAGAACAGAGCCTTGAGGGACCCCGTTCGGAAAAAGTTTGTTTTTGGATGACTTGCCATTAAATGTGACATGTGAGTATCTTCCTGAAAGATAGTTGCTCAGCCACCTTTTGGTGTTATTGTGCATGTTTGTGTTGAGTATTTTGTTTATGAGAGGGAAGCGTGGGATAGCATCAAATGCTTTACTAATGTCTATTGTTGCTAATAGTGTACGTTGAGCTGGTCGTCTGGAGTTGATGCCATCCATGATGTGCTACGTGAGGTTAGTGAGTAATGTTGTGGTTGAGTGGTGAGGTCTGAATCCATGTTGAATAGGCGATAGTGGTATGTGTGGGTTGGTGATTTGTAAGATTAGTCTTTCTGTTATTTTGGAAGGTGTGCATAGTAAAGTAATGGGTCTATAAGAAGCTGGTTCTGTTGGATTTTTGTTTGGTTTGAGTAGTGTAATAATTTTACCTTGTTTCCATATGTCAGGAATATGCAGTATGAATATGGTGCTGATGTTTATGAGAGCTAGTATTCCCTGTGGGCCCAAGTGTTTAAGGTGTATGTTAGATATGTTGTCTGGTCCAGTTGCCTTCGAATTCTTAATGTTTTTGATGATCTTGGTGGTCTAGTCTGTATTGAAGGGTGTAATGGTCGTGTCGAGTCTGTAGGTTTTCTTGTGTCTGGCTGTTTGTCTGTCTGTGTGTTTCTGGTTGTTGTCTCTCTTTAAGTGACTTATCTTTGCGTAGTGATTAACTAGAATGTTAGCTTGTTGTGTATATGTTGGGATATTATTTTGGCTGCGACAGATAGCCGCGTGTGAGGTGTGAATGCCACTGTTAGAGTGGGTAATGCTGTTTATAGTCTTGTATAGCTGGATGTATCTGTGGAGTGGTTTAGTGTTGTTATGAATTCCCTAAATGTTTCTGTTTGTTTTTCTTTAAGTTTGTTGTTTATTTCTGTGTTGAGCTGTTGTATCTGCTGTTTTATGGCTTCTGTGTGTGGTGTTTGTGTGTTATGTTTGAGGTTGTTACGTTGCCCTTATGAGGTGGGCTATTTCCTAGTGTAATTTGGTTTGTATTTCCTAATGTTGCCCTTGCGTATGTATTTGTTTGCATTATTGATGATCTGATTAAATGTCTTGCGTGTTGTATTGATGTTTATGATGGGTGTGCTGTTTAATGTGGTGAATTGTGTTCCTCAGTCTGTATTTTGAACTGTTCCCAATCAGCTTTCTTGTAATTTCTGTAAGTGTGCCTTAGGCTGTTGGGGCAGAGTGTAGAATGTGTTGTAATGGTGATGGGCAGGTGGTCTGATGACATTTGTTTTCCTGTTCTCCAGTGTGTATGTGTTGCTAGTGAGGAGGAACAGAACGTTATGTCTGGGGAGGAGTTTGAGTATCCTGCTTGATGTGGTATGTGTGTATGTTCTGTGTTGTTAAGAATGAAGAGGCTGTTTAGTTGTGTGGCTATGTTGGCGCCTCTGGTGTTGTTTTGGTTGTGCAGGTACCAACTAGTGTCTTTAGCGTTGAAGTCTCCTCCTAAGATGACATTAGTGAGAGAGGCCAGATTATGTAACTGTGGGTTGTAATTGGCTGGCAACTGAGGTGAACTATCTGGTGGGATGTAAATGTTGATGAGTGTGGTGTTGTGTTTTGAGTGTGGTTTAATGTTAAGTGCCTGTATTTCTATCGTGTTATCTGCTTGGATTGTGTCTGTAATGTTTTTGGTGGCATTAGTGTAACTAATGCTTTTACGTATGTAAGTGATGAGTCCACCCCAGTAACCCCCAGTACGATCTTGACGGATCGCCGTGAAGTCAGGGATGGTGGGTATTTTGTGTGTGTTTTAGTTTTGTTTCTTGTATAAGTGGTCTGTGAATGTTTTGTTTGTGTACGAATTCCCTAAGATGCATGATTTTGTTTGTGAGGCCATCTGCGTTGTACTGTAATATGTTAATATTATACTTCTGTATGTGTCTCATGGTCCTATTGTGTCTATGTCCTTGTGTATGGTGACATGTGTAAGTTGTGGTGGGGCCTGGATTAGTCTTAATGTCGCCGGAGAGTAAGAGTAGTCCGGGGAGCACGCAAATGCTCCCCGTAAATGAAAAAATAGCACATTGGTATAGGTTTGGCCCGGGAGCCGATCGGCACTCTGACCGTGCCACGCAACAGGCCGTTGACTGCCAGTCTGGCCAACCGTAGACAGCCCGCTGCACGGAGATTTGAGGAAGTTTGGCCACCAGCGTTGCTGTTTCGGTTTGACGTCGCCTCTTCTTCGCGTTGACGTGTCCCGCGCTGGAGGACACAGCCACTGTTAGAAGCTTCCTCGTGAGGTGCATTCCTAATGGTTGAGCTTTTACGTTGATGGAATCTTTAACCTTCGTGTGTTTTTTCATTATACTGTATTTAATTTTTCATTAAGACTGTGCATGGAACAAGAGACTCTTCTGGGAAATTAAATCCACTACAGTTCAAATAAATAATGATAAATGACAAATACTGAGCTACTAAGAAAATATGCTAAGCAGATAGAACCCAGCTTTGGGACAGGATCTAGGGTTTAAAGCTAAACTAGACAGCTACATTCTGGACCTCAATATACGCAAGAAAACAAGAAACTCGTTGCATCTACGTCGGATCGAATATATCAAAGAAAAAGGGTAACAATTGTATTTTTAGCCTTTTTCTTTCTTTTCTTTTGGGGCCTCTTTGCTAGTGACCCGTTGCCCACGTTCGGCTTCCATCATGAAAAAGAAAAATTTCAGTATTTGTCATTTATCATTATTTATTCGCACTATAGTGGATTTAATTTCCCAGAAGAATTCCTTGTTCCATGCACGGTCTATGTATTACACACAGACACACAAACACACACAAAAACGTGTGTGTGTATATATATATATATATATATATATATATATATAGCTAGGAATAGGAGGACGAAAAGATGGTACATGTTTATTTACAGACGTTTCGGAAAAGTTCAATTCCCATCATCAGTGCTAAAAAGTTTAAAAACAAACAGAAATAAATAAGTATAATAAACAAAAACGAACAATAAATTAAAATGGCGCAACAATTAGCGATAATTAGCGAAAATTAATAGTATGGTTACAATATATATTAAATTAGAAAATTAAAAATGAAATGATATAAAGTATAAAAGTATGGACAATAAGTGAAATATAAAAGGGTTAAAAGGTGAAGCAGAATTGAAGGGGTTCTTACCAAATTGTTAACGTAATGAGAGACTAATTGTACAGAAGATTGGGAAAGGTTGCTTGTTGAAAAATTTCCAAATTAGAAAGATGGAGCCAGGCGGAGTGATGGTGGATTTCTTTTGAGTTTGAGAGTTTATTTGGCGATGTTTAAATTGAAAGCGGAACTGTAGTCGTTGAGGGTTGGCTGGATGCTGAGGATATAAAGGGACTCAAGTATGCGGAGGTCGATTAGTTGGTTGGCTGAATTAACGATTTTGAAATTGGAGGGAAGTAACGGGTAGTTGTGAAGGTGGCAATGATCCCTTATTGCTGATTTGGAGGGTTTGTTTAAGGGCTGTGAAGTTCTTGTAGAAATCCCACGATGCTCGTCCACTTTTTGATATTGGCGGATAGTACTGCCAATATAGTTCGCTTTGCAGCGAACACAATTAAAAGCGTAGATAGTGACGAAGCAAGTGGCTGGGGTGTTTTTTCTTTATGGTTGAGGTAAGATTTGATACTATTGTTGTTGGTGAAGGCGAAATGAAATTTAATTTGGGGGTAGAGCGGGTGAGTAAGAGACGGAGTTCTGAAAGTATTTTTGTGGTTAATGTGGTCGTAATAGGGGAATGAAAAATATTCTACGTCTTTTTTTAACAGTGGAAACTTTAAGGGGGTTGATAAATATTATTAAGAAAGTTTCTGGTTAAGATTGTAACAGATGTTTTGGGAAAGAGTTATTAATGCTGAAGTTATGAATGACTCTATTTCATGGGGAAGGATAAGTACGAGGAGCATAGATGATAGGCGCGGTGGATCAAAATTTTAATACTGTTTTATTTTATATAGCGAAGGGGTGTGGCTTAGGAAATTAGTATCTAGGCCTGTGTACGTGGGTTTTCGATATATGGAAGTGCTGAATTTGTTGTTTTGTTTAGTTATTGTAATATCTAGGAAGGGTAAGGTGTTATTGGATTCGTCTTCTTTGGTGAACTTAATGTTTTTATGCTGGGAATTAAGGTAGTTAAGAAAAAGGGGGGGGTGGCGTGGTTGGCATTGTGAAAAAGGAGAAAGGTGTCACCGACGTATCTTTTATATAGGTGTGGTTTATAATGAGTGGGGCATTGAAGTAGCCAGTTATTTTCGTGATGGCTGAGGAAGATGTTAGCTAAAGTGGCACTTAAAGGGGATCCCATAGTAGTGAGTCGGTTTGTTGATAAAGTTGTTGGTTAAAGAAAAAATAGGTGTCTGAGGCGGCGTAGAATATTTTTCATTCCCCTACTACGACCACATTAACCACAAAATACTTTCAGAACTCTGTCTCTTACTCACCCCTCTTTACCCCCAAATTAAATTTCATTTCGCCTTCACCAACAACAATAGTATCAAATCTTACCTCAACCAAAAAGAAAAAATACCCCAGCCACTTGCTTCGTCCACTATCTACGCTTTTAATTATGTTCGTTGCAAAGCGAACTATATTGACAGTACCATCCGCCAATATCAAACAAGAGTGGACGAGCATCGTGGGATTTCTACAAGAACTTCACAGCCCTTGAACAAACCCTCCAATCAGCAATAAGGGATCATTGCCACCTTCACAACCACCCGTTACTTTCCCTCCAATTTCAAAATCGTTAATTCAGCCAACCAACTAATCGACCTCCGCATACTTGAGTCCCTCTATATCCTCAGCATCCAGCCAACCCCTCAACGACTACAGTTCCGCTTTCAATTTAAACATCGCCAAATAAACTCTCAAACTCAAAAGAAATCCACCATTTCTCCGCCTGGCTCCATCTTTCTATGATAATTTGGAATTTTTTCAACAAGCAACCATTCCCAATCTTCTGTACAATTAGTCTCTCATTACGTTAACAATTTGGTAAGAACCCCCTCAATTTTGTTTCACCTTTTAACCGTTTTATATTTCACTTATTGTCCATACTTTTATACTTTATATCATTTCATTTTTAATCTTCTAATTTAATATATATTGTAACCATACTATTAATTCTCGCTAATTGTTGCGCCATTTTAATTTATTGTTCGTTTTTGTTTATTATACTTATTTATTTCTATTTGTTTTTAAATTTTTTAGCACTGATGATGGAAATTGAACTTTTCCGAAACGTCTGTAAATAAACATGTACCATCTTTTCGTCCTCCTATTCCTCGCTAAGCTACGCTTCCCTAAGAACAAACCATTTAACCAAGGTGTGTATATATATGTATATACACAAACTCAGAATGGTTCCCATATATATATATATATATGGGATTGAACTCAGAATGGTCCCCTGAGGTTTTTTTTATGATACACACAGATCGTGCATTGAACAAGGAACTCTCCTGGGAAAATTAAATCCACTATAGTCCTTATAAGTAATGGTAAATGACAAACACTATAGTTTTTCTTTTTCATGATATATATTCGGACTATAGTGGATTTAATTTTCTAGGAGAGTTCACTGGTGCTTTCCTGTTAACGGGAATACCCAACCGCCCGCCACCAAACTGTTTGTTATGTTTTTGCTCTCGTCATTTTCGTTTAAACTAACGAAAATATCACAACTTAACCTAACCAATCATCAAGGGCGTACAGTTGACCTAACAGCATTCAAATGACCTAACCGGGCATTGAATTAACCTAACAGGTTAATATAACGGAAAATGCCCGGTTAGGTCAACTGAATGCCCAGTTAGGTTAATTGAATGCCCGGTTAGGTCAACTGTACGCCTTTGATAATGGTTAGGTTAAGTTGTGATATTTTCGTTAGTTTAAACGAAAATGACGAGAGCAAAAATACATCATAAACAGTTTGGTAGTCCCAATAATACGTAAGTACAGAATTTATTAATCATTTAAATGAAATTAGTTAATATGTAAGCGATAATCAGTTAGTAGGGGCCAAAATGTCTTTGTTATCTAAAATCGCAGAAAAAACGTCGCTGCTTTCGGTACGTTGTCGCCACATGAATTCCGCAAGATACGAATCCAGATGATGGCGGGCGGTTGGGTATTCCCGTTAACAGGAAAGCACCGAGTTCCTGCACAGGATCAATGAAAGAAAGCCACCCCCAAACGGGTCAGGGGTGACTTTCTTTCATTGACACAATTCCGGGGTGGCTTTGTTTCATTGATCTGTAAGTTATTTAGGTAGGTAGGTTATTTAGGTTAGGTTAGGTTAGGTTCTACAGATCTACAGAAGCTAAGGCTAACAAAGACCCTAAGATCCACTCTAAGGTTAGCCCGAGAGAAAGGAAAGAGTAGGGGGTTAAGAGAAGACAAGAGAATAAGGGGTTAAGTAAGGAGGAACACCTATCACTTGTGGGTTAACATTCATTCAGAAAAAGAGAAAAAAGACTCACCATCATCATCCGCCGGCCACTGCCGACAAGTTCGAAAAATAGTCGGAGAGAATAGGAGAGGGGTGAAAGATGAAAAGGAGTAAAATAAGAACGCTTGCAAAGTACAAACCATGCAAACACAGTCTTAACTCAGTCATACCATGCAAACTACAAACATGCAAGAAAAGAGAGTTACAGACATGCAAAGTAAGGAGAGGATAAAAAAAAAAAAAGTAGGTAAAGTTAGGTTAGGTTAAGTTGTGATATTTTAGTTAGTTTAAATGAAAATATCATGACTTAACCTAACCAGTCATCAAGGGCATACAGTAATAAATAATAAATTCCTCATGAAGGTGTTTTTACTTACATTGTTTACTTTAGTGATTTTGGGGGGTGGCATTGTTTACTTGATCATTTTTTAGGGTGGCATTGTTTACTAGAAACTTTTGGGGGTAGCTTTCTTTCATTGATACCATACACGGTCTGATATGATATATATATATATATATATATATATATATATACACACACCGTGTTTTAACTTTGTTGCGGTTTCGTGCGTTGGTTTCTCTTCACACGGAGGTCAAGCTGGTGGCCCCGCCTCTAGGTCTGGCCTGGCGGAGGAACGAGTTGCTTTCTTGCGCTCTCCACCGTACACCCAGTTCATCTGGTACCGTCCTGAGCCAGGCATCTAGTCTTCTCTTCAAGACTTCAACTTTGACCCTGTAACGTTTCTGAGGTTCTTTGGGAGCTAGTTGAAAAGTCGTGGCCCCGTGACAACAAAGCTATTTTCCTTCAGTGTTGAGGAGGTCCCTTCCCGGGCCTTTAATTTGGGAACACTACATATTCTGCCTTTCCTACTTTCCAGTGTTGTCTGAATGGTAATTGGGTTTAGTTTTAGGTTTGGTACCAGTTTTTCGATCATTTTCCATATGTATATTATGGTGTACCTCTCCTCTCTTCTTCTTTCCAGAGAGTACAGATTTACTTTACGTAGTCTTTCACAGTAGTTGAGTTCTTTGCAGCCTGTGAAATGTCTTTGCGTTTCTCCTAGTTTACTAGCTTCTTCCTTTTTATATGGGGACGTCAAAACTGAGCAGTATTCAAGTTTTGGAATAGTCAGTGCTTTTAGCAGGGGAATCATTACTGTCGTGTCCCTTCTTTTGAACGTTCTTAGTACCTGTCCCGGGACTCTTTTTGCTCTATTTATCGCTATCTGATTTTGTGTTTCGAATTTCGCATCATCTGTCATTTTTACCCCCAGATCGATCGCTTTCGTGCTTCTCTGAATTTCCTCTCTATGTGGAGCATAATATGCAGTCTGTTTAAGTTCCTCTTTTCTACCATATCTCAAGAGCTGAAATTTCTCGGTGTTAAGTGACATGTTGTTGTCTTCTGACCATTTGTATATTTTGTTCGTGTCCCTCTGCAAGGCCTCCACTTCATTTACATCGCTGATTTTTCTGCTGATCTTTGTATCGTCTGCAAAGGATGTTACTATACTGTTGCTGTTTACTCCGCTGTCTATGTCTGTTAACATGATAATGAACAGGAGTGGGGCCAGTACTGTCCCTTGTGGTACTGAGCTGCGTACTTCCGATTCTGATGACGATAAACCTTGAATTTTGACGACCTGGTGACGTTCTCTGAGGAAGTTGGAGATCCATTTTCCCATTTTGCCTGTTATTCCCATATATTTCATTTTATGTGCTATTATACCGTGATCACATTTGTCGAAAGCTTTAGCAAAATCTGTGTATATGACATCGTAGTTGTCATTGCCTTCCAGTGCATCTAGAATATTGTTGTAGTGTTCTATTAGTTATGATAGGCATGATCTACCTGATCGGAATCCGTGCTGATTTTCGTTGAATCTTTCCAATGTCTCCAAGAAATCATAAATTTTCTCTCTAACTATTCTTTAAAACACTTTGGTGAGGTGGGACGTCAATGACAATGGTCTATAGTTCTTTGCTTGAGATCTGTCCCCTCCTTTATATATAGGGACAATGTTTGTGCTTTTCAAGATGCTCGGTATTTCCCCAGTGTCTAAGGATCTTCTCCATATTCAGTATAAAGGTGTAGCTATTTCATTTTTACAGTTTTTAATCAATAATGTGTTCCAATTGTCCGGACCTGCAGCTGAATGTGATTTCATTTGTCCTATAGCCCTCGCTACATCTTCTGGGGGTAAAATCAAAGTCTGTTACACACTCTCCTTGCAATTTCTCTTCAAAGAATGCATCTATGTCAGGTATCGCTTTGTCGCTTTTTGGGGTACTGAAAAGTGATTCATACTGGGCTCTCAATGTTTCAGATATTTCTTCTGGATCGTTAGTTAGTTCATTATTTCTCTTCCTTCAGGGCGCGTTTTTGTTTTCTTTTTCGCATAGTTGTAGAAGTATTTTGGATTTTCCTTTATTGCTTCTACCGCCTTTTCCTCTTCCCTCTCTGTATGGTCTTTAATCAGGGCTTGTATTCCTCCAGTTTCTCTTGTATTACATTCCTGTCATTATCTCCACCGTTGCCTAACTTCGCCTCCACTCTCTTTCTTTTGCGGAATAGTCTTCTCTTTTGCCTCTCTAGCCAGCTACTCTTTCCTTTTGGCTGTGATTTTGGAGCATATTTTTCTAAAATTCTCAGCGTTTTTTCTTCCAAGGTTGTTAGCATTTCTTCAGTTGTTTTATTCTCTAAAACTCTTCTCCATTCTATTTGGGCCATGTGCGATCTGATTGCTTCCCAATTTTATAGTCTTGGAGTTTAAGCTGAAGGCCCCCAAATTTGCTTCTTTCCTCAATATGTGTATTGTCTTTTAATGTTGTCGTCATATTTGTTGATATCTCGATTAAGTTGTGGTCTGAGATAATGGTTGGGGTTATTTTTATATCAGCAATGAAGTTCGAGTTATTCGTGAATACCAGATCCAAGCAGTTATATATACACACACACACACACACACACACACACACACACACACACACACATATATATATATATATATATATATATAATATATATATATATACACATTTCAACTGCAAAGAACACGCAGTATAATTAACGTAAAGAACGACGCTTGTATAGGAGAACTTCCGCGCAAGATGAGGAGGGAGAACGAACAAATGAAAAAATGAGGTAACCACCCGGGAATCGAACCCGGGATCTTCCGATTCCCGGGTGGTTACCTCATTTTTTTCATTTGTTCGTTCTCCCTCCTCATCTTGCGCGGAATGTTCTCCTATACAAGCGTCGTTCTTTACCTTATATATATATATATATATATATATCAGGGCTGTGCAGGTCTATCACTTTCGGGTCGGGTCCGGGTCTGGGTCATTTTTCTAATTTACTTTCGGGTCCGGGTCATTTTTCTAATTTAATTTCGGGTCCGGGTCCGGGTCCGGGTCGGACCCGAAACTTTACTTTCAGATCCTGTCGGGTCTTTCAGTATATGACCCGGGTCTGGATCGGGTCCATTATTAAAAATGTAATAATTATAATCTGGTATAGGATAGGTAATAAGACTGCTACCGTAGCTACATTAACATGTTTTCTGAAACATAGTAAAACATTATATGGCTATACGGTAATAGCCTACCCATATATATTAATTAATCCGATTTTGGAAATGTTTGAAATTAGGTGTATTAATTGTATTAAAAGTACGATGTGTGATTGCTCTCTTCAGCCCCTTTATTCTAAATTTTAATTAATTTTGTGAAAAGAAATTCTATATTTTTTTGAGTGAACTCAAATGGAAATTATCCTCTTTTTGCGTTAAAATTAAATGCTTTGTTTATCTTAAAAAACAAAAATAAAACCGATAATATGAAATAATTAAAGTCATTTGGTAGTAATATTGTCTTTATATTTTGAGGGCAACATATTCTGTGAACTCCTTTAAAACAGATATTGATATAGCGGCATAGCCTATACTTATTTCTCCTAGAATCTAGATTGAAAGTTGTGGCAAGACAGGAAAGAGATTTCTGAATTTTTAACTGATTTTTTTTATTTTGAATATACACAGTATAATGTTATAATGTTATAATGTTTCAGACCACCAAAGACCCTAGGATCCACTCATGGCTGGTCTACCTAACTGTGTTCGTAATCGTGTATTGTGTATGTCCTCCGTGGTGGCGGAGGGGACCTACAATTTTACGTGGGTTCCGAACCACAAGAACATAAGAAATTTATGTAAAAACTGCCGGTAAATTGGCAACGACCAATTTTTACCAAACTAAATAATTATCAATTTAAAACTAATTAATTATCGATTTAAAACTAAAGATAGAATCTCTGGATCCAGAGGATCAAGTCATAATAGACTACTATCCACAAATATGTTACACTCTATATCTATTTATAACGGACATGCAAATATATCAGATCCAAAGAATCCAGTCAATTTCATTACGGTATCCATCAAGTCACGGTCCATATCAATTGCGGACCAAGTCAAAATTTAGAATCATATACATTACAATATATACACTTCGAGAAAAAGTGTAGGTGTGGCTGTAAAGATTGTACAGTAATGTAGAAATGTGTGTGCACCCATTTTGGGTCTCCCATTTAAAGGTGTTTGTGGGGCAAGTGAAGATCATGAGTTTTTCAATACCTCACAGTACTATGGGGGGCACCGCTCGGCAGAGGAATCTCTTTAAATGGGGTGTGTAAGGACAGAGAGTATCCCCTAACCCAAGTCGCTGCCTCCCTATATCCCACAACACTTGTGTTGAGCTGTGGGATCTATCCCCAGAAAGCCTTAATTTTACTACCTTAAACTATACCCTTTCTATCAACATATGCGTCTAATCAATTTTTAAACATGTTTATAGACGTGCTACTAATTACTTCTACCGGCAAACTATTCCAGCCATTTACTATTCTATGCGTAAAAAAGTTTTTCGCAACTGCTGTCTCGAACCTTCTGCTTGTCAACTTACACCCGTTATTTCTAGTCCTATTATATTGAGATATTTCGAAAAAGCTATCTCTATCTACGTTATCGAACCCATTCATAATTTTGAAAATCTGGATTAGATCACCCCTTAACCTCCTAGTCTCGAGTGTTGTCAATTTTAACTCCTTAAGCCTATCCTCGTACGACTTTGACCTAAGCGACGGAATCATCTTAGTTGCTCGTCTTTGAACTCTTTCGATTTTGTCTATATCTTTGCGCATATGCGGATTCCAAAATTGGACCGCGTACTCCAAATGGGGTCTAACTAATGATTTATAAAGTGGAACTATAATATCGCGCGATTTGTACTCAAAATTTCGAGCTATAAAACCTAACACTTTGTTCGCCTTATTGACCGCTGCTGTACTTTGTTTCGCTACTTTTAAATCACCAGCGACTATAACTCCTAAATCTTTTTCCTGCTCTACGCTTGTTAACTCTTTCCCTGACATACTATACGCAAAATTACCGTTACGCGAACCTATATGCAAAATTTTGCACTTATCAACGTAAATCTCATTTGCCATGTGACTGACCAATCAATGATTTTATTCAGATCTTCCTGAATTTTACCTCTATCTTCGTCATTAATCGCCCTACCACCCAGCTTCGTGTCATCCGCAAACTTTGAAACTGTACTGACTAGGCCGACATCTAAATCGTTAATATATATAAGAAAAAGCAAGGGGCCCAATACAGAACCCTGAGGAACGCCACTCGCTACATTAGCCCAACACGACTCCGCTCCATCAACGACCACCCTCTGTTTCCTGCCTCGCAACCACTCTTCTAGCCAGTTTATTACTACACCCCTGATTTCATGAGCCTTAGTTTTTTCAATGAGTCTTCTTAGTTTTTTCAATATATATATATTAATATATATATATATTAATTATGGGAATGAACTCAGAATGGTCCCCTGAGTTTTTTTTGATACACACAGACAGTGCATGGAACAAGGAATTTTTCTGGGATAATTAACGTCGGGCTAGCATCACGAAAAAGAAAAACTATGGTATTTGTCATTTACCATTAATTATTCGGACTATAGTGGATTTAATTATCCCAGAAGAGTTCCTTGTTCCATGCACTGTCTGTGTGTATCATAAAAAACTCAGGGGGACCACTTTGAGTTCATTCCCATCTTGAAACAGACATGTTATGTGCCTTGAAAAGTGGACGCTCAATTCTGCCAGTGAGGTTTAAGTTTTGGTTTTTGGCTAAAAATATAATAGTTACCCTTTTTTCTTTGATGTATTCAATCTGACGTGAAGGCAGCGAGTCTTTTGCTTATATTGAGGTTCTAAATGTAGCAGGGCTAGGCTGCTTTAAACCCTAGATCCATGTCCCAAAGCTGGATCCAGTCTGCTTTGCAGATAGCTGGTGAGGGAAGCTATATTTATGGGACCTCTTTGCGAGTGACCCGTTGCCCACGTCGGGCTAGCATCATGAAAAAGAAAAACTATGGTATTTGTCATTTACCATTACTTATTCGGACTATAGTGGATTTAATTATCCCAGAAGAGTTCCTTGTTCCATGCACTGTTTGTGTGTATCATATATTAATTATATATATATAATTTTCAATGTCTCCCGACTTTACTTAAAGCAATTGGCATCAATGTAGTCTTTAAGTATAATAATACTGTTAAATCATGCCTAATAAAGAATAGCCTGGAAAATGTTGTTGGTTGTGTGTATTCGATTGGATGTACACAATGTAACTCAGTATATATAGGCCAAATGGGTAAAACGTTAGATATTAAGGTAAAACAGCATAAATATGCGTGTAGAACAGCTAATAATTCCAATGCTTTGTTTAACCATATGTTAGGGGTTCCAAAAAACCTTAGCCCCCCCCCCCATTTGCAGCTTACATTTTTACTTATATCGAAATAGTTTTTAGTGATTATAAAAATATATAAAATTCTTTATTTATTGCAGGTATTAAAATTACTCTAGCTGATAAAGTGATAATATAATGGCTTCTCAATTAATTGGTGATTCGGAGAGGCAACGTGTGATAGATCGCATACGAGCAATAACATTTCGGGAAGCTCGTGATGCTGGAGCCACTTTTATAATGCGTTCATGGGTTGCCAAAAAGTTGCGAAGAAGTGAGGACTTCGTCAAAAGAAATTGAAATAAAACTTTGGATGAATGTGAAATGGATACAACCAATCTGGGCGCCCAAATTTGCCACTCTCTCATGAACACAAAGGACATCATGAAAGCGGTACGCGTAAGCGGAAAAACAGCTGTGCTAAACTTTCTAGAGAGATCGAAGTGTTGAGAGGAAAGATCGTTAGTGGTGAGATTATTCGACTGTACCGTCATAGGCAAGGTTTAAAGCCTTGGCATGAACTTCCAAAGCCAAGAAAAACTCAACTTAACATCGATGACAGAATGTGGTTTGCCCATTATCTTGAAGATTGGGATGTGGATGATTTCATGCATTTAGCTGTCTCCGATGAATTTTTCGTTTACGTAACACGTCGGCCTAACTACCAAAATGATCGAGTGTGGGCCACAACACCAGATGAAATCGATGACAATGAACATTATCGCGAATTATTAAAAAGTCCAGACTGTGTTGGTGTGTTTGTTTTGTTCACTGCAAAGAAGCTCATGTGGTGCTGAAGCCAAATGGTCAGAGTTGGGATGGACAGTATTTTCGTGATATTATTCTATCCCAGCATGTCATTCCTTTTCTAAGAAACCTAAACAATGCTATGGATGTCGATCAGGTCACACTTCTGCACGATAAGGCCCCCTGCTTTAAGGCATTAGCCACTCAACAGTTGTTGCGGAACCATGAGATCGATTTCTTTGGAAATGAAGAATGGCCAGGAAATTCTCCTGACCTGAACGTCTGTGAACACATTGGATCAGTTATAAAGGACAAGGTTGAATGTCTCTTGTTTCAAGAACCTGCAGCAAATCGATTTTCGAAAGATACAATGACGCAACACATTGAAACTGTTTTAGCAAATTTGCGTAACGATCAAGATCTATTCACGTCACTTTTGGCAAGCTACCCAAAGCGAATTCAGGCTGTCTTGGAAGCCAATGGCGGGAACACCAAGTTTTAATTGTTTCTCATTAAATGCAGGATTAAATTCTCTTTTGTAAGGTATGTTTAGTTTTACTGTACCTCTAATGGTTTAGGCCATGGGCGGGGGGGGCTAAGGTTTATTGGAGCCCCGTATAGATGTAATCATAGCATCAAGTGGGATAGTTCTAAAGAGCTTGTTAAAAACAGAGATAGAAGTATTCTAGAATGTGCATTTATTCATTTTAAAAACAATTTCAATAACAGTGCGGGAATGTATAAAATTGACAATATCTTGTTAAAATTCCTTTTGCCTCTCATTAACTCTTGTTAAGTATGTGCTAATTGCTTTGGTTTCCGCTACGTTGTATATATTTATGGGCTTCTTGCCTTCTCTCTTCATTCCCTGACGAGGTGTAGCTCTGAATACACGAAAGGCCTTGGAATCGTTTTTCCTTTTCCTTGTGGGTTTGCAGCATTCATTCATTTCACGTGTTTAATTGTGAAATTCATCCCATATATATATATATATATATATATATATATATATATATATATATATATATGCGCTTCTTAACTGAAATATTTTTACTTGGACTATTCTACACTATTTTATTTGAGAAGACTTTATTCCCCAACACCGGAACAATCTTTCAACGCTAACTTGTGTGCACAGAGTAGACAATGCTACCAAGGCTGCCTGTTTTAATTCTCCTCCCATTTCCATCCACCATTTCATGGATCTTGATGGATCAGTTTCCCAGGTGAATCTCTCTTTTTCGCGAGGTGAGGACATTTTTCAAACTGTATCACGCCTGCATCAAACTTCGCACTCAGTGACACAGTTTGAATTCGTCCTTCCTTCTGGAGAAGTCTTTCCTTTTGTTGCAATTCTTTTTCAACTCAACTCACAAACAAACAATAAAATATATTAGGATTAGGCTATTCTTCCGTCACCGTTAACTCTCCGCTTCCAGCGAGTCATTTGGAGGGTGGAGTGATAATTCAATACATTGTTGCCAAATCTAATGGCGTACACATAAATTTTGTAAACTTAAAACCCGGCAGTGCGGGTCCTTCACTTTCGGGTCGGGTCTGGGTCTGGGTCAATTTTAAAATTCATTTTCGGGTCCGGGTCCGGGTCTTTTTTCTAATTCACTATCGGGTCCGGGTCCGACCTGCCAGCCCTTATATATATATATATATATATATATATTATATATATATATATATATATATATATATAAGAGAGAGAGAGAGAGAGAGAGAGAGAGAGAGGAGAGAGAGAGTATTATATACTATAAGGGGAAAGTATAACGGACTTCAACTTTACGACAGATGATACTACACAAGCTATAGGGAAAATAAAATCACACTCAGCGGCAGGACCGGACAAATGGAGTGCCACACTGACCAAAAACTACAAGAATGCAATCGCTGAGCCCCTATATTGGATGTGGGGACGATCACTAGAGAAGGGAGAAATACCGGGCATCCTGAAGAGAGGGAGCATAGTACCAATATATAAAGGAGGAGATCGATCCGAGGCCAAAAACTATAGGCCAGTGTCGCTTACATCTCATCTCACTAAAATATTTGAAAGAACAGTTAGAGAAAAAATCTGACTTTTTGGACACTCAGAAAAAATTAAATGATAACCAACATGGTTTTCGGTCAGGCAGATCATGCCGATCACAACTAATGGAACACTACAACAACATTATTGATGCACTTGAAAGTAATGAAAACTATGATGCAATATACCCAGACTTTGCCAAAGCGTTCGACAAGTGCGACCATGGACTCATAACACTTAAATTGAAATATATGGGAATAACAGGAAAAGTAGAAATGGATATATATAATTTCCTTAGTGAGCGGCGGCAAATCGTTACAGTTCAAGGAATATCTTCATCAGAATCAGAGGTCCTCAGCTCAGTACCACAAGGAACAGTATTAGCTCCACTACTTTTCATAATCATGCTAACTGACATAGATGAGGACGTTACCAGAGACAGCACAGTAACATCCTTTGCCGATTACACAAAGATCAGTAGAAAAATAAGAAACCCAGAGGATACAGAATCTCTACAAACAGACATGAACAGAATCTATAAGTGGACGGAAGAAAACAATATGAAGTTTAACACTGAGAAATTTCAACTGTTACGGTACGGAAAAAAAAGAGGACCTAAAATCCATGGAACACTATACCCCAAATGGACAGGAAATTCAGAGAAATTCTAAAGCAAAAGATTTAGGAGTCGTAATGACTGATGATGCGAAATTTGAAGCACAAAATAAGATAGCAGTAAACAGAGCAAAGAGAATAACTGGGCAGATACTGAGAACCTTTAAACGAAGGGATATAAATATAATGAGTCCTCTACTGAAAACAGTGATCATACCCAAATTGGAATACTGCTCGGTCCTAACACGCCCATATGAAAAAGAAGACATTAGACAGCTAGAAGGGATTCAGCGAAGCTTCACAACCAAGATCAATGGGTGCAAATAACTAAATTACTGGGAAAGGTTGCGCGAATTAAACCTATATTCACTGGAAAGGAGAAGACACACACACACCATTATTTACACTTGGAAAATAATGGAGAAACTAGCCCCTCATCTTACTCTGAACCCTATAACTCCCCAAACAACAGTGGAAAGTAGCAAAACAAGACTGTGTCGTGTTCCCAATTTAAAGGCTAGACAGGGAACATCCTTAACTCTGAAAGAAAATAGTTTTGTTGTAAGAGGACCAAGACTGTTTAATGAGCTGCCCAAAGAAATAAGGAACACGAGTGGTGTTGCGGTGGACATCTTCAAAAGAAGATTAGACACCTGGCTCAGAACAATCCCCGATGAGCCGGGCGTACCTGGCTATGTGAGGTGGAGAGTACAAGAAACCAACTCACTACTTCACCATACCAACTCGAGAGGAGGGGCGGTAAGCTTGACCTTCGTGAAGGGAGGAATCATCGCGCGGAACATTTGAAAGGTTGAAAGGTGTGTGTATGTATATATATATATATATATATATATATATATATAACTCACATAAAGCTAGCTCTATATATATATGTGTGTGTGTGTGTGTATATTTGTGTGTGTGTGTGTGTGTGTATATTTGTGTGTGTGTGTGTGCGTGTTATCTTATTATTGGTATACAATTTCATCCACTGATTTACACGAGTTCCAGTTTTAGCTGACCAAACGAGTTATCAGCTTCAAACATCAATTAACATACACACGCACCTGTTCTCAGGTGTCACATTCCAGAATGTTGCATTACACGTCACATGTTAGACATTAATCACCTTGTTGTCACTCAGAATTTATCACTTATCACTTAACAAATTTGATTACATATACAGATACATAAAGTAGTTATTATGTATCCAGATAGCACTTGCACTTAATAAATAATTCACAACACTTTAATTTCATTAACAACCAGAAAGTAACGCTTCATATATAAAACCCGAATGAAGAAAAGAGTAAACCAAAAGGAGAGTAAAAAGAGTAGACTCAAAAGAGAGTTTTACCTTGATTTGACGGCTTCATCGCGAACAACTTCGATTCATTTCTGGAGCCAAGCTTTCCTTTCTTCTTTCGTTTGACCATCATGAAGGTGCGCATCAACGCCTGAATTTTAATGATCTTTCTCACGCTCGTTTCGTAAAGTCTTGCGTGCAAAGAAATGAAAATAATTTATGTTAATCTCCGTAAAAGTGATAAAGACCAGTTTCACGGTGATGTAATTGCTCTTTTTCATGCTAGGCAGTAGAGCCTATAACTTTTCGCTACTGGCTAAAACCGGACGGAGTACGTCATTGTTTTGAAAAATAGAAAGTTTGTACAACGATAAATTCGATTCGTTGATCGAGAAACGTTTCTGACTGGAGAAGTTATATGGACACTTAATTAAGGTTTGAAGCGTTATTGCGTAATTATTACATGATATAATTAGATTAATTTAGCACATTCCTTTTTTATAATCCAAATGCTTGATTTTGTAATTAAGAGAGACAAAAAGACCTCTATTCTGTTGTTCTCAAAATGAATTAAACAGTTTAATGTAAGGAATATAAACTTTTATTATATCATATTGGTCAGAGCAACATTTCAAAGAACGTAAAAGAGTACAGTAAACCCTCGTCCAACGCGTGTTTGTCCAACGCGAATTTGCTTATACACGGAAAAATAAATGCGATTCAATTATTTGTCGAAAGCGGAAAATTTGATTATACACGGTCCACCAAACACGCTCTAATACAGTAGTACTGTACGCATGCCAATGTGCTCTCTAGTTTTTCTCCTACGCTCTCCATCACTCCCGCATCTCCCTCCCCCTCTCGCTTCACCCCTCGCATCACCCTTTGTCTCAGTCCCGCTAACGCTTTAAATTCAGTGAAGTTGTGCTGGATTGGTTTTGTCGTATTTTGCCGTTGTTTTGCTACTTCCCTTAGACAGCAGTATGGCACCAAAACGTAAAGCATCTGCAAGTGATACTGAAGAGAAGAAATGTCGTAAAGTTATGAAATTAGCCGAAAAAATAAAGATTCTAGATATGTTGCGTGGTGGTATGAGCATAACATCATTTGGCCGCGAGTATCACGTGAATGAGTCTACCATACGCACCATCCGAAACAGTGAAGAAAAGATGCGTGCTATTTTCATTTAATATATTTTAGTTATCATAAGTAAATATTATTATGTTTATGATTTTATTATGTTCTTATTTCATATACAATATAGGTAGGGAAATTCATTTATGTGTGAATAAAAAATCTACGTATCTACGTAAGTATTAATAGGAAACTTAACGCGGCCGCATTCAGGTATCCTCATTTATCCAATAAGGTATTAAGTTTGTCAAACGCGGAATTACCTAACGCGCCGTTCTCGAGGAACCTAACCTCCGCGGTGGACAAGGGTTTACTGTATTTGAATAGGAACAAATTTACCCTTTGAAGTAACCATTGTTGAGAAAAAAGACTCCTTTGTTTCGGCATTTTTCCAAATTTTCAGGCATGAAAAGTACAGTATAGCTCACTTTATTACAACTGTACGTATAAATTTATATACCTTAGCGTGTGAAGATGTAAAACATTATATATACACAGGGTGTTTCAGGAGGAAAGGTCAATACTTCGGGAGGTGATAGTATCGGTCATTGTGAGAAAAAAAGTTCATATGAACATGTGTCTAATTCTGAATGGTTACGGAGATAGAGCTGTTTGAATCTGTTGCGCGCGCAGCTCTTCCTACCCCTTCCCTCCCCTATAACTTTGAACCATGTAAGCTGTAATGTAAGCATGTAACATAAGCCAATCGACAGCTGATTGTTGTGAGTGACATTGTTTGGTGTTTGAAGCAGTGTTAAGAATGCCACACACCTTCACACATGCCGAATATGCAAATATGGTGTATGTCTACGGTTTTTGCGATGGAAGTGCAACAGCTGCTGTTGCAGAATACCGTCGACGGTTTCCGAACCGCAGAATTCCGGATCGAAGAGTGTTTACCAGGGTTTTCAACACATTGCGTGAGATTGGTACACTTCCCAGCGCTCATGTTTCATCTGAACGTGAAGGTCAACAAGATGTGGATGAAGTGGCAAACATTCTTCAGTTGATAGAGCGTAGTCCTACTACTAGCTCATTAAGAATTTCTACACGTCTCAGTGTACCACACACAAGAGTATGGCGAACATTACGTGAGGAAGGCTTGCATCCATATCATGTACAGCGTGTACAACACCTTAAACCAGGAGACGCTGCCATGCGACTGGAATTTTGTCATTGAGTAAATGCTAATCGCCGATTGCTTCGATTAATACTCTTCACCGATGAAGCTACTTTCACCCGTGACGGTATCAACAACATTCGTAGCTCTCATCGGTGGTCAGACGATAATCCAAATGCCACTGTGAAAAACAAATTTTCAACATCGCTTCTTTGCCAATGTGTGGTGCGGTATCATCGATGATCATCTGATTGGCCCTGTTACTTTAGAGAATCGTCTTACAGGACAAAGTTACCTAGAATTTCTGCAAAATGAATTGCCAGGACTATTGGAGGATGTTCCTTTGACACGCGCTGGTATGTACTTTCAGCATGACGGAGCTCCTCCACATTCTACCCGTCTGGTGATGCAATACCTAAATCAAACTTTCCCTGGTCGATGGATCGGCCGCGGTGGTCCCATTCAATGGCCACCAAGGTCTCCAGACCTCTCTCCGTTAGATAATTATTGTTTGTGGGGGGTGGCTGAAAAGTCAAGTTTACAAAAGAAAGGTGGATACACGAGACGAATTGCTCGCGCGCATTTTGGATGCTGCTGCCCGCATAAAGGGACGTCAAGATCAACTCAGACGAACAACACGCGATCTTCGCACACGAGTTGCAAAGTGCATTGAAGTTGACGGTGAGATTTTCGAAAACGTATTGTAAACTGTAAGAAATTTGTAATTTCTGTGTCTGATACCATTCAAAATGCCAATGTTTAAACATTAAATGTTAGAAACAGTAATTGGTTTCTCTTTCTTGATTACCATTAACAATGCTTTTTATTTGTAGATTCAAACAGCTTTATCTCCGTAACCATTCAGAATTAGACATGGTCATATGAACTTTTTTCTCACAATGACCGATACTATCACCTCCCGAAGTATTGACCTTCCTCCTGAAACACCATATATATATATATATATATATATATATATATATATATATATATATATATATATATATATAAGCAAACAACCACAGGGAAAAGGAAAAAGAAACACGAAATCCGAGCGCTTTCGTGATATATTCACATCTTCAAGGAAAAACAAGTAATAGCATTACTATTACCTGTTGTTCCTTGAAGATGTGAATATATCACGAAAGCGCTCGGATTTCGTGTTTCCTTTTCCCTGTGGTTATTTGCTTATTAATAAGATCACGTGTTATTCTCTGATTTTACTACATATATATATATATTGTTCCTCGAACCTCGTTGCGCCTCGGTGGTGTAGTGGTTAGCGTCCCTGACTACGAATCCATCGGCCCCGGGATCGAGACCCGGTGACGGCAGCCGGCACGCAGCGAAACCCAGCTGTTCATCCTTCTACGCAATAAAGAAAGTGGTTGGTAGATACATGGGTGGCCGAACTTGATTGCTGATATAAAAATAACCCCCAACCAGTGGTGTAGTGCTGTGGGAACGCGTGGGAACGGCGTTCCCTTACTTTTTTTGGTAGACGGAACGGCGTTCCCTCACTATTTCAAATAAATCCGAACTTACAAATCTCTAACGTCATGAAATTTTAATTCCCACCCCTGAAGAAATATGAGAAAGAATCATTAACTGCTTCATTTCTTTTAGCTTCGACTGAGGCAATGCTAGCCTATAAAGATCTGGTGAAACAGTCACCACGGCGTACCAGTTGTTAACTTTTTTTTAGTTAATCATTCCAGGCACGTGCATAGGGGGGGGGGCTTGGGGTGCTTGAGCCCCTGCCCTTTTTCTTCTTCATATCAAAAGTGCCCTTTTAGTCAAAATTCATAAATATATTGATTCGACATAAATTTGAATTGATTAGTTATATTTTTTTAGTTACTGCTACTTCAACAGATTTTCAAAACTGGAATTACTTTGATCTATGATTTTTTTATTAGAATAATAAACTTAACATACCGTTACTATTATTTTGTCAATCAGGGAGGGCGTCCCTAGTGGTAACACTGACTGCAGCTGTTCACTGTTGATTGCGTCTCTCGGGTATGTGGGTGTATTGTTTACTGTTTGTTTATTTTACGTTAACCTAAGCTAACTAGTGATTTCTCACTGATAATTATGGTAAGTTGGAATCCAAAGACAGTGTGACATTACTCCAAAAAATATTGTATGACATTACTCGTAAAGTTGGTAAAAACGTCCACGTCCCCTACTTAGTCTTAGGCCTACTAGGCTAGGCCCATCAGTACACCAGTGTGTCAAACGATGGATTTTGGGTTTTAGTACTGGCATGAATTTCATTAAATTAATAAATGATTTATTAAACAACATATCATAACCTTTTCATTTTTAATATGAAATTGATTTTTAAAAACAATACAATTTTCATTAAAAGTGGATAAAAATACCTAGATTATTTATTATAAACGATGCAATTTTTTCCGCAAGGACGACAATTACGGTAGATCCTTCTGCCCTTTATCCTGCTGATTGATACTTATAAAAGTTATAAGGAAAGTAACTATTTAGAAATTGCATGCTATTAAATATTGTGAATTTGGTTAACAAAAGCTTAATTAGGTCTACTGCCTAGATTAGATTAGATTAGGCCTAAGATAATAAAAGTATATTTCTATAAATCTTTAATTTATAGTTTCATATTATTCCATATTTAAATGTATATTCAGCAGAATACTGTAATTTATATGATGAGCAAGCTAAAAGTCAATATAAGTAAAATTGAATAATAATTGTAAATACACTCCAATATTTCAATATCTTCATATCTTTTGAAAATCTTGCAATAAAAACATGCCTTTTTACAACAAATTTTCATTTATTTTCTTTAATCAGCTTTATATACAAAAATAATGCATTGAATTTAATGGAATTTAAGAATATTTACCACATACAATTTTAAAATTTTTCTTTGTGTGTGTATACATATGTTAGGGGAGTGCCCTTTTTTCAACTGAGCCCCTGCCCTTCTGAAAGTCTGTGCACGTCACTGAATCATTCCAGTTGTTAGCTATTTTTATTGATCGTACTGGATGTCGTATATCTAATGACACTGGAAATACTGCATCTTCAACCTTGGAATATATACTAATATCCAGTGCATATGACCACAAAATATCCCTGAAATTGGTCAGATTTCAAAAGATTTCCCGGGGGGCTTACAGTGCCCCCGGAACCCCAGCTGTATGGGCTCGCCGCGCTCGCCATTGTCCCCCCCGCATCTGAGTAACACTTTCAAAATGCATTCCCTCACTTCTTTATTTAGCACCACACCACTGCCCCCAACCATTATCTCAGACCACAACTTAATCGAGATATCAACAAATATGACGACAACATTAAAAGACAATACACATATTGAGGAAGGAAGCAAATTTGTGGCCTTTAACTTAAACTCCAAGACTATAAATTGGGAAGCAATCAGATCGCACATGGCCCAAATAGAATGGAGAAGAGTTTTAGAGAATAAAACAACTGAAGAAATGCTAACAACCTTGGAAGAAAAAACGCTGAGAATTTTTAAAAAATATGCTCCGAAATCACAGCCAAAAGGAAAAAGGAGCTGGCTAGAGAGGCAAAAGAGAAGACTATTCCGCAAAAGAAAGAGAGTGGAGGCGAAGTTAGGCAACTGTGGAGATAATGCCAGGAATGTAATACAAGAAAAACTGGAGGGTATCGATAGGGAAATACGAGTCCTAATTAAGGACCATACAGAGAGGGAAGCGGAAACGGCGATAGAAGTTATAAAGGAAAATCCAAAATACTTCTATAATTTTGCGAAAAAGAAAACAAAAACGCGTGCAGCTATTGGGCCCTTAAGGAAGAGAAATAATGAACTAACCAACGATCCAAAAGAAATACCTGAAACATTGAGAGCTCACTATCAATCAGTTTTCAGTACCCCAAAAAATGACAAAGCGATACCTGACAGAGATGCATTCTTTGAAGAGAAATTGCAAGGAGAGTGTATAACAAACTTTGATTTTACCCCAGAAGATGTAGCGAGAACTATAGGACAAATGAAACCACATTCAGCTGCAGGTCCGGACAAATGGAACACATTATTGATTAAAAACTATAAAAATGAAATAGCTACACCTTTATACTGGATATGGAGAAGATCCCTAGACACTGGGGAAATACCGAGCATCTTGAAAAGAGCAAACATTGTCCCTATATATAAAGGAGGGGACAAATCTCAATTGGAGAACTACAGACCATTGTCATTGACGTCCTATCTCACCAAAGAATTTGAAAGAATAGTTAGAGAGAAAATTTATGATTTCTTAGAGACATTGGAAAGATTCAACGAAAATCAACACGGATTTTGATAAGGTAGATCATGCCTATCACAACTTATAGAACACTACAACAATATCCTAGATGCACTGGAAAGCAATGACAACTACGATGTCATATACACAGATTTTGCTAAAGCTTTCAACAAATGTGATCACGGTATAATAGCACATAAAATGAAATATATGGGAATAACAGGCGAAGTGGGAAAATGGATCTACAACTTCCTCAGAAAACGTCTACAGGTCGTCAAAATTCAAGGTATATCATCATCAGAATCGGAAGTACGCAGCTCAGTATCACAAGGGACAGTACTGGCCCCACTCCTGTTCATTATCATGCTAACAGACATAGACAGCGAAGTAAACAGCAACAGTATAGTAACATCCTTTGCAGACGATACAAAGATCAGCAGAAAAATCAGCGATGTAAATGAAGTGGAGGCCTTGCAGAGGGACACGAACAAAATATACAAATGGTCAGAAGACAACAACATGTCATTTAACACCGAGAAATTTCAGCTCTTGAGATATGGTAGAAAAGAGGAACTTAAACGGACTGCATATTATGCTCCACATAGAGAGGAAATTCAGAGAAGCACGAAAGCGATTGATCTGGGGGTAATAATGACAGATGATGCGAAATTCGAAACACAAAATCAGATAGCGATAAATAAAGCAAAAAGAGTCTCGGGACAGGTACTAAGAACGTACAAAAGAAGGGACACGACAGTAATGATTTCCCTGCTAAAAACACTGATTATACCAAAACTTGAATACTGCTCAGGTTTGACGTCCCCATATAAAAAGGAAGAAACTAGTAAACCAGAAGAAACGCAAAGACATTTCACAGCCAAGATTGATGGCTGAAAAGAACTCAACTACTGGGAAAGACTACGTAAACTAAATCTGTACTCTCTGGAAAGAAGAGAGAGGTACACCATAATATACATATGAAAATGATCGAAAAACTGGTACCAAACCTAAAACTAAACCCAATTACCATTCAAACAACACTGGAAAGTAGGAAAGGCAGAATATGTAGTGTTCCCAAATTAAAGGCCCGACAAGGGATCTCCTCAACACTGAAGGAAAATAGCTTGATTGTCAGGGGGCCAAGACTTTTGAACCAGCTTCCAAAGGACCTCAGAAACGTTACAGGGGTCAAAGTTGAAGTTTTGAAGAGAAGACTAGATGCCTGGCTCAGGACGGTACCAGATGAGCCGGGTGTACCTGGCTATGTACGGTGGAGAGCGCAAGAAAGCAACTCGCTCCAAGCCAGACCTAGAGGCGGGGCCACCAGCTTGACCTTTGTGTGAAGAGAGACCAACGCACGAAACAGCAACAAGGTTACCGAGGTGTATATATATATATATATATATAGAAAGAGAGTGGAGGCGAAGTTAGGAAACTGCGGAGATAATGGCAGGAAAATAATAAAAGAAAAACTGGAGGGTATCGATAGGGAAATACAAGCCCTGATTAAGGACCATACAGAGAGGGAAGAGGAAAACGCGGTAGAAGCAATAAAGGAAAATCCAAAATACTTCTATAGCTATGCAAAAAGGAAAACAAAAACGCGCGCCGCTATTGGGCCCTTAAGGACGGGAAATAATGAACTAACCGACGATCCAAAAGAAATATCTGATACATTGAGAGCTCAATATGAATCAGTTTACAGTACCCCAAAAAGTGACAAAGCGATACCTGACATAAATGCATTCTTTGAAGAGGAATTGCAAGGAGAGTATATAACAGACTTTGAGTTTACACCAGAAGATGTAGCGAGAGCTATAGAACAAATGAAACTACATTCAGCTGCAGGTCCGGACAATTGGAACGCATTATTGATTAAAAACTGTAAAAATGAAATAGCTACACCTTTATACTGGATATGGAGAAGATCCCTAGACACTGGGGAAATACGAGCATCTTGAAAAGAGCAAACATTGTCCCTATATATAAAGGAGGGGACAGATCTCAAGCAAAGAACTATAGACCAGTGTCATTGACGTCCCACCTCACCAAAGTATTTGAAAGAATAGTTAGAGAGAAAATTTATGATTTCCTGGAGACACGGGAAAGATTCAACGAAAATCAGCATGGATTCCGATCAGGTAGATCATGCCTATCACAACTAATAGAGCACTACAACAATATCCTAGATGCATTGGAAGGCAATGATAACTACGATGTTATATACACAGATTTTGCTAAAGCTTTCGATAAATGTGACCATGGTATAATAGGACATAAAATTAAAGACATGGGAATAACAGGCAAAGTGGGAAAATGGATCTACAACTTCCTTAGTGATCGCCTGCAGGTCGTCAAAATTCAAGGTATATCATCATCAGAATCGGAAGTACGCAGCTCAGTACCACAAGGGACAGTACTGGCCCCACTCCTGTTCATTATCATGCTAACAGACATAGACAGCGGAGTAAACAGCAATAGTATAGTAACATCCTTTGCAGACGATACAAAGATCAGCAGAAAAATCAGCGATGTACATGACGTGGAGGCCTTGCAGAGGGACACGAACAAAATATACAAATGGTCAGAAGACAACAACATATCATTCAACGCCGAGAAATTTCAACTCTTGAGATATGGTAGAAAAGAAGAACTTAAACAGACTGCATATTATGCTCCAGATAGACAGGAAATTCAGAGAAGCATGAGAGCGATTGATCTCGGGATAATAATGACAGATGATGCGAAATTCGAAACACAAAATCAGATAGCGATAAATAAAGCAAAAAGAGTCGCCGGACAGGTTCTAAGAACGTTCAAGAGAAGGGACAGGACAGTAATGATTCCCCTGCTAAAAACACTGATTATACCAAAACTTGAATACTGCTCAGTTTTGACGTCCCCATATAAAAAGGAAGAAACTAATAAACTAGAAGAAACGCAAAGGCATTTCACAGCCAAGATTGATGGCTGCAAAGAACTCAACTACTGGGAAAGACTACGTAAACTAAATCTGTACTCACTGGAAAGAAGAAGAGAGAGGTACATCATAATCTACATATGGAAAATTATCGAAAAACTGGTACCAAACCTAAAACTAAACCCAATTACCATTCAAACAACACTGGAAAATAGGAAAGGCAGAATGTGTAGTGTTCCCAAATTAAAAGCACGACAAGGGACCTCCTCAACCCTGAAGGAAAATAGCTTGGTTGTCAGGGGGCCAAGACTTTTCAACCAGCTTCCTAAGGACCTCAGAAACGTAACGGGGGTCAAAGTTGAAGTCTTCAAGAAAAGACTGGATGCCTGGCTCAGGACAGTACCAGATGAGCCGGGCGTGCCTGGCTATGTACGGTGGAGAGCGCAAGAAAGTAACTCGCTCCTCCACCAGGCCAGACCTAGAGGCGGGGCCACCAGCTTGACCTCCGTGTGAAGAGAGACCAACACACGAAACAACATAAGGTAAGGTGTGTGTATATACACACACCGGGTGATCACAAATGACCTTTCCGATTTTAAACATTTATTATGAAAATACTAACAAAGCTACAGCGAAAAGCAAGATATACAAATAAAGAAGAACTCGAAAAGTTTTATTTACAAGCTATTGAAGTTCAATAGGAGCTTCTTTTGTGGCTCTGCAGACATCAAAGCGGTGTTCTGTTTTCCTCCATACATTTTGTAGCATATCATACTGGACTTTTCTAACAGCCTCACGTATCCTTTCCTTCACATGAACAAAAACTTAATTTTTGACATAGCCCAAAGGAAGAAGTCGAGGGGTTTAGATCGGGCGAACGAGCCGGCCAAGGAATGGGCCCCCTACGCCCGATCCAACAATCAGGCAATTGCTCATTCAGGAATGTTGTAACCTCAAAAGGAGCCACAAAAGGAGCTCATATTGAACTTCAATAGATTCCAAATAAAACTTTTTGAGTTCTTTATTTTGTATATCTTGGTTTTCGCTGTAGCTTTGTTAGTTTTTTCATAATAAATGTTTAAAATCGGGAAGATCATTTGTAATCACCTGGTGCGTGCGTGTGTGTGTGTGTGTGTGTGTGTGTGTGATGCACACCCACAAGGAAAAAGAAAAATTATTCCAAGTTCTTTCGTGTATTCAGAAGTACACCTCGTCCGGAGAACTTCATTCCCTGACGATGTGTACTTCTGAATACACGAAAGGCCTTGGAATCATTTTTCTTTTTCCTTGTGGGTTTGCATCATTCATTCATTTCACGTGTGTAATTGTGAAATTCATCCCATATATATATATATATATATATATATATATATATATATATATACATTATAACTGCAAACACGCAGTATAATTAACGTAAAGAACGACGCTTTGTAAGGAGAATTATCCGTGCAAGATGAGAGCGAAAGAACGAAACAAATTAAAAATGAGGTACCCACCCGGGAATCGAACCGGGATCTTCCGATTGCCTGTCAGATATGATAACCACTACACCACAGGCCTCACCCAAACAAATGTCGTAATTCCTCTACATATATATATATATATATATATATATATATATACATATATATACATATATATATATAATATATATATATATATAATGTTAACTCGCAAGGAAAAGGAAAAATGATTCAAAGGCATTTCGTGTATTCAGAAGTACACCTCGTCAGGGAAGCAGAAACTTCTGGGAAACTTCAGGGAAACTTCTGAATACACGAAAGGCCTTGGAATCATTTTTTCTTTTTCTTTTCCTTGTGGGTTTACATCATTCATTCATTTCACGTGTTTAATTGTGAATTTCATCCCATATATATAATATATATATATATGTGTGTATGTGTGGTGTGTGTGAATGCTTTTTTACTTTTGTGAACTAAAATCTCTTCTTGAACGTTGTGGAAATAGCTGTTACCTGGAAAGGTATTCTTCGTTGTAGTACTTGAGAAAGACTTTACTTTCCCCTATCGCCCAACCTTCCATCTTGAGACGGAGCAGAAGTAACCGAGCGTTTTCCTTCGTCATATCCACTTTCTCATCAAAATCAAAGGCTAGGAACTGATACCTGTAAAAACAAATATTACTTAGAACACATTTACAAGAACAGGAAAGATTTTTCTTTTCTTGAACCCATGTCCAATTTCGCTCAAATTCCGAAATTGAGGTTAAATTTTTGAGGTTCAAAGATTAATTACTGTACGAAATAATGACTGTAAACTATATGTAATTTTACAATTATGATACACAAATTTTTTTTTTTTTTTTTAACCTGTTTCGTACCGACAAAGGTCATAAGATAGAGGAAACCTACAATTTTACGTGGGATTGAACCATGGG
Source organism: Bathynomus jamesi (assembly GCA_023014485.1). Classification (NCBI taxonomy): domain Eukaryota; kingdom Metazoa; phylum Arthropoda; class Malacostraca; order Isopoda; family Cirolanidae; genus Bathynomus; species Bathynomus jamesi. The sequence continues at coordinate 1,593,075 of JAJOZX010000209.1, read as the reverse complement.
TCGTTACATCATTTGAACGCGGAGGACGGTCACCTATCCAACGAATGAACAGACCCAACGTCGCTTAACTTCGCTGATCTAAGGGAAAGCGGTGTTGCCACGTGGTTACGACATTGCTAGATCCTTTACAATTATTTTTAATTCGAATTGAAGTGCAATTTTTTTTTTGGCGCCCAATGACTTAACACAGTGGTTCCCAACCTAGGGGTAAATTACCCCATTGGGGTCATGACAACTATTCTGTGGGGTAATGACACGCGATCCAGCAGTTATAAAAAATAATATCTAATGATTGGGATAATGGAGCTGGATTGGAATTGGGTTTTGGGTAACCAAACAAAAAAGGTTGGGAACCACTGACTTAACCTATTAATAGTTATAACAAATTAATAATATTTTTATACTTGGGTCAGTTAATATGAGAAGCACTTTGGGATGAACTACTACATATATATATATATATATATATATATATATATATATATGTGTGTGTGTGTGTGTGTGTGTGTGTGTGTGTGTGTGTGTGTGCGTGTGAGTGAACACGGTTACACGCCTTTTTATTAAGAATTTAGAACAAAATAGTACAACACTCGGACTGATATACACCGTGACGGTACTTTATAACATAATTTGTTTTTGTAAATGAATTAATATACTGTATTATGATGACCAAACAACTTAAATAAAGTTTTCACAGTTACTACCTCTGAACCACATGCAAAATCAACCAGTAAAATATAGTGTACCTCCTCAGGAATTCTTTATATTCTATTCTGTGGGAAAATCCTTGGTGCCTTATTCTGATAGAATCGCAAATAGCGTGGTACTTGATTTGGTGTTTTACCATGCCTTGATCGAAAAGGGTCGTCGAACTGTCAGTATTTGGTAGAATACAGCGAACGAAATGAGGAGAAGAATTCGTCAGTTTGCGAAGTAGTTCGATCAGAGAGTACCGAAACGTTAGACCAGCAGTCTGGATGTGACGAGTTTGAGATAACTTTCCTTTCGACTTAGTGTTGAAGCGCTGGAAATGTTTTCATTAATTTAGTTAAGAAGAGATTTTGGCAAATGAAACTGACAGAGATATAAATGCACATCTATAAAAACTCCATACTATAATGCCTCTTACTTTCGGTCCCATACTACTGCCTTTCTTGTAGGAAATGTGTTTTACAGCTTTTCTTTCCCCAATGCTTTCAATCACCATATTACCCGTTTTGGTCAACTGCGAAATGAACATTTTGCGGATGTTTTTATTTCCCGAACCCCTCATCGTCTGGATCAATTCTTTAAGCGAAAATGAAAAAAAAAGAGTTAGGACTTGCATATCCGGCAGTTGAAAATGACATTGATAGCGAAATATTTACTATGCTATAGTAATGGAAAAAAAAAAAATATATATATATATATATATATATATATATATATATATACACACACATATATATAAACAATTATATATACTGTATATATATATAACTTATATACTGTATATATATATATATATATATACTGTATATATATATATATATAGATATATATAATATATATATATATATATATATATATATATATACATATATATTATATGCGTTATAATGTGGTTATTATCTTACACAATAACCAATATGGAATATTCTATTCATATGATTTATATACGATATTTTACCTAATTCAATCGCTAATTTCAACACTTTGAACTTAGGCACGAAGCAATGCAAAGAACGACAACACAATTTGAACTTGCGACACCTCTTGAAATGGCGTCCCTGTTTTTTTCGATGAAGCCCGCTATATCATACTTTATCCTTCCGACGTAGTGGGATACTGAGAAAGTAGTGTCAGAAACGTTTTGTATTTGTAATGACCTCAGCTTGCTTAAATTCTCTGGAAATAAATATGAAATGTGTATATGTATATATATAGGCCTAAATAAGTTTATATTTGAAACGATAAGAATTGTTTAGTTTTAATGGTGCATTCGCCTCGTCTTATGTTCGAGGTTTTCATTTTCACTGTGATAATCGTAGTTATAATCATTATTATAATCATAAGAAAATGCTATGTAAATATGTAATCGCTACGCTGTTACTCATATCATTGCCATCATTTACATTCTAATCTGTTTCGGCTATATTCTTACAGTAAACCATTAGGAAAATTATCTTGCACTGGAAAAGTATTTGCAAAACATTTCAACAGTAGTATGGTAGCATTTAATACGAGAGTGATGCCTTAGTGGTGGAAAACAAGGGGGAAAATAACATCATATTGTAAGATGAGTGATGACGCCACGAAAGTAAACCATGAATACACAATAAGCCTGTATTTGTTATGACGCCATCAAAACCTGAGCTGCGGCTTGATCTGTTTTGATGTCGCGCGACAAAGATTGCTTCGGACGCTTCATGGGGACCTATAGCGGAACCCATTCGGCGGTCGGTGAGGCAGCGGCGACACGTTTCTATTATAGAACGGTGGTCTGAGGGAACGAACTATAGCAACAGCGATGAAGAGACAGGGATATGTACTTAATTTAGTTTCATGATAAAAAAACTTTACATACTTAAGTTTTCATATGTAAAAGGACTTCTCGTGTCAGAGTGGTTCCGTCTCAGGAAGTTGAGTTGAAGCGCACATGTTGGTTCACCGCCGCCTCCTCACTTCCTCACTTCGATTAAAAGGTACTTTCGTTCAATGCACGAGAGGTAAACAGGAAAGTCGAGTAATGGTCCTCCCGCCTACTGTGAACTTGAGCTCCGTCATGCCACTTGTTGACGCTCAACGGAGTCACACTCAGTGGCGGATCTACTATGAAACTAATGAAGCTTAAGCTTCAGGGCCACTAATCCAGGAGGGGCCCTGAAGCAACTTTTTTTTAATGAGTGAATTTTTCAACAAAATCGATGGAGTTTTTTTTAAATGTTTGTTATTAAAATAAGGCTATTTTAGTGATAGACTCATAAGCCAATGGGTTGAAGTACTTAATATTGACCTTAGAATATGCTCTAATACCCATTTCATATGGCCTCAAAATGCCCCTGTAATTGGTCAAATTTCAAAATTTTCTCGGGGGCTTGCAGCGCCCGATCCCCCAGCTGTATGGGCTCGCTGAGCTCGCCAGAATCTATTCATAGTCTACATTTTGGCAGCTGGATCCTCGAATCCTTCGTTGGTGCACGGCTTAATAGTTCTATAGGTCAGCCCTTAGGCTAGAGCCAATCGGAACCATAAAAAGACATCTGAATTCTCAATTCAGGCTGCACTCGTCTCGCTTGTGCATTTTAACACCAAAAATCAGATTTTCACCTCTTTATCCTAACGAGCCCCCTCTGATGACGAAGGGGCCCCCATAACAGTTCAAGCTTCAGGGTCCCAAAAATGTAGGTCCGCCACTGGTCACACTTATGGTCCAAGTACCCACAAACCTCTCTCTACCTTTGTAAGTAGGGCAAATTGCCTCACGTAAATATACAGCAAATTAACTGAATTGTAATGAAAAGGCTTCTTAAAATGAAAGTCAGTTAAAATATGATTATGAAGTGAAAATCAAATTTATGTCTGTCTCATTTTTAGTATCTCTGTTCGTTTGTCTGTCTGGTTGTCGAGGTGTTTGCCTGTCTTTTTCTATCATTGTCAATGCTCTGCATAGTGACCTTAAAATGTAAACCTTCTTTTAAATATTACACAAGCGCGAAATGAAAATTGGGAAATCATAGCAAAGATTATATACTGCATACCAAAATCACAAATCGCCCACATTTGCGTTACCTTTCTCTTCTACCATCGTTTGGAAGAACTAAATTACCAGCTGAAAAGACCATCAATTTAAATACTATTTTAATACCGTAGTATTAGGGCTGAGCATTTCCCGCTCTTTTCTTAATCCCGGGAAACGGGATTCAAAAACTTGCAATCCCGGGATTAAAAAAATTAAATAAGGTTGAAGTACTGGAATAAATTAAATAACTAAACAGAAAATTTCCTTTTATTGAACAAAAACACGCTTTGATAAAAACTTTCTAGAGACTAATAAAACTGAAATTATTGATTTATTTGGATTATGACTTAAAATAAGGCTTTAAAAAACCAGATGATCAATACTATTATCATTTAAAGATGTTCGGAGTTTTGTGATGAATAATCCTACAGCAGAAAATGCTCTTTTCCGACTCTATTGAAGTTGGAGGAATTGTCGCCAAAGCATTAAATAAGAGGTTTAAATTTTCTGTTCTATTAACAGTGGCTTCATAAATATTCATTTCTTTTATGATGTTCTTTACGTCGTATCTCAGGCGCGAATCTTGATATTCTATGGTTTCTATTTCTTTCTGCACAACTGTATCCAATTTTTCTTCCAAGGACCTTTGATTTGAAGATGAGTTAGAGGAAAAGACTTCGAGTTCTAGTGGTGTATCATAAAACTGTTGGGGTTCATTTACATCAGTACCTTCTGCCACTACGTCCGTCTCACTTTTTCTGAAAAGCCTGGCAAACAATTCTTTGGCAATTGTTTGCAATGTTGATTTAGAAGGCGGTGAAAAATTAGGACAAGTTGAATTAAATGCTATTATAGGATTGTTTAAATATTTATATAATCCTACGAGCTTCTTATTACTTCCCTCTTGAAGTCTTTTTTTCTACTGATTGTTTTAAGGTGGTAGAAGAACAAGTTTTCTGTTCTCTCAACTCATTTACAATAAAAGCAAACACACCTTCTGCAGTGAGCAATGTTGCATCTGTGCTACCAAACTTCTCCAATCCAATTTTAACTGGTTCTAAAGATGAGATAATAACATTTATATATTCAAATTCTTCATCTGAAATATCCATGCCCTTTCCAATCCCAAGGTCAATCACTACCTTCGAAATTAGTTTTCTTAGTTGTACAAATTTTTCCAACATTAGTATTAAACTCTTCCATTTTGTTTATGAATCGAGTTGTAGATGAAGTTCTTTGTTATGCTCAAGTCTTACATATTTTTGTAAGATTTCATTTTTTAAGGGCGATCTACGAAATAATTTCACACTTTTTCTCACTTTTGTAATAGTGCTAGCAATGTGTATGTCTTCAAACCCCTCTGCTAGTTCAATAAGCTTAACATCGGCAAAATTATCGGCAGTGTTGTTTGAAATTTCGACAGCAGTTACAAATTCGTCTTCTTCAACATTCTCTTCATCACTATCATTGTGCATGCTTGCATCTTCCTCAGAAATGTCTTCTGATACCTGTTGATTAACTGTTGCGTTTCCTGAATTACTTTTTTGTAAAGGACACTGGCTCCATCTGTTACACTAGCAACTATGTCATTTTCCATGCTTAATTTAAAGTCATTTAGTTTTTTCAACAAGTTCAATAGTTTTATCAGCAGGCAGAGATCCAAAAATACGACCATTCCCAAATTCCAGAACTTTCCAACTGCATGGACAATGAACATAAACAGTCATATAGCGACGATTTCGTAGCGATGTGTATTCATTTAAAGAAATGCTAAATCTTTTACCATCTGATATTGTTTTTGCAATTTCCGAAGTAACAGATTCCTTTGCAATATTATATTGTTTGTGTTTCCCTAAGATATTACAGTAATATCATACAGTATATTGACCTATATATAAAATTTAATAATAAATGAATAAATAATCGACAGGTAACTACAAATAAAATTATAAAATATAAAATGTAACACTCACCATTCATGTCACACCACAAATCACACAGTTTCAAGCTCTCGGCCAGCGTCTGCCCGCAGTTGCTGCGTGCTTGGTTTGAATTTTGTGCGTTTAGTTTAAAAAGTACAACGTTATTCGTGTCTTGACCGTGTAATCAGATTACTTGTTCTATATTTTTTGGCGTATCGCTTTACCAAACGCCGCGTTATCATGGTATTCTACTGTATTTACTATTATATATGATTTTCATATGTAATCAAATATAGGACAAGTTAATGAATTAAGCATATAGGTTTGTATGTTTTTGAAGACAAATGTGATCATATTCAGGATTTGGTAACATACTTCTGAATCATGCAAATATGCCCTCGTGTAAAACTTAGTTCTCACTCCATCCGCTAGGTGGCGAGTACCTAATATTCATTTAATAGTAACGCGATAAATAATGGAAAATATCGTCAGTTTCGTATCTTGTTATATACAAAATCTTTGATTAGAGTCATACAACAACAACGTCTTATCTACATAATCTCCGTATGTTAAATATTATCTGATCTCATTTAATAATGAATTCTTTATGAGACTTCATTTTATACTAATCCTTGTCTTTTGTTTACCTATTCACTAACACCGGCATGTGAAATCTTTTACAGTGTTTAAGTTAGTTACATATTATTTAAATTTCCCTCCATTCCATATGACTGGAAAAATAAACCTGCAGCCATTGTTCATAGATCATTACGGCTGTGAGAGATAAAACAACGCTATCTCTTCCTTTAACAAAATGTTTATCTCTCTGTCTCAGTTTTTCTTTATTTCATCTACTCCATTCTGTTCTTTTTTTGGTTTCAGTTGTTAAAATGCACGTGAATGAATCCACCTACATAAGTATACATCACCTGAAATATCCTAATTTTAGTTCTGCAAAATTTCAGAAATGAAAGATTTTTTATTCAAATCACATAAATCACAACTTTCATTTAACGTTTCTGCATTTATTTTTCCATTTGTTTTGGTCATAAATTAGCAATTTCTATTTTATGTGAAGGAGAATAAACACCGTTTAAATAAATCTCGTTTAATAATACTGCTGTAAAGGTGATTAGAACTCAGGCGGTGCTCAGATATTTTATTTTTTCGGGGAGTAAATGCATATAAGCGAATTAAAGTATTTCTGTATCTGAAAATATCTAAATTTCACTTTATTTGCACATAATTTATCATCAAAATCTGATTTAACCATTATACTAATTGTATTTCTCCAAATATTGGCTGGAATGAAAATTAAACGTGTAAATTTGACTTTTCTCCATAATATTCTACAGTGAAACAAGAGTGGCCAGTTTGATAACCTCCTTTGAATTTTGATGACACCACGCTCGTACTCAATGCCACCATACTAATAACTTTATTATACAGACTTTCTCATTTTTTTTAGTGAAACTGTAGTAATACTAAATTACTTATCAAATGGGCATCTGATCCATGTTCTTCCCTGGATTCTTCTTCCAGAAGGGAAAATATTCCACATCCCTTTCCGAGAAAGAATTCCAGGATATGTCGGTTGTCTGGAAAACTAAAGTTCTTTACTGGAATTCCTTCTTCGCCATAATCTTGCTGCGGATATTTGCTAGATTAAAACATTTTTTTTGTTGACTATGATTTATACTGACTTGAAGTTAGTTTAGTAATTTTTAAGGTAATCGGTCATCTATCGTGGTATTATGCCATTTACGAGTTTATTCTATTTTCTTAAGTACAACTTTAATTAACAGATAACAAAGAGAAGTGATTCCTTAGAGAGTAGAACAGCGGTTCTGAACCCATGGGTCGCCAAGCCATTTTGATCGGGTCATTAAATTGTCATTTATTATTTATTTATATTATCCACTTTATGACAAGTTGTTTATGTTATCCCTAATCATTTTATCATTAATTATTTATTTTATTATCTATTACGAGTGAACTGTTTGAAGGCATGGGTCGCCGAACTAGCCCCGCGACCAGAATTTGGGTTGCAGCCTAAAAATTAAGAACCACTAGAGTAGACATTCAATTATATCTATTTGTACATGGTTTTAATATAAAATGTTGGCTTCTGAGTGAAAGGTGTTTCGTTAGTGCCAGATTGTAATTTATAATTTTAGCCGTCCCAACTCGAGTTTTATGAGTAAAGAGGAACGATTTTAATGTAAAAGTAACTCGTTCATCCCTCACCATTTCCCATTGGAACATGAATTGATTGTAATAATACTGGACTTGTTCATTAGTCACGTTCACCATTAAATTCTCTAGTGTGTTGATCTCGTTCGCCTCAAAGCCAAACATGTCTAGTATTCCAATGGAAGAGGGATCTCCACTGCAAAAAAGAGAAACATCTGTCTCTCTATTTATCTACTCATCGATAGATGGGCAGATAGACAGAACAAGGGAAATGCATAATTCATTTAAAAATTAAACTTCAGGAATTTTTAATTTGTATATTCATAAATATTTTTGCGTTGAAAGAATAATCTTGTATCAAATAATAATAATAATAATAATAATGATAATAATGATAATGATAATAATGATAATAATAATCGGTAGCGAAGTAAAGTCGATTTGCACAATCTCAACATGCATGAAGTCGATACTAAAAAAGTTATTTTAATTTAGGCCAGCCAGGTTAGGTTAAGTTGGGTTAAATAGGTTACATAGGTTAGTCTTGTTAGGTTAGGTTAGTCATTTTCATTGAAAATCTGAAATGTAATTTGAAATCTGAAATCCATACACTCGCATAAGGTCGAATGTCGACATTATGAAATTCGATTTTGTTCCTGCAACACAATAATAATAATAATAATAATAATAATAATAATACACCCTCTGTTTTATAAATATTTCTCTTTTCCAGTTTTGTTTGCGTTCAAGAGACTTTAAGTATTCATCCAACTGCGATCGTCTTCCGAATCTCGTTTCAAATTCTTAAGTAATACTTACAAAACGAGTCGCGTAAGTGTGAGGTTTTGGTTCATTGTGTTGACGATGAAGTCGACAACCCTTATGTATAACGTCTGAATAAAGGCGTCTCTGACTACCACGGCTTCCTCTCTCGTTCTGGCACATGGTTCGAGGGTGTTTCCACTTCGAAGGCGACAGAAACTGCACAGAGCCCATTTTATTTTTTTTTCTTGGATCTTCAGAAGACGTCAAGCTTCATGCAGAGAGAGAAAAAGAGATGAATTTACGCGTGAAAATTCAAGCTAAAATATGAATAGTTTGCTTCCGTGTTAAGTGTTTATTTTCTATAAGCATAAAAGGAATACAGAAATTCAATTACGTCTTTCTTCATTTCAGTAATGAAAGATTAATTAATTGTTATTTCACTTCCGAGTATAACTATCAGATTAACTAGGGAAGGATTAAAATTATATTCAACATTGTTTTCGCTTAGTTTAAGTCTGATTACTTTCATACATACATATACAGTATATAGCATCTAAAAACCAACTTTCCACACTCAGTGGGGAGGGCACGAAGCTTGAACTCGGACCGGAGTCAATCAAATCAATTAAATACACAGAGATATATAGGGGTCACCACTAGTACTGGGTGTTTATTAATAATTAGAAAATTGTAAAATCTATATACTTAATTGAAAAGCATAAGTTAGGTTTAATAGATAGATATAAAGTTAGGAAATAGGCCGAAAATCAACCCCAAAAAGGGCTACGTAAATATTTCAACAGGTTCTGTTTTGAAAATGGATATATTTTTGAACCAATAATATATGGGAAAATCAGTCACGTGATATCACGCCTTTATTTCGTCCAATAATAAACAGTATAACTGTCGAAGAACGCTAGATCAATATAATTAATTTAATACGGTTAAACAATTAACTAGGCCAAATAAGTTGTTGAGTAGTTACAAAAATTAGGAATTAGTGAGATTTTTAGTTGAGACGGAGCTGTGATAGGCCTTAGTCAAATGACAAAGAGTGGAGTGTATTAATCCAACTCTCTCGCGATATTAACGGAAATTTCATAGAAAGCTTAATTCACAACAGTCAACTGAAGTATTAATCCATCCATTCGGGCTCTTAAAGGGAATTTCAATCAGTTCAACCTAATTATAAGAGCGTTGTTATAATTTTTTTTCTTGTTACCGTTTCAGTGAATTATATATATTTTTTTTCTTATTGTTTATTACCCGTGCTAACTAGTGTGAGGATTAACTACGCCTTCAGTGAGGAGCTAACACAATAGTTGGGATAAGTTTAGTGGTATGAGTATTAATTGTTAAATAGAAAAAAGGTAGACCAAAAATTCAAAACAGGGCACGTATGCTGATAGGCCGAAACCAACTAACACTACCCATTTTTTTTAAATTATAGAACACTCGTATAAACACCTTATTATCATTTCGCAGAGAGGCCTAACACCTATAGAGCGGTTCAGGGCAACTCTTCACAGGGATAAGGTACCACCCCCTCAACCTCAGGGATCCACTGTTACCGTTCGTGACAAGATTGCGGGTATACCACCAGTGATGCGTCAGTTAAGACCAATGTCTCAATTTACACACCTCATACACCGCTTCCATTCCTCTGTTTCTCATTAAATCTTGTATCACATTGTATCGACGCCATGTTTATTCATATATTTGCTAATTACAGAGACTGTCCTCTGCATCCACATTATGTAGCGACTCGTGGTTCGGATCCGACGTAAAACTGTAGGTTCCCTCCATCATATGACGCGTTCGGTGGAGAAGGGGCGAACGCAACATTTTCGAATTATGCCACAAAATGCAGTTAAAGTTTGTAAACTTTAAACCTTTGTATTTTTCCGGTTTATTGAAATGTTGTATGAATTTGAACACATATTTGAGTAAAATATTGTTGTGTAATATGTCGATATAATAAAACGCCAAGAAATTTTACAATATTATTTATTGATAGCTTCTGATGTTAACTGGTGTCATCCATTATTTGGTCCTCTTCGTCGAATGTTGTATTACCTGCTTCAACTGTTTCGGTTTCTTCAGTTCCTTTAACAATCTTGTATAATAGTTCACTGCAGTTGCAGGCATTAGGTCTGATAATTCTTTGAGATCTTTTATTTTTCCTTAGTTATTGGCAGCAATTGGGAATACTTTGGTTGCAGTGTCTGCTGTGCTAGATTGAATAAACTGACACTGTAGGATTTTTACCCTTTCTGCAGTCTGACGGGATGGCTATTATCTGGGGTTGCGGTATGCAGTAGATATTACGTAGCCTTCTTTGTGTTGAAAGTCAAATATTAACTTTCTTGCATCTGTAAATTTAGTAGTTGTTGATTTCCTAATGACAATGCACGTTTTTAGGACGTCAAAATCGAGAAAATCAGCCTGTTTCATTTCTACAACTAGGAAGCGCTGCGAAACGGCTGTAGTTATGGCCGTAACATAATTTTTTGGTGTAAATAATATTGCTGTAATTATTTTTTATATTTTGTTCAATTTGGCCAAATTGAGCATCACAGGGCATTGTCGAGTGACCAGAAGTAGATAGATGTGTTCAATGTGAAGCAATGATGCGGAGTGAATTTCTCTGAGATACATTAAAACCTAAATTTTACCGTGAAAGAGTGCAGACTAACATCTAATTTTTTGCATAGGTAAAGCAAAGGTTTTAAAGGATAATTATACGACAAAAAACTCATTTTTCGAATTTCGTGGCGTTCGCCCCTTCTCCACCGAACGCGTCATATAACCTTAGATATTGCGATGGAGGTTAAACAACCCCATCATTACATTTTACTTTTCACACCTACACACTGACTGCATTTAACATCCTCACTTCTCATCCGGTCAATCCATTTTATACCAATCATATGTCAAATTATTTTCCTCAGCTGTTTTCACGTATGAAAAACAAAATATCATACCAAATAAGCATCTCATACCCATTCAATAGTGTTGCACCGATACAACTTCATAGTAACCTCAACCTCTTGCTGCATCTCAAGTACTTTCTTCCTACCAAAGCTTTTGTCGCGTCCATGGCTGTTTCACTCTACTTTCAACCTCCAGTGTATTCGTATCTTTCATGCAGTCAAACATTTAAATTCTTTCACTACCTTCAAATTTTGTTAATTTTGTTTACATTCACTTTCAATAATCTTCTTTGCTTACTACACAATTGGAGCGATTTCCATTTTCATTGACTGCCCGAAAGTGGGAATTCTCTGGTAAAAAGAGGGTTGTTACGCCTGCAGGTCCGAGGGGTATTTCTATGAAAAATCTAACTTACAGTGGAATACCCTACACTGAGAATGGGAATTAATCAGTTTGAAAAATGCCACCCTTGAGCTCTCCCCCCCCCCCCACTTTCAGATTCTCAATTTTGTTCTTTCATTCAAGCTCTGATTCACCCAGAAGCATCACATCATCAGAGAACATCAGATTGCTACAGTCGCCACTCTTTCTCTGACATATTCAGATTTACTCTCCTCTCCAGCATGGTTGCCTTCATCTTAAGCATTATTACCTCATCCCTATACACATTAAACAGCTATGGCGACAACACACAACCCCTGTCGTACTCCAGTGAGCCAATCATTCAATTCACACAAGAAATACTACCCACACAAAAATCTTCACTGCACTTCACAACTTATCACTGACATCATACATTCTATGCACTTGTCACAAGACGATCTATTCACTTTATCACACGTTTTTTCAGATCCATCAGTGACCCAGCTCCCATTTCCTCATTCAGATTACCCGTTACAATCACTATACGCATTCTCCATACTTCCAAACACTTCGCTTAGCACATTATCGAAACCATCCTTCTTTTCTACATATCTATATCACATGGCGCATATGCTACAATCACTGCTACTTTCGCTTTGTTAATCTTGAACTTAGCATACAGATATTTATCATTAACATTTAAGGGGTCGCGCGTCTTACGGTACCTAAGCGCCACCACAGGCGAAAAACGTGTTTTGATGGATATCACTATTTTCACCCTTCCTCTATCGCGTGGTTTGGGTTATAATGACCTTACGACACTAGAAGTATGGTTGAAAACCTTATGAAGCGAACTACTTTTTTCACCTCATTCTGTGCCAGAAATCGCACCCAAAGTTCGGCATAATAAGAAAATAAAAAAAATAAAAAAAATATATATAAAATATAAAATATGAAAATCTATTCCAAAAACTCATCAACATCTTCATTAGCATACTTAGAACTCTAATTTAGCCAAAAATGAACGTTCTAGCTCAATTAATAACAGAAATACTATTGCCAGAATATTGCTGAACTTTGGAGGCGATTTGTGGTGAATTTTAATTTTGGCGCTTAGGTACCGTAAGACGCGGGACCCCTCATTTATACTCCTTCACATTTTCCTACCACTCGTCTTTCATTAGCAAAGCAACATCCCTCTTTCTTCTTCTCATTCTTCCTTCCATTACTCAATTTCATAGTTTTTCAGAGATGAAACCCCAAACCAGTCTCCGACCATGGTACTACAGGGAAGCGGAGGAAACTCACAAAAAGTAAATTGCTCATTTTAAGCACTAAGTGAATATTTAAACGCGGAGTCTTCGTTGACGCCTTTTTTGAAGTAAAAGTCTTCAAGGTGAATACTTTGCTGGTATTCGTCTTGGGCACACACGTTTTTGGAGTAAAACAATATTTTGCGGCTTAAACATCTCATATTTGAATAATTCAGTTAACTGTTTTTAGATCAAGTATTGTTTTCATTATTAATTTGGGTTTGTTTTATTTCAAAAAGATTTCTCAAATTAAAGATAAATTATGTTTACTTTGGAATTAGTCATATTCAAATTTAACACGTATCTAAATGAATTTACTGAAATTTTATTTTTATATTAATTTTATTTTATTTTATCATAACTACTATAATATATTTGAACTGTGCATATTAATTATAGATATAGATATATAATTTCTTTCTTAATCTTACCAGATTCGAACCCTTCTCCCTAAGATCCTTCACGCAACGTACAGAGTACATTTCTTGGCTTGGCTTGCTGAGTGACAAATTTTTGACAAATTTGCTATTTATAGTTTTGCTCTACATTGCAATGTTTTTTTTAAATGACTCTTTAGGTGAAAAATTTTATATATGTATTTAGAAGGACAAAAATAATTAACTCTTTTTTTTTTATATACTAAACCAATTAATATTAACTCTCCAGGAATGGATTTTTTTGTAGGATTAGGTTATGAGTGTGCTTATTTGAAATCTCGATATTTAAAGTTTGAAAAAATAATGTTTTGTATGAAAACTAGTAATCAAAGAAACACTTTTTGCTATTAAAATAATGTACAATTTTGTTCTTAAAATATTTTTTAAGATTATAAATTTATATTTGTATGAAATTTTTTAAAAATTAATTTTGTTATTCCAAAATTGTATTTTGTTTAAGTATAACTAAAGTATTATGTGATTTTGAGCAACTAAACTTAAATAATTTATTTTAATCTATACAAAAAAATTCTATGTGCAAAACAGCTTATCTCATGGAAGCTTTGGTAGAAGATTATTAAGTGTCTTCATATTTCTGTATTCCTCGTTGTATGAATGGTTCAAATGCCATTTTATGCGTTATGTCAGACGTTTGACTTTCATTCATATAGCAGATTCATTCAAAACTTTGGAAAAGTTTACGATGCTTGGTGTGACTATATTGTGAATTGAACTAGTTTCCAGATATTAAGAACTATAAGCCTTTTAGAAGTTTCATTTCTTCATTAATTGCTATGAAAGTACAAGAATTTTAGGAAGAGTGGTCTTTCCGAATAAAGAACACAAAAGTTTTAAAAATATTAATGTATTTTCCAAACTTTGGACATTTTCATAAGAGCATTATCCTTCCTAGGTGCTAAATTTCACTAAAAGTGCTGAAAAATTAAATGAGTATCCATAAAACCCTCATTAACTCTTAAACCCTACCCCAGGTACTGATGTACTCCAGTATCCCCGGTATTGCTAGCGTAACTTTTATAATGGGTAGGGATTAAAGGTTAAGAGAGCCCTTCATTTTCTGTGTATAACCCCATCCCCAGAGTCCTGATGAAGTTGGTTTATATAATTAACACGAGGAAGGAGGCGGGAGATCAATTCTTAACCCCGTATTACTTTCCTTTTAAAGAAAGGTTTTAAAGGCTACTTATGGAATTAAACTACCGTAAGACATATTGCAATTAAATTCCCTTATCCTATTTTTAAATTTTGAGTACCGGGCATGTGTCCTTACTCTTACTGCATATTCTCGTACTTCAACTATACATATTTATAAATATAAATGAAACTATGATGTACACACCATCCGCATGCACTCAGCCTGCACATACCTTCTGTCTATAAACAGTAGATGTAACAAGAAACACATAATTTTTCTTGGCCAAAGAATAAAATATAAAAATCAAACTCTAGTAAGAGTGACCAACCATCAGCTAATCCATCTGTGTCGATTATTTTGGCTCGTTCTTTTCCAGAAAAATCAACGTTTCCGAGGATTAAAATGGCAGACAAGATGGAAATGATCGTCTCAACTTGATCTTCATCGAATCCGAGAACCTGATTGAAATGGAATAAAATCCAATTTCCTCTCAGGTCATAACAAATAAACTTTTCAAAAAAGTTAGTTTCATTTTAAATGCAGACTGGTGTAGCCTATTCGGTATTTGACTCGATATCATTTTCCTATCACTTAATACTTACTTCGAACGCCTCCTCCACTTCTTTGAAGTTCCTGGCATTTAGAACTTCATTTTCGTACGGATGTGCCGCAAGGAACCGATACTGCCTCCCAAACTTTAAGCCATAACGTGTCAAACGGGAGCTTTGTGATAAGCCGTCATACAAGTAATAGAAAATGTGAAAGTTCCCTTCGTTTCTGAAAAAATATTGGATTACAAAATTATTATTTTACGTACGTATAAAGACATAACTGACAATATCATATATATTAGAGGTATCGTTATTTCTTAATTAGATCATGATCATTTCTGTTGGAAAACTTTTACACTCGCTCAATATACCTAGGCCTGTGCGTGACTCTGGACTTCTCGAGCATCATCAGCCAGATAATGGCTCCAGACACTTTACCTGTGGAGTTGAATGTCAGGTCGAAATAACGACAATGGCGTGTTGCATTCGGGTTCAGCCGAGTCACGGCGTTCCCAAACGCATCCAGAATTATGGGACACATACTTATCTTTTCAATTAGGCCCGGATTACTCTGGAAGAATTTATTTTGTATAGTATATGATAGTTATTTCTTATTCTGTTATATAGAATATACGTATATCGTGTTATACTGTATACTGTGAACTTTTGCAGAAATTTACTCGTGAAATCGTATTTTACACTGAACTGGAACCCCCTGTCTTGTTTGACTTCAAGATTAATGATGAAACAAACATATTTTGAGCCGCCTTTCCGACTTGAAAAGAAAGCTTTCATTATCATGCAGTAAAGATAAATATATATAATGAAGTATATGTATAAATGTAAATGACTTCTAAAACATATTTAAAGTTAATAAAAATTAGAAATTAAAAAGCAGAAAGAGAGAGAGAGAGAGAGAGCAAAAATGAGGTTACAAACGCAACAAATTTCTTGAATGCGACGTTTCTTTTGCGATTCAATGTTTTTGTAACCGTAAATAAACATACATTTTTAACCTACTTTAATCACTCTTACCGCCCCAATTCCGCATAAATGCTTAAGTAACTGGTCGAAATTAAAGGTCTTCCCTGATCCCGACTCTCCCGTCAGGATGATTGTCTGATGGTCTTTATTATGCATCATATCCTGATGAGCTTTGTCAGCTACAGCGAAGATATGAGGGTCGTTGTCGCTTCTAGATTTGGATTGGTAATTTTCTTGAGTCTAAAATAAAAAGTTACATTTTGCTTGGAAATATTTCATTATTAATAATATTTTACGTTTCATTTCTATACTTTAACCCATCGAAAGCCATCCTAATATCAACTATGTATGTACTTATTTCTATTTGAGAATGCGTTAACCGCACCACTACTTTAAAGGTAAAATTCTATATGTGTAGTGAAGTTGATGTAAAATAATAACTATTAAAGTCCTTTCATGCCTTCTCATCGAATATAAGAAGATCTCTGAATGAGTTGATGTAAATGAGAATGTCTGCCATCCAGGTGTAATACTGATTTTTCTTCCATCTTGCGGAAAGTGTATCCAGAATGATCTGAAATGGAGGAAATGTCCTAACAACTCGGAGAATTCTTCTTCATGTTTAACACTAATGGCGCAGCTGACAGCGATTTCAGTCAATATTGTAATTTGAGAGAAATTTTAACCTACATTTTGTGCTACTGTTGAAATATTGTGCATGAGGCATCTGTAACTGATGCTAATGTTCACACTGATACCTTGCTAATACTGAGCCTAAAAATGCTAGTGATAACTCATTATCATTATCATTCCATTTCTGACAAAAGCATTTTGAACGCTAATGCTAGAAATAAAGTTACTGAAGATAAGAAACACTAGATAAAGATTATTTACCTCTTGAGTAAACACTTCCAGTGAAGCAAGATCATCTGTCGATATTTTAACCGGTGCAGTTGCGATATCGTACTAAAAGACATTAAATTAAATACACTCAAATAAATACCAATTATTTTTCTTATAAAATTTTATTCAACAGATATCGTATTGCGTAGTAATTTCTAAAGACATCAGAAGTACAATCACCGTACAAAATAATAGCAGAAATGTCCCAAAAGAAAACTACAAATTATTAAAACACTATTAGAGAATTTAAAAGAATTTAAAAATTATTAAAATCGCAAAGCTTTCCAAAGGAATACAAAGGAATACAAATACAAAAGACACTAAACAGCAACAGACTGGCTGGTCTCTACGAGGCTGATACACACACCCTCCTTCCCAGCAGGAATACCTATCCTAAATTAAGAAGAGAGAAAAGAGAGAAGCTACCCTAATCAGCTTCGTGCATCTGGCGTTTGAAACTCTCAAAATTGTTTTCATTGAGGTATTTTTCCATAAAAAAGTAATTAGTGAGAAAATCGAGGTTAGAGGAACCGTAACAATTATAAAAATTATTATAATTATTAATTAAAAAAGGAATCAGTTAACTTTCTTTTATGCTCATTTTGAGTCGAAAAAACAAATAGAATAGTCATTAACTATTTATTATAATGTGATCTAGTGTAAAGCGATGTTCATCCAACGCAAGATTACTTGTTACCTGTAAATGGTTTCATAATGTTTTCCATATATATATATATATATATATATATATATATATATATATAATATTATATATATATATTTTATTTATTGTGTAAATGAATATCAGTGATCTTATTTTGTTATGCAGTTAAAAAATACTTTCCCTAATGAATCAATTTGTTCGGTGACAACTCACAACAAACTCTTTTGGCTAAAAGAATTGCATCACCTTAGAATCTTTTTTCGTGTATGGGTGCCTTGACTCGGGTTTTAAATGACATTAAATATATAGTATATATATATATATATATATATATATATATATATATATATATATATATTGTTACCGTGCCGGGTGACCAAGGCTGTCATACAATATTGCTGACCAAATTAAACCAAAAACCCGGCAACGGTATCTCGGGATGGGTTACCTTAACAGAAGACAACAGGTACAAAACTAAGGAACAATTAGCAGACGCCTTTAAAAATAAACCTTATAATTATAGTGGAATATATAAACGTATTTACATCAATTCAAACAAATTCAATGAAAGCATAAATGCATAATAGTGCACAAACACTGGCTAAATAAATGTTCTCCTTTTAACGCACGCCAGACCACTTTCAGCAGGTCTGCCAAGGTCTAGACCAAATAAGAGTCTTTATACGGCTAAACACCTCGTTGGTAGCCCACTACGAACTCCTGTGCCGTCGGCCAGTCCTTCGCTGCCGAATGTGCCTAAGAACGTGCACACCTCGTTGGTAGCCCACTACGAACTCCTGTGCCGTCGGCCAGTCCTTCGCTGCCGAACGTGCCTAAGAACGTGCACCAGGTAATCCGTTGCAGCGGGAAAATGGCCTGAGGATGACAAACGGCCGATCCGTAATGTCGAACGCTGGGTGTGGGGTAGGCCTCCACACACTTGACCATATATAGTCAACGAAACCCGAACCTGACCTTTGACTCCAAACCAGAAGGAGAGCACCGATACCCACAAACTTGGGCCGAGACGCCTCACTCCTCCGCTCTGGTGGTAACCTTGGCAATCAACCCTTAAATTATGCTCCACTTTCTTAAAGATTTACAAAAACCAAAATCTCTTAATTCTGACCATAAATGCTTTCTATGCCAGCAGACCAACCAATGCCAAGATTCCACCAGAGCAGAGTAAAGCTCTGCACGAAACTTCTAGAAGGTTTTTACCAACCACCCACCTACACATTGACCCAATAATTAATTTTTACCCATTATGCAATACATGAAAAACAAAAACACCTATAAAATATCTTTAAACACTTGCGTTTTCAACTTACTATACATATCAAATAGCAACTATATCAAAAATTTCCATAAAGAGTTACTGTACATAATTAATAGAACTAATAGAACCCCCCCCCCCCCAAAAATACAGAATAGAAAAATTAAAAAATATTACATTTACAAAACATGGAAAATTATCAACACTGTTACAATATATTAATATATATATATATATAATATATATATATTATATATATATATATATAATTATTATATATATATATATTATATATATATGTGTGTGTGTGTGTGTGTGTGTGTGTAAAGCTTCTTTAAGTGCCGCATAGACTTTAACAGAAAGCATCAGGAAAACTAATTACGGCATATATGGTTTTGGCTAAAAGAGTATCATCACCCTAGAACCTTTCAAGTTTGGCTGATAAAGTCAAATGAAACCTGCATGAAACTTCTTACTAATGATGTGCCGTTCATATATTGAGTTTCACGCCATTTCGAACTTTTAATATACTTACCAGAAAACTGCAAAACTTGGAAAGTATGCCGTATTAATTTCTGTTAATAGTGACGGTCCTCACTTATACCTCTTCCATTCCAAAAAATTTTAAGATGTTTCAACTCTTTTAGCTATATATATATATAATATAATATATATATATATATATATACTAAAATATGTAACAATCATTCAGTTCAGTCAATCGTTCCCAACCTTTTCTGTCTCAAGGCACCCCAATGCCATCTGTTCTCCTTTCGCAGCACCCGAAAAATTTTCGTCTCCCACTTTCACTATCCTGTTCCCCCGCCCCAAACACCACCTAACTTTCGCAAATATTTTGTTTCATTTGAAATTTCCAGATCTTCATTAGCTTTTGAATTTTCAAGTACTTATTCTCGTCATTTTCATAAAATTTCACGTCACTCCGGTTTAAAACACTGTTTTAAGTAAAACGTTTCAAATGTTCTGAATTTTTCATTGACGTTTTCAGTTATATTGCATACTAAGGGAATAATGCCTGAGTTAAGCTAAGCTAATGCAAGGGAAAAAATAAAACCTCATTGTTCTGACCCTCAGATGTCCCATGTACGCCTTTAGTTGACTTGGCGGCTTTTTGCTCTCCTCAAAAGAAAACATCAAGTTATTTTCTTTCAGTAACTCCACAAGTTGGTCCTGAATCTGCGGTTTAGTGAAACATTCAGTTAATAAGTGAGTAAACGTATGGTAATTTAGTTAAAGAAAATCACTGAGTAAGAATAACAGATTTTATTTGTAATATAAGAAATATTTCATATTTGATATTATCGACAAATATGTTAAAAGTTACTTTGTATTGTTTTCAATATAAGGTGAAGCTTTTTTCGTTCAAACATGATAAGTCTACGAATGTTCCAATACTGTTTGGTTAAAGGCTGAGTGGAATTATTCTATATGATTGAGATAAATGAATTATTAAGAATAAATAACGTTTATTTATTTACAATAATGCAACGGTAGAATGAATTATTTGTATATTTAAAATAGCCAGAAAATAAAGATGTTAATATACCTGTTTAGGGTCTTCTGGAGTTTTCATGATAAAAGGATGTTCCACGAGTTCAGACATAAAAGGTCGGTGTTCAGGGTTTTTAACTAAGCACCTACACGAGAAAAGATAGTAACGTCAAAGGCATTCACCAAAGGAATTCATTCCATGTGAAATTACTATCAACAACAATATGAATTAGTAGAAAATAATTCACTATTTACGAGACGCTTTAATTATCCACATTATTATAATCTATTCTTTTATATAAAAAATTATTAATTTTTATTGAATTTGACTTTTGTAAATCATAATAAATCTGATTATGTCTCTTTCAGGATTAAGTACTTGAAGAAAGTAAAAATGTAAAAAGCCTCACTCAAATATAAAATCCGAGAAATCTTGAGACCAATCAGACATTCTTTTAAAGCTAGGCGGAGGATTTCGAACAATTTGAATCATGGCCCTCATTGGATGCAAATCAGCCAACGGAGGATGACTGTCAGCTATTTCAATCGCAGTTATCCCTTCGACATTGCAAAATATTGAAATTATAGAATATCACGAACGTACTAAACAGTGTGTTAAAGAATATTGCAGAAGATTTCAAATTATTAAATAGTATTACGCAAGTGTTTTAAAATGTCAGTTTTTAAAGAATATTTGAGAATACTTCAAAGTATGGCAAAACAATAATGAATGTTGCTAATCATTAAAAAGATTGCAGTAAAATTGACCCACTGAGTGACATTCCATCTTACCGATCGCCCACACGTCACATCGGAAATCATACTCCAAATTTGGTTTCTGATCGCATTTAATTACTTCCGGTGCCATCCAACAAGGAGTGCCAACAGCGGTACTTCGTCTTTCCATCGTAGATGCTAAATGCCTACAATTACCTAGGATTAAACAAATTAATGCTCGTTCCGTTGACAACACCTCCATATTATTTGAATCTAAACTCTTTCATACTAATTAGGACATGCTTCGTGCTCATTAAAACAGTATCGAATGTTAGGTAAAGTTAGCTCACTAGTATACTGTACTAGTTATTAATGAAACTAATTTTAAAAACAATTTCTGATTCACAGTTAATGTAGAAAATTTCATATATTAAACTAACTTTGAAAATTTATAATGGAATTAGGTTAAAAGACTCGTTTTAATTCAATCTTAACCAATCTTAACCAATTTTAACAACAAAAAAAAAAATGATTCGTTGACTTACCAAAGTCCACTAGCTTAACTTTGCCATCTTCTGTGATGAGAATATTGTCTCCTTTTATATCCCTGTTCATGATGTGCAGACTGTGCAAGTACGTAACAGCCTGCAATTGTGTGTATTTATGTTCTTAATTTATATCTGAATTTGACATGAAATATGCATCCATTCAGATCCATATTTAAAATCTTTAATATTCAAAGGTACGTGTGCGTAATATATATAATATATATATATATATATATATATAATATATATATATATATATATATATATATATATATATATATATATTATATATATATACACAAAGGAAGTCTAAATATTGTTTCTTATGAATGGCCAAACACTGAATTATAAAATGAATGATTTTCATAACAAAATGTTGTTGTAGCAGAGTGGGTGGATCGTGCCCCAAAGAATGGAACGATAGATGCATTCCGTCCTTAGTTAAGCTGATACATTGAGGCTTGTATACGTGTTACACGGTATTCCAAGATGTTTCTGTATAGGCCAATATATAATAAACCTGATAATAAAAACCCACTCTAATAGACAGAGTTTATTTCCACAACAGTTTCGATGCCCACTGGCATCTTCTTCGGGTGGATACACCTACATCCACCCGAAGAGGATGCCAGTGGGCATCGAAACTGTTGTGGAAATAAACTCTCTATTAGAGTGGGGTTTTATTATCATATTTTGACCTTCACGTAGAAAAGTGAAGTTTTTTGCATGTAATAAACCACCCGACTATGTAAAGGATTGACTTTTTTAGTGTAATCCTTATGGCTAGAAATATTTAAGTGCAGGATATTGACAAAGGAATATTATTTTATTACTAATTTTTAATGAAAATTCATGGTGGGGGACCCATGATATATATATATATATATATAGAGAGAGAGAGAGAGAGAGAGAGAGAGAGAGAGGAGAGAGAGAGAGGGAGCCAATAGCGACAGCTCCGGCTCTGAAATCTACCATATATTCATTAGTGGAATTTAGTAATAGTCAAATGCAATTTTAATTATGAATAATTGCAAAAACAAATTAAAAAAACACTCACCATTATAACTTCATTGAGAACATAAGAAATCACGTTTTCGGGCATCTTCGTTTTCTTCTCTTTCAGGCAACGGGAGGGATCGACTATCGAACCACCGGGTATATACTGAAAATTTAAGATAAATTTCTCTAAAGTCTAACAATGAAATTTAGAATACTTTAAAGTAATTACATAGATATGTAGATAGTTAATAACTGATGAACGACTGTTTCAGGCTTCAATCTTCTCGTGAGCGAATATAAAAGTGTAGCTTCTTTGTGCTCATCTTTTCAGATAAAATTTTCTCTCACAGTTTTTAAAGTACTGTTTTGTGCAATCAAGGATATGTACTTCAGTTAACACTCAGAGCACAGACGTTTACAGAATTATCAAATGAAGATAAGGATTTTGCGTAAGACATTTTGGAAGATGATACAGGAGACGTTTGAGAGTCACAGTTTCAGATAAATTCAGATATAAAGATTTTATTTTGTATATTTGTTTGGTAAAGAAATTCTGTTATTATCCTGCTGTTTTGTTGCTATTTTGTTGTTGTTTTGTTGCTATTTTGTTGTTGTTTTGTTGCTGTTTTGTTGTTATTTTATTGATAGTTCGTATATGCCCTATTTCAAATAAAAATTCAACGTGAGTTAAATTCGTTCTGTCCTCGTTTCTCTCAACTCTGACTTAGAATTTTCCCAAACCATTCTTCGCGAATCTTTTATCTCGTGTAAATTATTAATAAATTATAATAATACTCGTCTTTTCTTCTCACCAACTTACTTCCATTACAAGCCACAACTGATGGCGTGAAGGTTTGCCATCCTTTACCAAGAAACATCCATAAAATTCTGGAAAATTAGGATGGTCAGAAAGTTCTTTGAGAACCCTGAATTCCTCTTCCACCTCATCGATGCGTTCTTTGATGTTCTCTACAGCTTTGATGGCCACCGGTTTATTTTCTGGAAAATGGTCAATAAATATGAATTTTCTTTACTTCCATTTTATGTTTTAACTTTTTATTTTAACGTTTTACTTTATTTTTATGACCTGGGAATCCATATGGTCATGAAATCCAAAACTAGAATACGCAGTCATATAAATAATTAGGTTAAAAAGATGGTGGGGGGTATGCAGGAAGGAGGGACAAAGGGCGAATGTCCGCAAAAGCGACCACCCCCACCCTTTCCTATAAGAAAAAGAGAGCCAAAATCAAGGTCCAGAGTTTTCAAGATGCCTGGACACTCTGCGTTTGAAAGATTAGAGGTCATAAACAAGGTGAAAGATGGATTGAGGAAGATTGTTCCAGAGTTAGAGAGTTCGACAGAAAAGGAGTGAGAGTGTGTAGAAAGTCTATGTGTAGAAATGTGTAGAAAGTTTATTATCGTAAGGAATATATTTACTTTCAGTCATACCAACAATATAATATATATATATATATTATATATATATATATATATATATATATATTATATATATATATATATATATATATATATTGCACAAATTTTAATACTCGGTAAATTATATTCAAACTACATACATTTTTATTACAAATTTTCTTAATTAGGGAAATTTACAGTAAGTGAATATTTTATGTACCTTTTTCTTTGTCAAAACCTTTGTACAGTTCACTTTGAGTTCCTCTGGAAATTAACTGATCAATTATAAATCTCTCTGTCGGATCGGAAAGTGCGTGGAAGGGAATAAAATTCGTCAAGTCTTCGTACGACATCTTCGCAGGATGATTCACCTTGTCTGGGAACAAAAATAAAAAACAGTATACAATAATTAATTCTTTGAGTATAGCAAAGTTTGTTCAGTATTTCTGTATAAATATGTAATAAATGTGGAGATAGAATGGTACGGCTGTGGAAAGCGAGTCAAAATGTATTGGAAAAGGAGTATGTGCCGAATGACTTGATAAAATCTATGATTTCGCTACTATATAAAGGCGTGAGTCGAATGTAAAAATATGTTATTTAGGTATATGGTTTGTAAACCATGTGGAAGTATTAATAGTATAACCAAAATACAAATATTAATTGATAATTATTAATATTAATGGGGTAGATAGAGCTATGTGAGGTCATCACAACTGTTTAATGCGATATCATGTTTGATATGAAAACGAGGGTGATTGAGAAAGAGTGAATATCATAACCAGATTTTTATGCATTTGACTAGGTGTGAATACGGTTTTGGAAGAAAGTGGATAGACAAAAATTGGATAGACAGGATAACACTTTCTGTATGCTCATGATGCGGTGCTTCAATTTAAATAAATTAAAGAAAAAAGCAGAAGAAAAGTGATGCGATTCGTTTTTGTGTTCGAGGTAAAACAACTGAAGGTACGTACAAAGAAAATTCAGGTTCTTCAGCCTGAAAGAAGAGAAGAGTTTCCCCGCTAATCTGATAATGTCGGGAATGAAAAAAATGTTTAGATGTAGGAGTTTAAATATTTTGAATATGTGATTGATAAGAGGTATTAGCGGGTCAGGACCTGAAAGCAGTAAAGAACAAAGTAAGGAACCTACCAACGTAATAATGTTTCAAAGATGCAGTGGAAGATTTGAATGAAGTAAATGGAAGCGAGACGTCTGTTTGCCACAAAAATTTATTTTCAAAAGTGAGAACAACCGAGATGAGAAATTTGAGAAACTTATTCTAAGCCAGACTCACCAAATAAGAAGTGAGAATGTTTGGTAAAAGTGTAATGCAAAATAAGGTAACTGCTTATAGGAGGGAAAAGCTGTATTGTTAATTGGATCTTACTGCCTTTGTTAGTCTATAATGATGTAATGGAAGCGAATGCGCAAAGTTGTGAGAAGTACAGTTACATCTCATAAAAATGAAAAGATGTGATCTGGCATTCCGTGAAATTGAAACATGAAATTGATATGAATGTGAAATGTAGAAAGGATTTAAGTACTTTGTGAAGGAAGCACGAGTGAGTGAAGTCCTTTGATCTGTCTTCACGTATCAGTATAAAATTTATACCAATTTTTCCTGCCCCGAGACTGAGATTGCATTTCGTTCACCGTATCTCACTTATTTATAGCTAATTTTTAGCTGGATTGTGTGTCTCCGAACTGGAGTTTAAGCACCGTGTCATATACTATAAGAAAAATGGGCTCTCTTATGCAGAATAAATAATAAATGACTCAAACGTTGTCACTATTTTTCTTTGTTTTTCTTTTCGAAATACTTAAAGGACTTGCTTTCCGATTCCCTCGAATATATATATATATATATATATATATATATATATATATATATATATATATATATATATATTCTTTTCGTGGACCTATAGCTTTATGTCGAATCGGAACCACGGGTTGCTTCATAGTCTGGACGCTCAGGACGTTCCCCCATTCAACTACCACCCAGAACTAATGATGTTTAATTTCGCTGATCGACAAGAAGCGGCGTTACAACATTGGCCACGATATAGCCCAGAAGACCTAATAGTACATATACATAAGTTAAAAATATTTGTTTTTTGATGTGTAAAAAAAATAAATAAAAATAGAGGTTAATCTTATCCTTAACTAAATCCTTCAATGAGTTTCTCTCTTTTTCATCCGTAACTTTATGAAACACGCATGAAATAGAAACTTGGAAGCACAAAAGATACGAAAAACACACATGTTTATAGAACTTAATCCTTGTAACTTGTTGATATGATAGGAAGTTTTTAATTTTGACTTCTGAGTAACTGTTTGAAAATATCTGAAAAAATGATGTTAAAGATAAAGGCTATATGGACAGTTTCGAAAGAGTCGTAAGGGAAAAAATCATTCAAGATGGTGAACCAATTACTTTTGTATCTAAAAAAAATACCGGAATTTGTCGAAATTATATAATAATTCCTCTTATCTAAAATTCGTTTAAGAATGTTTTATGTAACTCTAACGCTGCGTGCGAAAAGTCCTTTTCTGATCATTTGTACACCGAGTTCATCCCCCATCGTCGCATAACTTGAGAAATGGATTCCGTACATTGTATATACACGTGACTTATATTTTTAAGCATTAATGTTAATTACTGTAATTACTTATTACAAAAATCACTTATTTTAAGGGTATATTCGGTATTTCCGACTCACCATTACCGAAGTCAAACTAAGCATAAGTAGATTTAAGAAGATAATCCTTAAAGCGAAAATCGTATACACCAAATTTGAACTTACTTGCATTTCACGATGTATCATATTGCTCGTAAGTTTTATTCCAAAAGGATTACGGGCAAATATGATTCGAAATATACAGTAGATACAGTATAGAATGGAGTCTTGAGTCTTGACTTTTTGTAGAATAAATTAAAAGACAAACACATCAATTAAAATACAACTCTATTATCATTTACATCGACCATCAGACAGTGATAATATTATAGACTCAAAATTTGGTGATTATATGAATTAGACTTGGAAAACGTTTTGAAAACGCGTGTGATCATAGTCATATCTTTCACGTAACTGAAAGTTGAGCACTTCTATGGCTTAAATATTTATTCACTATTTTATATATATATATATACAGGGTGGGCCGTAAGTTTCCATACATAGGAAAAATAAACATTTTTTTATGGACAACCATTTTTATTTATATAATATGCTCTACATGGTTGCCATTGTTTTGAAAACACATTTCAATACGTGTTCCCCACTGTTGATGAACACGCATTAGCACAGTTGACGTTATGCTTGTAATGGCGTTGGTGATACGTTCCTTTAGATGATTTATGTCTCGTATCTTTTCCTGATACACCATGGCCTTCAAGTGCCCCCAAAGATAGAAATCAAGGGGGGTGAGATCTGGGGATCTGGGAGGCCACTCCACAGGACCACGCCGACCAATCCAAGCATCCGGAAACTGCTGATCCAAATACCGACGCACGTGAAGACCATAATGAGGTGGAGCTCCATCTTGCTGGAAGTAAACTGGGAAGTTACCTTCCTCGTTTAGCAGGGATGGGAAAATCTCTTCTTGCAACATGTTAAGATACCTTTCGGCATTAAGATTTCCACTGACAAAAATTGGTCCAATAATTCTGTCACCCCATATCCCGGCCCACACCATCACTTTACCGGCACCTTGCATCTTCGTCGGACTCAGCCAGTTAGGGTTAGCATTACTCCAATAACGTATGTTTTGCCGATTAACCTCTCCATTGACGTAAAAATTTGCTTCATCAGTAAACAAGATCTTACGTCAAACGCATATTCTTAGGGTATCTGAAACATAAAACAAACGTTTAATTTTTCCTATGTATGGAAACTTACGGCCCACCCTATATATATATATATATATATATATATATATATATATTCCCAAAAAATGTCCCAATTTGTAGATAAATGTTTTAAGCTAAAACAAAAAAACCGGAATTTAAACACAAAGACAAACGCAATAGGTGCGTAAAATATAGCAGTTTATTAACCTTACTTAAATAACATGTTCAGTGTAATTGCCATTTTTTCTAAAACAATATTCAACTTTACACAGATGTTTGACATAATTTTTGGAACTAGCTCATCTGGGATGTTGTTGATTACCTTTGTAGACTTTGGTCTTTAGGTCTTCAAGTGTCTTAGGCTTGATAGAATATATCCTGTTTTTTATGTAACCCCACTAAAGAAGTTAGAGGGTGTGAGGTCAGGTAAGTATCGGGGCCATTTCACTGGCTTATAAAGGGAGATTAGTCGCACGGAAAAATGCTTCCTCAAAATGTTGCGAGTATCACGAGCAGTGTGTGAAGGCACTCCATTCTGCTGAAACCACCGTGAATTTGGAGTAATGCAGTTATATCCTTTACAAAATAAACTAATTAGTTGTGGTAAGTAGAAATCTTGTAGCATCTGAAGATATGAATTTTGCATTACCGTTACTGCTTTTCTAGTTTCATTCTCAAAGAAATAGGGACCTACTACACCATACCACCCAACAGCGACCCACATGTTGAGTTTAGCAACACTATGTGGAAACTCTATTGGAGCGCCAGCATGACTTCTCCAGTAATCAAAGTTTTATTAATTAATCTCCCTTGACAGTGAAGTGAGTGTGTTTCAGAAACTCAGGATCTTCTTCTAGCTTTGTTGACATCCATGTTGCGAATTCTATTCGTTTTTGTTTTTGAACATTAGTCAGTGGAGCTTGTGAATTAATTTTTAGCACAAAATGTTTGATTCGGTACAAAGTATACGATGCGCAAATATTCATGAAATACCTACTTCTGCTGACAAACGTCGAATTGACGTCTGCGGACTGTGCGCAATAATTTCATGAACCATATTTACGAGTTGCATAGTTGTGGATCGTCGCCTACCACTGTTACAATAATATTGATTGTTTACATTTCGTTTTGTTTGAAATTTTCTAACAATTCGTGATACTGTCTTTCTATCGGGTGGATCTCCGCATCAATATTCCATGCAAAAGTTCTGCACCTGCGTCACAGAATTTGTTACATCAAAACACTCAACACTCTTGATTTTCTGTTCCAACTGCAAACGTGCCATCACTGCTTGAGGGTTCAGCCATATTGCTCCGTGTAGACTAGGTCCTTAAGAAGGCTTAGTCAAGACTTGGCTGTCCTTAAAGACTATAGCCTATTAAGGCCTTCTATGGCCTTAATAGGTTATAAGTCTATTGGTTGCGGTATTTTCTTTTCCTAAGTTTTATGGAATTAGGAAAATTTATTGCTTTAAGTACGAAATGGTGAAAGAATGGCTTTAATATACAATATTTATTAGTTATTAAGTAATAAAAGATTAGAAATGTGTAGGTATGTATAGGCAAATGAAGCGGGATGCTGCAGAAGGGTTGACCGCATGTCGATCCTGAACTGTCGTTCAAACTCGCATAAAGTAATATGTATATAGATATATGCGGAATAAAAAATCCAAACTGTTACCTTTCTGAAGAAGAAACTCCACTAATGAAATATATATCCATTATAAAATAACGGGCAAATAAAAAGAGGGACATTTAGATACTATATATATACATTCAAAGTATCTCTAGTGTGATGTTAATTATAGGTAAACACTTTATGAAAATTGTATAGAGGAAATAAACGATGAAGTGTAATACTGGCATAAAAGCTGCCTTAATTTACAAAAAATGTTTTCTCATTATTTGGTGTCAATGTTGAATGGACAGTGTCCCATCACTTCAAGTTGTTACCATTTTTATTTACTTTGGTCATTCGTCCAGGCATTTTAGGGTCTAACCCGGACAAAATTAATGTAAAGTTGAAATTTGAGGGACAACTTCAGTTTGTTATACTGAACAACATATCAAAAGTCCCCGAGTATCCTGGGTGCGGAACATGCATAAAATGGCTGGTTGCCTAGCAACCACCTCCGCGACAAAGACATTCGTTGCTGTTCGCGTGTAATGGGGTTCCACGTGTGATATTGATACAGCTTACCTTATTATTTGTTATCTGCCTTTCTAACATCTATTGCTCACCATAATATAATCAGTCGGGTCACCCAAACCTGATTGGGGTGACATTACTCTGGCTAGAATTGATGGGGCTAGTAATCTTGTGGCAGCTGAAGCGAAGTATCACAAGAATGTAGTTTGGAATTCTATTGTAAACCTGCAAATCTAGACATAGAATCTACTCCTGCTGCTGGTCGACCAACGAATCAAATCCAACTATGTAACTACCTAGACAGTAATGATGAATGCCAGTATCCACTCTCTGAGCTGGAAAGCATCATGAAACAGTTTCTTGATGGGCATTCAAGTTATTCCAAAAAATTTTGAAAAAAAACTCCAAGATCATAATGTAAGGTAATAATGTCACTGTAACAGAAGTTCGTGGTAAACTGCATACTAACTTTTCGTGACACTGTGCAACACATTCTTAATGATAAATGGTACTCTGAAAAGTGTTTAAACATGAAGAAAGAAGACAACGAATTGTTGAGGCAGCAGCTACCATTGTGCCAGAGAACATCCGCTCATATGTATATGACTTTGATACACACCCTTCATTGAGTCTCTTCATTGTGAGAATGGTATGGTACCAGATACACTGAAGTGCTTTGTTGATGTGTCATAAAGTCCCAGGGCAGAGATTTTGTCACAAAACGAAAATGCCTCTCAATACAACAAAGTATTGTGTCTGCTACCAGACCAAGGTCATTCATTTCCCCAATACTTCTCAGTATTGAGTCACATGCACCGAAAGTATGGATCAAGAGGTCTCACTGATTTTCTCAGCAGCATCGGGTTTTTGGCTAGCGACAAGGAAGTACAGCGATATGAGTACTTACAGCTGTCAAATGCACCACCACCACAGGAAGTAGAAGGATTGCTGCAGTTTGTCTTTAATAATGCATATTTCAATGTACGGACACTAGATGGACATACACTTTTTACAGTATGGGTGGCATAAAGTGTATGACTCCAGTTGGTGCTACAAGTTCGAGCGCAACTGTCCCTCGAGTTATGAATTCGCCTAGTGCTGCATCATTGTTCTTTTGGGAAAGTACCAATCAAGACCTACAGAAAGCCAGTGGTTCTTGGACTGGAGAATATATCAGTTAAATCTGTCACACATGATTCAAATCCTAAGACCTAAACCGCATTCACTAGAAGATTTTGCACATTGGATGAACTGAGATACTATGCGTACAAGAAATCCTTACTCAGAAGTCACTGAGTGTTCATTCGACCGAGCCACTCTTCCACTCACAGCGCAGCTGCATCAATGGGGGGAAACGAGCTTCCGCCAACACAATAGGGCTGGAAAAGTGTCAGTGGTGCTCTGATTCCAGTGTCTACCGATTTGCCACTGAGATCATAGACATTATTTGAACGTGCAAGCATGCCATGTTCTACTATGTGCATGCACTGCTCGGGAATAACATATAGCAATGCTGCAGAGAATGACGATTTTGATTCTGTAAAAGAGGAATCTGAACTGTCTGGTGCTGGACAATAAGCTTGTGAAACTAGTGCAGTTGATAGCTTGTGTCTAAGTAAGACCAAAAGAAATAATAATCAGTTATGTTATCAGAGTTCTTCAGTAAACCAGTAATGTTACAGCAAGTATGCTTATATCATAGATGGTTGTTCTCCACAGATAAAACAAACTGTTGTTTATATATTTAAGGTATCTATTCATGATTGTTTTGTGGGTTGTTATGTAATGTTCGCTTCAAATTGAAAATAATTATTGAAAATAAATAACGTTTATGAGGATACACACGTTTAAATAAGTTCAACAGTCTACTATGTACTACATTTCACAAGCGCCTTGTTGGTCGTTTTGTCCACGGTGGTGGTTGCTAGGTAACCAGCCATTTTACCCATGTCCCGCACCCAGGGCACTCGGGGACTTTGATAGTGTTCAGAACAACAAACTGAAGTTGTCCCCCAAATTAGCTTTATACTAATTTTGTCCAGATTTCCGGTAAATATGGTCTAAAATGCCTGGGCTACATGGATTAAGTTAAATTTTACTTTACTTTGACCATGAATGAGAGGGAGAATTCTACCAAACCGACGACGCCTAATTTCTTAAAAAAAAAATAACAAAATAAAAAAAATAGTTACCATAAGAATATTCAGCAGTGAAATGTATGTCATTTTCAAACATTTACACTAAATGCAAGCCTATCTTATTCTTCACACACACACACACACACACACACACACAACATACATATAATATATATATATATATATATATAGGTGGAGCAATAAGTTTGACCTTCGTCAGAATGAGCAATTCGGGCGGAAGCAAAACCAAAGTTAACCAAGTGTGTGTGTGTATATATATATATAGATATATATATATATATATATATATAATATATATATATATATATATATATATATATATAATAGTTAAACACAGACCGTGCATGGAACAAGGAACTCTTCTGGGAAATTACATCCACTATAGTTCGAATAAGTAATGATAAATGACAAATACTATAGTTTTTTTTTTTAAAAGAAAAAACTATAGTATTTGTCACTTATCATTACTTATTCGAACTATAGTGTGGTGTAATTTCCCAGAAGAGTTCCTTGTTCCATGCACGGTCTGTGTTTAACATATAAGTTTCTCAGGGGACCATTCTGAGTTTGTGTGTATATAATATATATATATATATATATATTATATATATCTTATATATATACACACAATGTGTATGTGTGTGTGCGTGTGTGTATAGAGGCATGAGTACACAAGCTAAATTTAATGAAAACTAAGAGGATCTGATTCCACAAGTTTCCTAACAACGTGTGACGTCATCAACGTAAACAAGGTCCCACATGGCATGTCTGGTTCATGTCGATTTTTGTTTTGCAACTGTAAAGATTCATGCATGATGGAAGCGGTGTGAAAACATTGCAAGAAACCTGTTTTTACTGCTTGTCTCATAGACGAAAGAAGTGCTGTTACCTACTGCATATATGAGAGGGTAAACGATATGTTTGAAGTAGGACAGATTTTATATAGTGTGTGTGTGTATGTATATATATATATATATATATATATATATAATATATATATATATATATATATATATATTACATGATGGTTCGAGAGACAGTTCAAGATAGACCTATGGTCGTCCTTTCTGCAACATTTTGCCTCACTTGTGGGATTTGGTGGAGAAGAGAGTTGGTTTCCCTTCTCCTGTTCTCGTAGCCAGCTACGTTTGGATAACCAAGTGGTTACGACGCCGGCTGCAGATCTGAAGGAGAAGGGTCGAGTCTTTGTTCGAACTTTGTGACTTGAGATTTCAGTGATAAAGGTGTTTCCGCTGAAGGGTCTTCCTTAACGGGGTCGTGGTTCGGATTCCACGCCAAGCTGCAGGTAGGTCCCCCTAGATAGGGTAATAATAAACATGACCTTTGTCCGAATGAACGATTCGCGTGGGTGTATTAATAATAATGTTTGGGGTTGTTTGACCTTTGTAACGGCAAAGATCATATAATACATGTGTGTATTATTAAGTCGACATCACTTGAACACAAAAGATGGTAACCCATTCAACCACTGAACAGCCCCAACATCGCATCGCTTAACTTCACTGCCCCAACGGGAAACGGTGTTGCGACGTGGCTTCATTCAGGCAGAACTACAAAAAGGTATATACGAGTGTGTGTGTGTATATGTGTGTGTGTGTGTATATATATATATATATATTACTGAGAGCGACCTTCTGACCTTCGCCGGAGAGACGGAGATGGGAGAGGAAGTGGTTAATTTAAGTAACTTAAACGGCTTCTGAGAAACCTGTAAAATTGAAATATTTGTTTTCCCCCTCAAGATGCTACTTTAATCCTTTGGTGTACTTTTCTCGACATATTAATCCACTTTAGATGAAGACATCATGAAAATATGATGTAAATTTATCAAACAAAAAATGGCTCTGGATTTATATTAACTCGTTACGCGACAAGAGTAAACTTGCGATGTTAGTAGTGGCGTAGCAATAGGGTGGCGGCGTTGGTGGCAAAATGCCACAGGCCCAGGGGCCCGAAAAGCTTAGTTTATTATTCTTCAAAATTTAGAAAAAACGAAAGTAAAGAAATATTTTTGTTATATATTTTGTTTTTTCTATTCGCAGCAACTCCACGAAAGAAAGTAAACCATTTTGCGGAGGTGAAAGGAAGAAAGGAAAATTTTTAAAGATATTTTTTCATATTATCTTCATAAATTTCATGTAAATCTGTCTCAAACTCTTCTATGTTTAATTTGCTAATACTGATTTCGTATATTTTGAAATATATATACTCCATTTCGCTGAATTTTTCTCTTCACATTAAAAAATCTAACCTTCTTGCTCATTCATTATATTGGATTAATTAGACAGAGAAACTTAATAGGCTTTACATTTTGGTTCCAAATTAACCATAAACGTTGTTGGTTTGGGGGAGGATCCCCCTCCCCCCAAACCAACACCGTAAAGTTTCAAATTTCACTGATGGGCCCCCCTCCGAGGGGGGCCCATCAGGGAAATTTTGTCACGGGCCCTTCCACTTCTAGCTACGCCAGAAGTGTGTTGTAGTTCTGCCATTTATTTCCAGGTAAACATAATTAGCTAATTTGTTTTTCCTTCGTGTCATTTGAATAAATTTATTTATCCTTTATGCCTTCAAATGACCTTCGTTTCAATACATGTCACTTACTGACTATAAATTTCAATGTAGTTCTTAATTTTGTTTAAGTATTTCACGTAAAAAGTGATAAACATGTAGCAATCATCCACTCAAGATTTAAGTTACACATTGGAGTATTCTGTGAGTTTGTGACAGAAACAAAATTTTAACTAACTGATTAACTGATATACAGTATGACAAATCTTTTATTTGGTTAAGTTTAAAATTGTCGTAAACAAGATTTTATTTTATATATATATATATATATTATATATTATATATAATTATATATATATATATATATGTATATGGGATTGACCTCAGAATGGTCCTCTGAGATTTTTTCATGATACACTGAATCATTTCACTGATTGCCAGGGCCGCCGAGAGGGCGGGGATGCCGGGTTAAATCCCCGGAGCCCGGACCTCTAGGGGGCCCGGAGAGAGGGGGGAATAAAATTTAAAAATATTAATAAAGCAAATGATTAAATAACAGAGAGGAAATATAAATAATGAACATTCATTTTATAGAGATTAGCATACTGTATGTTTTAAATAGTGACTTGGATATATAATCAGTTTGCTTGTTATGTACACAAAAAACATTCATAATAAAATACTGAGTAAACAGGGGGGCCCATATACCAATACCCGGGGCCCGTGGCAGCTCTCGCCGGTCCTGCTGATTGCTTATATTGAGGTTCTGGATATAGTAGGCTAGGTGTAGCTGTAACTCCTAGATCCTGTTCCAAAGCTGGATCCTATCTGCTTTGCAGATAGCTGGTGAGGGAAGCTATATTTCTGGGGCCTCTTTGCGAGTGACCCGTTGCCCACGTCGGGCTAACATCATGTAAAAGAAAAACTATAGTGCTTGTCATTTACCATTACACAGAAAAGTTCCTTGTGCCATGCACGGTCTGTGTGTATCATAATATTATATATATATATATATATATATATATATATAAGCAAAGAACCACAGGGAAAAGGAAAAGAGAGACACGAAGTCCGAGCGCTTTCGTGATATATTCACATCTTCGGGAACAAGAAAGAAATTTCTTTCTCCTTGAAGATATGAATATATCACGAAAGCGCTCGGACTTCGTGTTTCCTTTTCCTTTTCCCTGTGTTCTTTGCTTATTAAAAAGATCACGTGTTGCTTTTTGTGATTTCTTTGCATATATTATATATATATATATATAATATATATATTATAATTGTTGTTTATATAATTACCTCCAATAGATTTCATTGACGTGGGTCATCTTTATTTCAAATTAAAATGCTTCCCTTCTGAAACGTTTTCTTTCATTCTTTACCTCTTTGAAAAGGGTGACTCATTAATTTGTGTATTTCGTGTATTAACGCGATTATTTATTCTCTGTCTCTTTTACTAGTACATACAGTGCCGTCTCCAACTTTTGGGGGCCCTACGCGAAAATATCTTTGGGGCCCCTAATATATATATAGGCTACAGTTCCGTATTGCCCCCCCCCCCACATTTTTTTTATTAAAAAATAGTTTCTTATGTATATTTTATTAAAAAATTGGTGCTTTTTGTTAGTAAAAAACAACCATGGTTTTCTACTTCTGATAAAAATATTCAATATGGTGAGAAAATATTGGTTTGTAATAAATTTAAAAAGTACACTTAACTTTTTTATCCTTTACATTAGTCCTTATGGCTCCGGCTACCCAGGCAAGGTGGGCACATATTATTACATTATCATTTGTATAATTTAGGTCTCGGGGGTACGGGGGTGGAGCCCCCGTAAAGATCACGCATCACAAATTGATCGGTATAGGGTTTTTGGTGGATCTGGTGTAGTTGTCGAAATCGACGAAGCCAAAATTGGAAAAAGAAAATATAATAAAGGTCGCCGTGTTGATGGAGCATGGATTTTCGGAATGGTAGAAATCGCAGTCGGCGAAATAGAAAGGCGTGGTGGCGAATTTAGAGTCGAAATATGTCCAGATAATAGACGAGATGCTGATACTTTATCACCAATTATCCAAAAACATATTGAAGTTGGTACAATAATATGTTCTGATCAATGCGTGTATTATCGTCTCACTGACTTTGGTTTCGAACATTTTACAGTGAACCATACCCAAGAATTCATTAATAGTGAGACTGGTGCCAACACACAGACTATAGAATCACTTTGGCGATTGCTTAAGCGCAAGTTATCACCTGGTATTCGAAAAACCAACATCGATATGCATATTTGCGAATTTTTGTGGCGCCGTCATGCTACAATCAACAATTTGGACCCTTTTGAATTTTTAATATTTTGTATCAAAATAATTTATAATCCTAATGTTCAATAAAATCATATTTTGCGTGGGGCAATACGGAACTGGCCCATATATATATATATATATATATATATATATATATATATATATGTTAAACACAGACCGTGCATGGAACAAGGAACTCTTCTGGGAAAAATTAAATCCACTATAGTGGATTTAATTTTCCCAGAAGAGTTCCTTGTTCCATGCACGGTCTGTGTTTAACATATAATTGTCTCAGGGAACCATTCTGAATTTGTGTATATATATATTATATATATATATATATATTTCGCACAATAAAATGGTTTATATACAATTAAATATACAAAAATCTCATAAGTTTATTTAGATAGATACAGTATATATCACATACATTCAAAACCTTTCTCTCCTGGCTTTTTTTATTACAAATTCATCAATAATATCATCATAAGACAGCTTCCGGCCTACCTCCCGATTAATGCTCATGATGGCAAGCCCACTAAGACGTTCTTGTGCCATTGTTGACCTGAGGTACGTTTTAATTAGCTTCAACTTGGAGAAGCTCCTTTCAGCTGTGGCTACGGTCACTGGAAGAGTGACTGCAATTCTGAGAGCAATTCATAGGTTTGGATATAGCACTATCAGCTGCTTCTCGTGTATGTAAGTCAGCAATTCCAGTGCAGTCATCTTCTGAGATGGCAGAGCTGATGGCACACATTAAGCGTTTGTTTACATTTTAATTTTTATGATTTTAACAGAAAAAAAAATTGCTAGATTTTATATGGAAATAAAATAAATGGTGCTGCAAGGGTTTCAAAAAATAAAAATTTGGCCCATTTTTTTATTTCTGTCAATCATTCAATAATTAATCTTTTTATACCTCTCGCTGGGGGCTCTCCCGCCTCGCGGGGCCCCATGCCCTACTCAGCAGTAGGGCATGGTTAATTAATCATTTTTAGGAAAAAGTGATGAGTGATGAAATTTTCTAATTAATCAATGATTAACTGATTAAAAATTAAATACTTCTGAAAAGAGTAAGAAAGAGCTTTATTGTTTCTGTTGCGTGAGATAAGACCGAAGAAAACATTTTGCTCAAACATTTAATTTGCTTTGTGAATTGAACTGAATTGAACTGAATAACCTTTATTAATAAAAAAAAAAAATACAATCGTTTCGATTTACAATGACATGAATAATTTTGAAACTCGACTATTTATTTAATTTAATTTGGCCCTTAAGCTTTAGGCTTTACTGGGCTCTTATTAAAAATAAACAGCTAGTTGTTATTAATTAATGATAAATAAATAAATAAGTAAATAAGTATTATTAATAGTTAAAACATGTATTAATCTTAAATTATCACTAATGACATGACAAATACAAGATCACCATTGAAGGCACTATACCAATACCATACAAAGAAACCAGTATTATACATGAGAGATAAGACCTATATAATCCCAAGAAATGTGTTTTTAATATTAGCTTACACACGAGAAATTAATAATTAGTAAACAATAGTAATGGACATTAACCTTAGATTTTTGTTAGTATGCCATTATTAATCGGGATTTCAACTTGGTTTTAAACAAATTTACATTCACAATATTTTTATATCGGCATTTAAATCATTCCATTGTTTCAAGCCAATGAAAATGGGTAGTTTTTGAGATGAAGACAATCTAAATTGAGGTATAACAAGCTTTGATCTGTTTCTGGTCTGATACGAGTGGATTTCTTGATGAGTTACAAAATATCTATTTACCCATTGCAAATTAATGATTTTGTTCTTACACTTGTAAATAAAAATAAAATGAGCCAGTTTGGTTATATCATTGAGCTTTAGTAGGTTTATCTCTTTAAATAATGCAATAGCGTGATCAAGGAAATCAGCATCAGATAATAACTTTATTGCTCGTTTTTGGATGACAAAGATACCATTTAATCTTAATGCTTTGTTAGCGGAGTTTCCCCAAACAAGGGTGCAGTACGTTATATAAGGAAGAACAAGAGTATGATAAAGAGTCAATAAAACTTGTTTAGGGACTACATTTCTAAGTTTAAACATTATAGCAACTCTCCTTGAAATCTTTTTCGCGATATAATTTACATGATCGCTCCATTGCAAATTCTTATCTACTGTAGCATTACACCAAGAAATTTTGTTACAGTACACTCCTTTATAGCGATTCCATTAACATTAAGTTCATGAAGATATACATTTCTTTTATTAGTAAAAATCATGAATTTTTTTTTACTGATATTTAGGAAGAGTTTATTGGTGGTCAACCATTTCATTACACTGATGAATTCTGAATTAAATACGGGGTGTCCCATTCGAAATGAAGCAACTTTGAAACTCTGTAATTTTTAAAGTATTAATGTGAGAATGTTGAAACTTTGTCAGTTACTACACCATATGGATAAGTTTTTGTCATAATTTTTTGTTTGTTTCAGATTGAATTATGTTTACCCCACAAGAAAAAGCGAAATGTGTCTTATGGATGGCTGAGTTGAAGTCCCCTACTCTGGTGCAACGGCGATTCCGTACAACCTTTCTAAAGGAACACTCTGGAGAGCGAACAAGATCGGAAGAAGATGTTGAACGAATACGCGGCGCCTTTGGTAGTAGCCCGAGAAAGTCCATCCGTCGTGCCAGCGTGGAAGGTCATTTATATATAATAAAAATAACAGTGGACCCAGAACTGAGCCTGTGGCACACCATGTTTGACAAGCGCTTTAGTTGAGCAAAACTTGTTTACTGATATAAAATGATATCTATTGGACAAATAACTTTTAAACCAATCACTGACTGCTCCTCTAAAGCCGTAACAATATATTTATTAAGTAGAATATTATGGTCTATTACATCAAACGCCTTACTCAAATCCATAAATATTGATATCATTATTTCTTTGTTCTCTTTAGCTATATTTGCAATTTCCATAAGATTTAAAATAGCCATTTCCGTTGTTTTATTATTACGGAAGCCATATTGATTTGGAGATAATAAATTGTAGGATTCTAAATATCGCTGCATTCTACTTTTTACAATTTTTTCAAAAACTTTGCTGAACACAGATCATGAACACACCGGCCTGTAATTTGTTGCTAGTGTAGGATCACCCCCTTTAGAAAGGGATGTTATACAACCAGTTTTTAGCATTGATAGGAATATTCCTTTGGAAATACTTTGATTGATAATTTTAGCCAAAGTTACAGATATCTTATCTTTAACAAGTTTCAATATAGGTACAGGAATGTTATGAATGTTATTTTTTGTAATTTTTAATTTACCAATAATATTCCGGACCTCAGTAGAGGTAGCAGGAACAAAAGAAAATGAATTTAGTGGCCTGGGTGACATATATTCTAGAGGTGAGTGATCATTATTTAGTAATTGTGAGCGAAGCTTATCCGCTATTGAAGTAAAATGTGCATTTAAAGAGTCTGCAATAGCAGTATCATCAGTAATTTCTTTATTATCAACATTTAATTTCTCTATTGAATTTTTCTTAATTTGCTTTCCGAGAAGACTGTTTATGGTTGTCCAAATCTTTTTCATGTTTCCTTTATGTTTAGAAAATTGATTGTTATAATAGTTATATTTTGCAATTTTGATTATTTTAGTTAATTTGTTTCTGTATTGAGTATATTGTGTTTTAGGAATTTTGCTCTGTAATTGTAATTTGAATAATTTATCTCTGTTCTTTATTGAAGTGATAATTCCTGGAGTGATCCATGGATTTGCGACACTTTTAGGCGAAACCGTTTTTCTTCTTAAAGGAAAGCAAATATTAAAAATATGGAATAAGGTGTCATAGAAGAACTGAAACATATGATCTGGGTCATTTAAAGGTTCATCACAGTCAAATCGAGTATTTTCTACAGCCCCAATAAATTTTCTTTTGTTAACCTCTGAGAATATTCTGTAATCAATAGTTGTTTTGTCC
Organism: Bathynomus jamesi; assembly: GCA_023014485.1. Classification (NCBI taxonomy): domain Eukaryota; kingdom Metazoa; phylum Arthropoda; class Malacostraca; order Isopoda; family Cirolanidae; genus Bathynomus; species Bathynomus jamesi. The sequence continues at coordinate 1,551,701 of JAJOZX010000209.1, read as the reverse complement.
GCAACCTGAACAACGTTACTGAATATAGCGTAAGTAGGAAAATGATCAGTGATGTTTGTGATTATGCGCCATAATTGCAGACTCGAGTGGGTTTGGTAATAGTATGACTAAGATAGAAAGAATCCATTAAGTTTAAAAATTTATGAGAGATCGCTTCAGATTGCAAATTGATGTTGAAGTCATCCGCAACTATGGCATCCAATTTATGGAAGTTCATAACATGTTATCTAAGTGAATTAAAAAGCTATTGATATTAGTATTAGGTGGTCTATATACAGGGTGTACATAAAGTCAGGATCTATTTTTGTGAAATAATTATTTTTTTCTATTTTTCTTTTCAGAAGCCCTTAGAATGAATACAGAAGAGCGTGTGGCAATAGTAATTTGGCGAATCGAGGGAAAGAAATACAATGACATCAGAGAGAAGTTTAGAAGGAGATTTCACAAGCCGGGGCCAATAGACAAGACAATACGAAAATTGGTGAACAAATTTAAACGAACGGGATCTGTAAATGATGAAGCAAGATCAGGACGACCGTGTATGTCAGATCTTACCGTGAATGCAGTACGCGGAATTATCACTGAGGAGCCACGTACGTCCGTTCGTGCTGCATCACACAGACTCGGCCTCCCGACGTCATCTGTGCACAAAATTCTGAAAGTTAATTTGCAGAAGAAAAGCTATCATTTGCAGGTTTTACATGATTTACATGAGGAAAATTTCCCTCGACGAAGTGCTGTGTGTGCTGATCTCGTAGAACAAATCTGGAGTGATAATTTAATGGACAACATTCTCTTTAGTGATGAAGCCACTTTCCATACGTGTGGAAAAGTAAATCGCCATAACTGTCGAATTTGGGCAGATGAAAGACCGAATGATTTCGTCCAAAATTGGGAAAGACTCACCTAAAGTTAATGTCTGGATGGGTTTAACAAAATCTAAGGTTTATGGTCCTTTTTTCTTTGCTGAAGCTACAGTTACGGGGCTTATTTATCTGGACATGTTGCAGCAATTCCTTGAACCTCAGCTGATTGGGGATAGGATTGTTAGTACCGTCGTCTATCAACATGATGGTGCTCCTTGTCACTATGCCAAAATTGTTCAGGATTATCTAAATGGACGTTTTCCAAATCGCTGGATCGGACGCGGAAGCAACAGACCTTGCCACCTTGGCCAGCGAGATCACCAGATTTAACCCCTTTAGATTTCTTTGCATGGGGCTTTATCAAATCGCACGTCTATCAGACGAAGATTACGAGTCTTGAAAACTTACGTACACGTATACGAACTGCTGCAGATAACATAACCCCGCAAATGCTCCAGAATGTATTTAGAAATGCTGCGGAACGATTTGAGCTGTGCAGGGATACTGATGGGCGTCACGTCGAATCCTACTCTTAATTATTTAATAAATGTTACCACTTTATCATTTTATGATTGAATTCCATATAATTTCCAAGTGCTTCACAAAAATAGATCCTGACTTTATGTACACCCTGTATTGCATGGACAAAATATACATTACTTTTGTCTTTTATATTAACAATCAGGTTTTCATTGTCACTATTACATACAGAAAATACTTAGAGTCGTAAATTTGATGCACATACACAGAGATACCCCCACCAGTCTGACCATCTCTTACAGTATGATAAGAAACGTAATTATCTATATTATACAGGATTTTAATACTACTATTTAACCAGGTTTCCGTGAGAATTATAACACTAAATTTGACCGTAGAAGTTTTCAAAAGGGCCAATAAGTAGTTATAGTTCCTAGGTAAGCTTTGATTGTTTAGATTTAGCACTGAAAGATTTTTATACATATCGTTTTTGTAATACAAAGACATTAAACTCATCCATCGATGAAACCATGCAATTGCCTATACCAGATTCCTGTTCTAGATTCTCTAAGCTGGATATAGAATTTTTTGATAATGAATTGAAATGATTAATATCGGCACATATACTTTGAAAGTTTTTATTGATGAAAGCCATTTAACTGATGAGATTGTATGCGGAGTTATTCGCAGGCCTCCTTTATGCCCACTGTCGGCTGGCGTTTTCGTAGTTCTCATAGCTTCGAATATTTTTTCACTAACAAGGTGAACTCCTTTGACCGAAGTATTCCACGTTGGAGGAGTCTCGCTTTCTTTAATAATTAACTTCGCTCCAAGGAAGTAGGCAACTTTCTCGAGTCTCGCTTTCTTTAATAATTAACTTCGCTCCAAGGAAGTAGGCAACTTTCTCGAGTCTCCTCGCTTCTATGAGATTAGGGAGCTTTTCTTTACGAATTTTATGTGTTTCCTCACATACGTCATCATTGACCAAGATTTTTGATCCTTTCAGCTTTCTTCTGTTTTTTAGGATTAAATCTCTGTGAGTTTCATCCTCACATATTACTTTTATAGCTGAAGTGGGCGTTTTAGATTCAGTCGTGTCTTTAACTCTAGAATTTGTCTTTTGTGGTGGAATTTGTTTTTTTAATCTCAAAGCACTTTTGATCTTAATATTCCCCAAACTCAGTCTATCTTTTATTATGTCCTCCACCTTTTTCTTCGTTTCACCGTTTGTTTCTCTATTCATTTCAGATACCCCAATCATGATTAAGTTATTGGCACGTGAATTATATTATCGTCTAAGTTGTTTAATTTATTCCTAATTGAATCATGCTCGTTTTTTATCATCTCCATGCTACGATTATTTTTAGTAAGCGAGTTTAGACTAGAGTTAAGATCGTTTATCTCATCGTGTGCATACTGAATGCTCTTTTCAAGCTCTATATTTCTATATTTCAGTTTTGCATTGTGCCTCTTTAACAATTCGTTATTATGTTGCGCAACTTTTATTACTGCCTCAAGGTCTTTGATTACACTATTACTTTTGTGTACTAAGTCAAAGAGGCAATGGGCGAATTAGACATGGGCATGGGCGAATTAGACAGTTTATAGGTACATGCAAAAAGGTGCCAAATTCAAATGATACATTAGAAAATTTAAGGTAAATTTGTACTGAAATTATAAAGAAAATTAATCATTTCCCATCATTTTCTAAAAATATTTTTTGATTAATTAATGATTAAATCCGAAACAATAATTAACTGATTAATCAGAACTATGCCCTATTCAGCAATGATGTAGTTGAGACTACTATGGCCGAGACCATATATATATATATATATATATATATATATATGCAGTAAAATCACAAACTAACACGTGATCTTATTAATAAGCAAACAACCACAGGGAAAAAGCAAAAAAGAAACACGAATTCCGTGTTTCTTTTTCCTTTTTCCCTGTGGTTGTTTGCTTATATATATATATTATATATATATATATAATATATATTATATATATATATATATATATATATAGACACACACACGTGTGTGTGTGTGTGTGTGTGTGTGTGTGGCGCATTTTATTTCATTTTTCAAACAATATTTTAAAATTTTGCGTATAAGAAACGTTGGAGAGATGTTTTCCTGAACAAGTGTTACAATACAGTACATATAAGAGTATTTACTAAATGCAATATCTGCCATTACTAAATGGAACTAGGAAAGTTTTTGTACATTGTATTCACACTATTTATTAAGTGAATCGGGGAACTTCTTGCAAATAAGGTAAAGTGATATACTGAAATTAAGGGCACAGCCTCACCAATCCTGCAATGATCGGATAAGCTGGATTCTCTAATCCCTCATTTAACATCACGATTTAAGAGCAACCCAACGAGGCAGTCAAGTAATTTAAAAGGCAACTTTGAACTCAGCTCTTTTGGATCGGTGGACAAAATGTCTGCTAGAAAACCCAAGCGTAGTCAGCCATTTCATGTTTTGTTTTAGGGTTGTTGAACCTCTTTCGTAAAAACAACGATCATATGTCGGAGGAGACATACGTGGGATCCGAAACATGTGGGATCCGAAGCACGGGTTACTACTTCAACTGGACGCAAAGGACGGCCACCCATCCAACTACTACTCAGACCCAGTGTCGCTTAACTTCGCTGACCTAGGGGAAGCGGTAGTAATTTCTTGGGTGATGGAGTTGCATCCTGGGATTTAGGAGTTAAATCCTTATTTAATGGTGTCCACATTATTACGTACCACTTTTACTATATTTCTTTATATGCGACCATATCCGACACTCCACCCCTATCTACATTTATTTGATGGCCTACATCTCATATAATCATAGTCTTACAGCTCCGGACCAAAAGTTATTAATCTTCTGTTGTGTACCAACAAAATGGGTGGACAAAAGAGTGAATTTTTGTGTATTTTAAAAGCTCGATATTTAATTTCGTAATTAACGAGATACATTGGTTTTGTAATATATACTAATTAAAGGTATTACCTTGGGTTACTGAATATATCATTTTAATTTCTTAAGTTCAAATTTACTAACGAGGCCCGAACAGCATGGTGGTATTGGCGCTTTAAAAAATCTTAGTTTTCGCTCTTTCTTAATTAAACTACTTATTTCTTATCCTATGTCCGTGAGATGATGTTTTTCCTTATTAAATTTACTGTCGGATGATACCCATTACGACTCTCGACGTGAATTCCATTCTTTTCGGTTATTAAGCTTGTCAAACCTGAGACGACGATAGGTTGTTTTTTACACCCAGTTTTTACATCTGGCTACGTAGATACGTCTTCAAACGGCGAAGAGCACTAAATGAGCGTTCAGCAGTGGTGGTAGAGACTGGCATGGTCAGCAGTGTGTGGAGGATAGCGTGGATGTTGGGATAGAATCCAGCTGTGGCAACGACACTCTCCTATACAGTGGAGAGCATCTGGTTGCTGGTAATGTCTACGAGGTGTCTCCAAATGTCAAGTTCTGTGTCTGCTGTTACGGGAGATGGAAGCAGAGGCGTGTATTCGGCATTTATATCAGCCATATGTCATCAGTCAATTTGTCATTGAAGGTGGGGGGAAGGTACCGAGCGCAGAGGAGAGACATTGGTTTGCACAGTCGGTCGTCCACTTGGGTGATGAAATGGTCAAGGAAGGGAATATAGGTGTTCAGCCTCCAGTATTCCTTGGGGTCAACGGCTGGAGGGTTTGAGCGATGTGTCTGTCGTCTTGCTGTTGGGGAAGCCCTAGGAGCCACGTCGATACAGTTGGCAAAGTCACATGGTGTCGTAAAAGGCTGCATCTTGTTGCTTCTTTTGGAGGAGGCTGACTAGTATTTGGGCTTGTTGGGATGCACGCACGAGGTCACAGTCCCTAGTCTGAAGCACTTTGCACAGTGTCATCAAATACTTCAGGAGGTAGATGATGAAGTCGAAGGAGAGAATGGAGTGAAAATATGATGATGCGTCGTGGCTGGTCTTCTCCTCACTCAGATGATATAATGTGTCGATGATGGCAGGGAAACACGTGATGACCTGGTCAACAGCTTCAAGTTTCGTTGAGTCCACCGTGTCTTACAGAACTTTCTCAGTTGAGAAGCATCTGTGGCAGCAGCATGGGTGATGTAAACTTGGAGACGTTGAGGTGAGGTGGTGATGAAGTCGAGATGCTGACCGACTGTATTAAAAATTACCAACGATAATCAACTTCAGTAATAAATCTAACTTTAAATAAAAACCTACAAGTTACTAGTGGTGCAGTACCGTCGCCGAGATTTGGCATCTTCTTCAACAGTTTAAGGCTTTATACCACTTGGTGAAAGTGATGCCTTTTCACTCGATAAAAAAGTTTCTATTACGCTTTTAAGTTATTAAAGCGTTAGTAAAGAAGGAATATTGTTTATAGCAATGAAATGAGACAAAAAATAGGTTTTTGTTACGTTTTGTTACGTTTTAAAAGTAATTTGTATTATTCTTTCAGTTATTAATTTATGCAAGACGTTTTTAATTGTCAGTTTTGTGGCACGCTGTGGGAACCATTATTGTTAATTTCATTTTATATTAGTCTTTCTTTTTTTTAAATTAAATAAGTCCCAGTTAGACGACATTTTGAAGACGCAAAGTATGTTTTAATTATCGAAATTTTAAAGTACTCAGAATATATGATTCGTATAGTGTATATATACACACGTCACACACATGTTGGTTTGACAGATTTTCTTTATTATTCCATCACTGAGTATACTATACTTTAAATCAGAGAGAATTGGTAAAATCAAGTCAGAAGAATATTGGATTTATAAAATTCTGAACTTCTTTATCAAACCCATTAGTAACAAAATTATCACCCGACTTAACCCCTATGGATTTTTATCTATGGAGGCATGTTAAAACAGTTACGTACCCTGATAAACCCAAAGATATGGCACAACTGATGCCCTAATGGAATTTAAACGTCGAATACGAATTGTAGCGACGAATGATGATCATCATGTGAAAATATTCTAAACTTAATTGGACAGTTTGAAAATATAAACAAAAAAAAAAAATAAATAAATAAATAAATAAATATATATATATATATATATATATATATATAGTTGTTGTTGTAAAGTCACGGAAGGGGTTTTAAAAATAAATAACTTCTTAATTATTCCAAATAGAGCAAAAGCGCAAATATCATGAAAATGTATGACTTAAAGTTTTTCACACTTCACACCCCAGCACTTTACGCTTCATATCCGCACATATCACACCGGCACAATGCAGCGTTTGAATTTTTTTTTCAGATAGATGTACCCAACTTAACCTCTCTATAGTTTCATCTAAAGAAAAGGTAAACTGCATGTTGTGTTTAACCGAGCTGAAATCTGTTACAGCAAGTTCCGGACACAGTACAACAAAAATCTACCATCTCAACATGCAATAAGAGAATGGATGAAAATATTTAGAGAGACAGGTTCAGTGCATGACTGATCGTGTTCCGGGAGATGATCTATCAGTGAAGAAAGTACAGCATCTATTCGAGAAGCGTTTGAAAGAAGCCCAAAAAAGTCACTTACTTCACTTCTCGAGAAATGAACATCGCCGTCTCAACAGTTCGTAATATTTTAAAGGTGAAGTTACATCAACATCCCTACAAAATTAAAGTTGTTCAAGATGTAATGGAGGAGGATTACAATGCTAGACTTGAATTCTGCGAAGAATTCCTCGCGAGAATCAAAGAAGATTCTAACTTTTTGAACCAGTTAACATTTTCTTGTGAAGCAACATTTCATTTCAGTGGCAAAGTTAACCGCCACAATTGCCGTATTTGGGGAAATGAAAAACCACAGGAATTGTGACATCATCAGAGAGACTCTCCGAAGGTCAATGTGTGGTGTGCTTTAAGAAAATCCCAAGTCATCGGTCCGTTCTTTTATGAGGAAGCAACTGTGAACGGAGAGTGATATCTTGAAATGCTGTAAAACGTCTTCCTTCCACAACTGGCAGCCTCAGATCTTGTGAACCAAACAATTTTCCAGCATGACGGAGCCCCTTGCCACTATTCTCAGAACGTCAAGGAGTTTTTGAATGAAACATTCCCCGGAAAATGGATTGGGAGAGAAAGAGCACTCGCATGGCCGCCCCGATCACCCGACTTAACCCCCTTAGACTTTTTTTTATGAGGTCATGTCAAGAGCGTCGTTTACTCTACTCGGTCACAAGATTTGGCAGAACTGAAAGCACTTATCGAAACTGTAGTGCATCAAAATCACACGGCAAGAAATTGAGAATGTTTTCCAATTCCTACAGAATAGAATCGGACGCTGCATTGCCCAAGATGGAGGATATGTGCGGGTGTGAACTATGAAAAAATTTTAAGTCATAGATATCCATGAGATGTGCTATTTGTTGTATTTGGAATAATTAAAAGGTTATTTATTTTTAAAACTCCTTCCGGAATTTATAACCATCATATATATATATAATATATATATATATATATATATATATATACCTTTGGTTAAACCTTTGGTTAGCTTCCGCCCGAATTGTTCATTCTGACGAAGGTCAAGCTTTTCACTCCACCTTAGACCTACAGTTTAACGTGGAATCCGAACCACGCCCCATCAGCAGCCCAGCGTCTTAACCACTAGGCCACTTAGGGTACCCATTTATCTACCAACCACTTTCTTTATTGTGTGGAAGGATGAACAGCTGGGTTTCGCTGCGCGCCGGCTGCCGTCGGGTCTCGAACCCGGGGCCGATGGTTTCGTAGTCAGCGACGCTAACCACTACACCACCGAGGCGCCTTATATATATAATTATATATTATATATATATATATATATATATACAGGGTGTCCCATAAGTCCGGCATCATAGGAAAAATAATAAAAGAAGGCAAAACAAAAGCTTTTATTTACAGAACGTGCTCAATATGTCCACCATTGTTTTCACTACACAAATTCAGACGTGATACCCAGTCAGCAAGCACACGGTGAATGATGTCAGGAGTAATGGTGTTACATGCCCCAATAATGCGCTGCCGCAAATGTTCAACACTCCTAATTTTCTCTGCGTATACCAGCGCTTTCAAGTGGCCCCAGAGATAAAAAATCTAGTGGCGTGAGATCCGGGCTTCTAGCTGGCCATTCCACAGGCCCTCGACGTCCTATCCAATGACCAAGGAATTGTTGGTACAGGTATTCCCTTACTTGGGTGCTGTAATGTGCAGGAGCGCAGTCTTGCTGGAACCATGTTGGGAAATTTCCTTCTTCGTTCAAGGCACTGGGAAATGCTTCTTCCTTGAGCATACGTAGGTAGGTGCCTCCAGTGACTTGTTCATCGAAAAAGAGGGGCCTATGATGCGATCCTTCCAAATGCCACACCATACCATCACCCGAGATTCACCTTTTTCCTTTGAAGAGATATGCCAGTGAGGGTTGTTTTGAGACTAGTAGCGGGTGTTCTGTCGATTTACCTCACCATTTCCATAAAAAACAGCCTCGTCACTGAACAGAATGGTGGACGGGAAATTGGCATCCCGAACATAAATTATGGTTTGTAGAAATAGAAAAATATAAATTTCTCCTATGATGCCGGACTTATGGGACACCCTGTATATATATATATATATATATATATATATATATGAACTAAGGAACCTTCAGCACACCAACCTGAATAATTTCAAGAAGCAGTTGGACAGGTTCATATGTAAAGTCCTTGGCCAGCCATGCGTGACTGGCTACGAGGGCAGCAGGATAGCAGAAACCAATTCACTCCTCCACCAAATCCCGCAGATGAGCGGGATGTTGCAGAGGGCTCGACCTCAGGTCGATCCTGAACTGTCGTTCGAACCCTCTAAAAGTATCTATATATATATATATATATATATATATATATATATATATATGCAGATTTACGTATAGGGAAAGTAAGCACCTGCCAAGGGCGGAAAATTATGTCGTATTTCAACCTAAAAAGGGCAAAGAAAACAAAATAGAAAATAAATAAGTTATAAGCACTAACAAATTAAGTGGATTCACAAATAAGTTTTAAAATAAAAAAGAACAGCGGCTTCGAATAGCAAACTAGCGATATCAAATAGCACAACTATAAACCACTGTGGTGACAATTTCCCTGCGTAAGGGCGGTAAAATGCTAAATATATATCTCCCTAGCTGTATATTAGCTGTTAGTTAGGTATTAGTATAGTCAAAGAGGTTAGACAGCAATTTGTTGGATAATGAAATACTCAAAAGTTTGGAAACTGCTCACCGAATAAGAAAAGTGAACAGTAGTGAACTTTTCATAAGAAAGTCGCACATTTGAAAGACAGAAAGAAAGCTTTTGTGAAGTAAATGGTAAGGGACGATCTCAGAAATGAAGGGTTGGAGATCATCAAGAAGCTGCAAGACCATCATTTCCGTGTGTGTGTGTGTGTGTGTGTGTGCCCGTGTAGGCAACTGGGTATAAGTGAGTTCGAGTGTGTAATAATTCACAGATATAGTGGGGTAACTTTTTGTGAGGTAACACCTTTGGTATCTCAGAACATTAAAAAACTCGTATAAAAATTCTAGAGACGTTATTATAGTCGGATGAAAGATACGTTAGTCCTGATTAAGTTACGTTAGGTTGAGTGGTGAGTTAACAAAGTCACGTTCTGATTTCTTTTTTCTCTATTGATGGATCTCCATCTTTGTGAGTCACACGAATTAACCCTTTGAATGTTACGTAAGATAGCAATGTCGTACCGAGTCTCAAGCCATTCAGGTCTGAATTGGTGGCTGGAAAATATATTCGTTTGATACAGAATTATTCCTACCTTAAACTCAAACGAGACCGTACGAATACGGCAATAGTACTTTAAGGGTTAAGGGATGGTTAGGTTGTTAGGTTAGGTTAGGCTAGATTCGAGAATACCTCACTATTTAGTGACTTAACAGAAACGACCTTCGAACACTCGGTTGCATCCAGAACACTTATCACGCCCTTCTCAGTTCGATACCCCTAAGGTTAAATTAGATTTAATTAAGTTAAATTAATTAGCTGGTTAGATATATAGATTTAAAAAAGTCGGTACCTCACGTGTGTATGTGTGTGTGTGTGTGTGTGTGTGTGAGAGAGAGAGAGAGAGAGAGAGAGAGGAGAGAGATGAAGGAAGTAAAGTGAACGGAAAAATACGAATAAATATGAATTTGTACGAAATGAAAAAGGTGTGAAGCAGTTGAGTGAATAAATTCATTTGATCTCATATTACGAACCTTTACCTCCAGTTCATTCGTCGACTTTAAACACCACCACAACTCTTTAAGAAGTGAAATGGCGCATACATTATTTTATTACGATTATATCTATGAGTTATAAATCGCTGAACTGGAATTGCAGATTTGTTGGTTGTAATGCGAGTTGATATACAGGGTGTTCTAAAATTACCTAGTAAACTTTTTGTTCTAAAATTATCTCGTAAACTTTTATATGAACGTGATATCTTAACAAAAATTATGTGATATTTAACAACTTTATTTCAAATACAGCAACAATAAGAAAAACAACAATAATTGTTTATTTTAGATGTTCAAAGTGTCTTCCTTTAACTTGAACACATTGCTCACAACGTCCGACTACTGATCGACAAACATAAAAATTTACTTGATAATTTTAGAACACCCTGTATGTATATATATATATATATATATATATATATATATATATATATATATATATATATATATATATATTATAGATTAGAGTATCCCAACCACCACTGTTATATATAGTGAATGAAATTTTTTTACAACAAAATCGTCTGGCATCGACCAGATTATGATGACAACGTTTGACGTTATTTAACCTCCTTCGCAACGGCAAAGACCGAACCGCGGGTCGCTACATCATCCGAACGTTTATGATGGTCACTCATGGAACGAGTGAACAGACCCATCCATCACCGTTAAATCTCGCTGGTCGAACGGGAAGCGGTTTTCTACGTGGCCCGGACGTAACCTGGCACTGACCAGAATAAAAAAAAGGTGCCACTGTGCCACTGTAACAGAGGATTTTAGCACATTTTTTTTTATTTATTTTTAAAATTTGTAATACAAATGTCTTTATTCTTAATACGGTACATGACAATGATTGAAATGTAGCCCATAAATAATACATATAGCTACACATCTAAGTTAATTATGCCTGATGCGTTTTCTAACGTCTTTAGGGTATACTTATCTAAGCTTCTTAAAAGCGGTTTTCCAGAAAGCAATAAAAGTTTTACAGCATCAAATATATAGTCCCTAATTCAATACATTTAAAATGTTAATTTTTTATGCTTCACATTTTTTTCATTTTGATTTACCTTATGAGGGTACTTTTTGTAATTAGATTTGGGTATACATTATTCATTAGGGGTATAATTTTTAATTGCTTCCTATATGCATTATTCAAGTCAGTACGTGTTTTTTTTTAAAACTTTACTATAAAACAATCTAAGTATAGGACCGTTCTCTCATCTAAAATAATGAACTGGGAACTTCAGATAAAAAAAATGTTAATAGACACCAAATGACCAGTTTTAAATGAAAATGAACGTTAAAATATGAGTAAAGCTAAACTAAGTTGTTGAAAGCAGAATTTAATGATAGGAATAGCAACCCTGACCATATAATTTAGAGAAGTTTGTGTCAGAATATTTCGTCTTTTTCAAAATGTTCATTTCAGTTTATATTTTTTTCTCCTTGTCCAACCCGACAAACAAAGCAAAATAGTCTACACTTAAAATTAAACTGGAGTACATGTCGTTTTCTACACGCATTTTGATCAACAGTGTACGCCAAAAATAAATGGTAACAAAATACATAAATATACATTTATGAAAAAAAAAAACCAACTAACATGAAAACCAAACCAACTGGGTTGAAAGATTTCATGTAAATGGCCAGTTTTCACAATTTTCGTTCAAGGTTAATTCATACAAACCAAGTTAGCAAATCAGTAGGGAGAAATTTAACTCAATTAGAGGTAACTAAGGTTGTGTTCAATCGGTCCCGTAATTATGTCTCGTTTACATACGAAACACACATTTTAATAAGCGGCTATACGCGATTTTCCCTGCGGTCATTCGCGATGAATTTTGACGGGTTTTTGCTCTCTTTATGCACCCTTATTCCCTTATTTAGGGTCTCTCTCTCTCTCTCTCATAAGGTTTGTTTATGTTCGGGTGTATGTACTTTCTTTTTTTTCTCTCTCTCGCGTCTTTTTCCTATACAAGGCTTGTCCACTTCCTCTAAGGCCCTACAGTGCGTCATGGCCCTGTGCCAGGCACCACTAATTAGAAGATGTTATAAACACTTCGCATGCTGAATTATGAACTCTTAAATGATCGTTCCCAAGCTCTGTAACAGCGTCTACTTTGAAGCAACAAAAAGTATGTCCCTTTTATAAAATTTCCTTCACCCAAAGATTAAGAACAAAATTTTCAAACAAAAGAATTCATCGCAGACAATTGAGTTATTTTAACGATTACTGTAGAAATCTCGAAATGGGAAAATATTTAGATTTTTAGTATTCGCTTTTGTAAATGTGTATAAATGTCGTGTGTGTGTGTGTGTGTGTGTGGGTGTTCTATAAAAGTTTATTCCCTTGACAGATTCTCCTTCAGAAGGAATTATCCGTCACGCATTATAACGTTATAAATATTGACGACATGCACAGACTTTTGCAGAAAGTAAAGGTTTCACTGTTTTACAAAGCATCTCTCCGCTCATATATATATATATATGGGTTGGACAGAATAATGGAAACAGTCGCCTTTTCGCTGCTGTATTTTACTAAGCTGATATGTGAATGCATATGGTATTGAGAACATTTTATATTTTAATATGCTGCTACTGGTTTTTCCTGTTCTTGTAGAATAAATAAATAAAAATATGGAGCTTGGAAAAGTTGTTACTGACTGTGAAAGGGGCGTGGTAGAAGGAGCCCGTTTGGTTGGTGTCTCAGTATTAAAAGTCGCGTAATTGCCTTGTATCTCGAAGAACAGTTCCCAAGGTTATGAATAAATGGAAAGAAATGTAAAACCCTACGTGAAATAAGCAATACATTGAGCGTAAAACAACAGTGATACAATGTGACATATGATAATGTGACAATGACATTGTGACAGAAGAATATTATTACGAACTGTGAAGCATGAACCCAAAGTCTGCTGTTTCAAAACTTTGTTGAGAACTTGACAATAGTCGACAAAGACCAATTTCAGTCAAAACGATGTAATGGTAATTGTAGTAAAGCTCCTCATAACACCAACCATTGCAAAAAGTTCTAATGAAGTTAGGGAGAATAATGGGAACATTATTGTGTTTATGCGTTGTAGCTTTATCCATTTCTTTCCATGCATTCATAACCATGGGGACTATTCCTCGAGATGCAGAAACAGTCACATGACCTTTAATACTGAGACATCAACCAAACGGACTCTTACTATCATGCCCCTTTCACAATCAGTAACATTTTTTTTTCTAACCTCCATTTTTTTTATTTCTTCTGCAAGAGCAGGAAATACCAATATCGGCCCATTAAAATAGAAGATACTGTCAATGTTATATGCATTCACATATCAAGCTTAGTAAAGTATATAAAGCCATTAAAGTTATCAGAAAATACAGCATCAAAATACGAGTGTTCCACTCTATACATAATTCCACTAGAAGTGGAATACATTCTGTCCCACTCTCTTTTGGATGAAATCTCCATTTTAGGATATTTCAATGTTCACCACCACCACCTTTGTCTTTCTTCCCATTTCATTGACATCCCTGGTGAACTAGCTTACAATTTATCTATCCTGAATGACCTAGAGCAGAGTGTACAGCAACCTAATCGTATCCCCCATCGCCCATCGCCTTGGAGATAGACCCAACATTCTGCATTTATTTCTCACCTTCGTCCTTCATTTTAGTTGGTCAAACTTTTGTCTCCGTTGGATCCTCCCAAGCGGAGACGTCTTTGGCACTTTTAAAGGCCCTCAAGCAGTACTTATGTGATTTCCCCATGGAATGATTACTGCTTCCTGTGCTAGGGCCCCTCCGACTGCGCTGAGCGCATCACAGAGGTGATTCTCTCAGGCATGGAGGCGTATATTCTATATTCTTTTCTTACAAAAAAACATGGTTTAACTTGTTCTAATGCTATCCGCAACAGAGAGGAGGCTTTCAGAATGTGCCGTCGCCATCCAACTCCTGACTCTCACTAAGCTTATATTTCTGCCCGCAATCGTGTAAAATCTGTTCTTCGATTCGCCAAAAATTCCTTCATCCGACAAAAATGTGAAAATCTATCTAATTCTAATTCTTCTCGCTCTTTCTGGCACCAAGCTAAGAACCTCTCCAACAACATTACGTCTTCATTTTTCCTTCCTCTTTCCCATTCCGACGGCTCAGTTGCCGTCTCTTCTCCTGATAAAGATGAATTCTTCACTCAGACTTTCACCTTCAACTCAACCCTGGACAATTCCGGTGCTGTTCCTCTATCTCTTCCTCCCACTGACTTAATTATGTCTAAAATTGGAATCTCTCACAAAGATGTTTTTTTTTTGCCCTATCTGGGCTCAACTCTAGGAAGGTGTACGGTCCTAATGGAGTCCCACCTTACTGTTCTCAAGAACTGTGCTTTTGTGCTGACACCCTACTTAGGCAAACTCCTTCGTCTTTTTCTTTCATCTGGTACTTTCCCTTCCTGCTGGAAGTTCACTTTCATTCAGCTTGTCCCGAAAAAGAATGACCACTCTCAACCCTCCAACTATTGTCCAACTGCTTTGATTTCTTGCCTTTCTAAAGTTTTTTAATCTGTCCTTAATAGGAAGATTCTTAAAGATTTTTCTTCTCACAATTTTGTTTTCAGATCGTCAGTATGGGTTCCGCAAAAGACGCTCTACTGGCGATCTTCTTCCATATCTCTCTGACACTTGGACATCCTCCTTTCGGGATTTCGGCGAATTCTTTGCTATTGCGCTAAACACACCAAAAGTTTGTGAAAAACCCTTAATTCTCCTAAAGCTATTAATAGAAGTGTTCCTCGGGGCTCTGTTCTGTCACGCACTTTCTTCCTTTTATTTATCAATGATCTATTAGGTTGCACCTCCTGTCTTATCCATTCCTATGATGATGATTCCACTCTTCACTTCTCCACTCGCTTCATAAAGCGTCCCTCTCAACAGTTAATCCATGCTTCGCGTGGGACGGCTATAGTACACCTGACCTCTGATCTTTCTACTATCTCTGATTGTGGCAAAGAAAACCTTGTAGCTTTCAATGCCTCAAAAACCCAGTTCTTTCATCCGTCTACTCGTCACAGTCTACGAGATGACTAGCCCCTTACCTTCAACAATACACAACTCAATCCTTCCTCTTCTCTTAGCATTCTTGGCGTTTCCTATTCTCGTGATCTTTCTTGGAAAGATCATCTATACTCTCTTTCTAAAACAGCTTCTACAGTAAGAGGTTAAGTGTGCTGTCCCGGTTCCGCAATTTTTTCACCTTACTCAATTGCTGTCTCTGTACAAGGATCTTGTCCGCCCCTATATGGAGTACACTTTCCACGTGTGGGGTGGCTCAACCCACACACTCGTACTTGACCGGGTGGAATCAAAACATTTTCGTCTCATCAATTCCCCACCTCTTACTGACTGTCTTCAATTCCTCTCTCTTCACCGCAATGTTGCCTCACTCTCTCTTTACCATCGCTATTATAACGGACACTGCTCTTCTGAACTTTCTAACTGCATTGAGGAGAGCACACAGTACCAGACTATCGACACATTTTCATTCCTTTTCTGCCCAATTCTAACGCAAGGATTAATCGATATTTTCAATCTTTCATCTTCTCAAAGGGTGTACCGTGGAACAACTTTCCTCAGGCCATCTTTTCCCCTGTCTGTGACCTCTAATCTTTCAAATGCAAACGCAGAGTGTCCAGGCATCTCGAAAACTTTGGACCTTGATTTTGGCTCTCTTTCTCTAGTGGAGAACGTTTTTGCGAGCATTCGCCCTTGACCCCTCCTTTCTGCATTATATATAGGGTGGCCCAAAAGTAGGTACACAGTTTCATATGTTGATTTTTTAAATTCATTTTCCTTTCAGTGTAGATAATAATGGCTGGTAACCTGACTAATGACCAACGGAAGTGGGTGCTGAAACATTATTGAAAATCAGAAAACGCTGAAACTGTAGGAAGGGAGTGGAATGAAACGTTCGGGACCACAGCTCCAAGCAGACTATCAACTTATCGCATCCGCGATAAATTTGATGCCACGGGCTCAATTATAAATGCTCATAAATCTGGTCAACCCAGAAATGTGTACACAGAAGTGAACAAACAGTTAGTAGCAGAAGCATTCGTTCAAAGCCCTAAAAAGTCTACCAGGAGGGCATCGGGAGAACTCAACATCTCCCGAACATCTCTGCAGCAACTTATGGTGTCTGTGGGATTGAAACCTTATCGCCGTAGGTTGATTCATGGTTTATTGGAGGATGATCCGGACAGGCGGCTGCAGTTTTGCGAGATTATGCTCAATGAACTCTCGGAAAACCCCGCGATCGTAGATCAAATTGTATGGTCTGACGAAGCCACCTTCAAATTGTCAGGACATGTCAACAGACATGATTGAGTTTACTGGACTACCAAGAACACACACGTAACACTTAAGCAGCAGCTCAACCAGCCAGGTGTCACAGTTTGGGGTGCCATTGCAAGCTTTGGTGTCGTAGGTCCAGTTTTCTTTGACAGAACAGTCACAGGCGGCGCATACCTGGCGGTCCTTACGAACAACGTTATTCCGGAGTTAAAGCAGCGGCCAGATTTCCCTCAGTTGTACATTCCAACAAGATGGTGCGCCACTCCACTTCGCTTATGCAGTCCGTGATTATCTGGATAAAAATTTCCCAGGAAGATGGATAGGCCGCAGAGGCGCAATCGAGATACTTCCACGGTCACCGGACTTTACACCAATGGACTTTTACTTTTGGGGAGTCTCAAGGATAAAGTTTACAGTAGGAAACCGCGGAATGTTGGCAAATTGAAACGCTACATCACAGATGCGTTTACAGATCTTGATAAACAGAAAGTTTTGTGTCAAAAAGTTTGAAGAAGTGTGTCAGGCAGAGTCCAGGAATGTGTGAACAGCGATGGGTTTTAATTTGAACACCTGCGTGATTAACAGATGTTATGTGTAAAGTTTCCTTAAATAAATCATCAACTGTATACCTACTTTTGGGCCACCATATATATGAATTTCACAATTAAACACATGAAATGAATGAATGATGCAAACCCACAAGGAAAAAGATAAATTATTTCAAGGCATTTCGTGTATTCAGAAGTAACTCCCTGACGAGGTGTACTTCTGATTACACGAAAGGACTTGGAATCATTTTTCTTTTTCCTTGTGGGTTTGCATCATATATATATATATATATATATATATATATATATATATATATATGCGCGCCTTGGTGGTGTAGTGAATTGGCGCGCAGCAAACCCAGCTGCTTATCCTTCCATACAATAAAATTGGTTGGTATATAAATGGGTACCCTGGCTAGCCTAGTGATTAATTAGTTGGGCTGCTGATCTGAAGGCCGTAAGATCAAGTCCGGGCGAGAACGTTGTAATTTCTGATCCCCCGTGGGGGATTCCATGTTAAGCTGTAGGTCTAAGGTGGGGCAACAAGCTTGACCTTCGTCAGAATGAACAATTCGAGTAAAAGCAAAAGTAAGGTAACTGAAGATATATATATATATATATATATATATATATATATATATATATATATATATATATATATATATGTATGTTCTGTTTGAGTTTACAAATAAAGTTTATTTCCGTGTTGAGTTTACAGATATATAAAAATAAACAAATATTATTCTCAAATTATTATTCTTCTCTAAATTTCATTTCGTTACTTACATGTAAAGTTTTATTTCGTTTTGTGATATATATTATATATATATTATATATATATATATATATATAGATATATATTATATATATATATATATATATATATATATATATATATATATATATATATATATATATATATATATATATATATATATATATATATATATAAAACAATTATTATCTCTGTTTAGGGTAAACTAGATTAATTTAGTTCAAATTAAATAACAAGAAGGTAAGTTAGAAAATTAGGATCTTTCAATGGCGATATTCAATGAAGGAAAAACACGAGCAAATTCTCTCATATTGATAAAATAAAGAGAATATGTTGAAATAGAGGCATTCATACGGAAGGTTTGCGATTACAAATACTTTTGGTTTTTGGTCCAGTTTGCGTAGAGCAAGACTGAGGTAGTACTAATATGTGATTGTGATTGATACATCTAAACTCGTGCTGCCTTGAAGAGGAAACACAAATTTACGTTGCATCTTGCTCCTGGAGAATCATGCGCAAGTACTGATAATAACTGACGGTATCTGCAATACACACAAACGAAAACTGTGCGAAAACGAATACAAATTTGGATGTTCTTTGAAATGGGATAACACGGAGCATTGTTGCTTTCAGTGCTGATGAACTACGTACGAAGGCCTCATTAGTACATTGACCCCCTGTTTGCTTGGCAATGCTGCTGCGAATTGCTCGTACCCTGAAATGGGCGTATGGGTGAAATGATGCTCTATGTGAAAAAAATGTCAAAATTTCATTTCACGTCCACTTAAGCTGTACCTTAGAATGTCTTGGGCATTGATTAAGTGATATATATATATATATATATATTTATATATATATATATATATATATATATATATATATATATATATAGTCTGTGTTTAACATATATATATATATATATATATATATATATATATATATATATATATATATATATATATATATATATATATCACTTAATCAATGTCCATTTTTTTTTATTCCATTTGATAATGAAATACAGGGTATCTCAGAGGTCGCGTAGCATAGGCTTTATTCAGCCTTGCATTAAAAAATTATCCTATGGTGCGCGACTGCTGAACACCCTGTAGAATGTTGAATTTGTTATGTGATAACATAAAGCAGCATGTATGCCTGTATATATATATATAATATATATATATAATATATATAATTATATATATACTGTATATATATATATATATATATATATATGAATAGAAACGACATAAGTATTAAGGAACGTCTCTGCACACGAGGAGGAGAGATAACGAATAAATTCTACCCTATGTGGGAGAATTTCGATTTGTGATTAATTGAGGCCCGTAGCATAATGGTGCGCGTCCAACCGGCAATTGGAAGGCCCTGGGTTCGATTCCCTGGCGGTTCGCCTCATTTTTCATTTATTCGTTATCTCTCCTCCTCGTGTGCAGAGACGTTCCTTAATACTTATGTCGTTTCTATTCATTTATATACTGCGTGGTCATTGCAGTTATATATGCATATATATATATATATATATATATATATATTGTGTGTATGGGTGTGCGATTTCAAATTTTGATTACGACGATTACGACAGAGTCTTATTGTGTTTTATACACTGATGATAATATTATTATTAGAGAAATTTAAAGCCCGTCACCCCGTTCCATGTTTCCGATGTAGAAGCAGATTAAGAATTCAGGTGAAAATTAATCGGCAGCTGAATGAAGATTAGAGAAATCCAAACCGGTTATCAAGAGCCATCGGTATATCGGAGATATCCGAAGCCAAGGAATTTGATTTCTTTCGATATGTGTCCGCGTTAAAGAATAGACGAAATTTATTATTATTATTATTATTATTATTATTATTATTATTATTATTATTATTTAGAGATAAGGCTTTTGAGGAAGAATTCTTGACAAAGTGTCACGATGAAGAGTGATCGGTGAAGGTTTGATTTCGCAGAGGAAAAACTTAATTTCTTTTTTAAAAACACAAAGTAATTGGTACAATGTACTTTCCTCGTTTAAATTATTTATTTATGAAGTATAAAGTGATGATACTGGAATATATATATATATATATATATATATATATATATATATATATATATATATATATATAGCTAGAAGCTTCACAGCCAATCTATATATATATATATATATAATATATATATATATATATATATATATATATATATATAGCTAAGAAGCTTCACAGCCAAGATCAATGGGTGCAAAGAACTAAATTACTGGGAAAGGTTACGAGAACTAGACCTATATTCACTGGAAAGGAGAAGAGAGAGATACACCATTATTTACACTTGGAAAATAATGGAGAAACTAGTCCCTAATCTTACTCTGAATCCCATAACTCCCCAAACAACGATGGAAAGTAGAAGCGGTAGACTGTGTCGTATTCCCAAATTGAAGGCGAGACAGGGAACATCCTTAACCCTGAAAGAAAATAGTTTTGTAGTGAGAGGACCAAAACTGTTTAATCAGTTGCCCAAAGACCTAAGAAACACGAAGGGAGTTGCAGTGGAAATCTTCAAAAGAAGACTAGACGCCTGGCTCAGAACAATCCCCGATGAGCCGGGCGTACCTGGCTATGTGAGGTGGAGAGCGCAAGAATCCAACTCACTACTTCACCAGGCCAACTCGAGAGGAGGGGCGACAAGCTTGACCTTCGCGAAATGAGAAATCATCACGCGGAACCTTTGTAAGGTTGTAAGGTATATATAAAATTTAAATTAAAGTACCTGAAGTTAAAAGCAGAAACCGTAAAGAAGACTATCTTCTTCGTTCGGGCGGTAAGAGAAAGTAAAAGTGAAAGTAAAAGTGAAAATAAAAGATTTATTAAAAAAAAAACCGTTATGACTCAGGCAACTCAAAATGTCCTAAAATATTCCTAAAAACGAGCGATTTTGACAAACAAAATTTGGTCATAAAATCCAGCCGAAATGTCCTACTTTTTATAATGAAATTATCAGTATTTTTAATAATAGTGAAGGATTCGGTATTATCACACTGCAACAAAAAAAAATCACTGATTCTTTTCTGTTATAAATTAATATGAAGAAAATAGAAAGACGTTCATGAACTTAGCTCCATTTTACTCTTTATTATTCACTTGTAAATCTGAATTAGAAAAACAATACCACAATTACAAAGGATTTTTTAAAAACCTTAAAAAGACTTGATGAATACAGTTATAAGTTATCTCTACAAAGAATTTAATATTAGTCATTTGCATTTATAATTCTTCTTTGCGAGCATTTATTATCATAAATTTTCTTTTTAAAAATCTGTTCTATTGCCTTTAAGGGAAGTTAAAATATCGTGTGATGCTGATGTTTTCAATTCAATGATATTTCATTCATGTACGTAAGTAGTATGCCCGCAAAATGGGAGAGTGCAAATAAATTGCTATGCAAAATGATCAATGTTGCAAAGGGGTAGGGGAGAGGGGGGAGGGGTTATGCAACAAGGGGGAGTGGGGTTTATCCCCCATGTTACATGAAGGGAAGAGGGTGTTTCGGGGGATGGGGAGAATGACCCCCTCAAAGGGGGTAACCCTAACCTTTCCTGACCTAAGAAGGTAACCTAACCTAACCTAAGAAGGTAAGAGAGAGGAAGAGATGTTCACGCTGGCATGTCTCGGAGCATAATGAATTTCTTTACAGCCTTAGTTGGCTTAGAAGGTGTAATCAGCCAGGTGGCTTAGAAGGCTGAATGTATATATATGAAAGACAAAAAAAGATCGAATTTGCATTTTTTTATCTTTATATTTATGTCGGCGCGATGATATCCTTCAAGATATTCTCAGTATGTCGCTTCCTCGCTTCAACAAGGAAGTTTATACCATTTAATTAATCTGACTGCGAGGTTCCGGGACCACACTTTATACCCTTTGCCCAATTGTGTCCTCTCCCTCAGTCCGTTGAGAGAATGGAATGCCTTTCTCGGAAGGATTGTTGTGCGCAACCCCTTCATTTATGTGGTGCGCCCCTTTTTCCGATTGCACTTATTTCGTAAGCGCGTAGTTCGTTTATTTCAGGATGACTCTGCCTATCCACTCGGATGGCCTTTCAATTTTATACGCGTAGTTTCCTTCGGCTTACTTGAAGCCCACTTTGAATTTCAAACTTTCAATGTTAATTTACACTCAGCTTACAAGAGGCCTATTGCAAGGTAGCATAGAAACGACACACTCCCTCTTATAAAGTTTATTTAATTTCACTCCAATTAAGACATAAATTGAAAGAAATATACGGATGTGCGATTACAAATTTTGTTTAAAAAAATCAAATTCTTAATTTAAAGAAAGTGTTTGCAAGTATTTAAGTCTCAAAAAACATTTATACAGAGGGGGGGGTTTATTTGCGTGTAACTTTAAAAACAGCACTAAATTCAAATTTCGTAATCTAAGAAGTTTACTTATAAAAATTTGGGAGATTTACTCGCAACAGTTCTGCGCGAGTTCCGCAGATTCTTCTGGAAAAAAGTCCGTCAAATAAATTAAATTACTTCTCACAATAACTGAATGGTCATGCACTAACTTCCAGGGTTTCCACGGGAACCAACTTCAACACAAGATATTGAGTTATTGACTCTTCCCTCAGGAAACCTAATATGTCGCAAACTTAAAGTTTAACATTTAATTTGAACAAAATTAAATTAAACGAAATTTTACAAAATTCTTTGTCTGTCGGCTAACATTCATCAAGCTCTTCCAACGAAGTTCGCACAAAACAAAAGCAATTCAAATTTTAAGTACAACTTGAAACAGTTTTAACTCAACTTAGAAATTTTCAAACATGTCACAGATTTTAAGGAGTTATTCTTACAAGCCACTTTTAATTTTCGGAGACGGATCTACAACTTAGAAATTTTCAATCACGCCACAGAGCCTAAAGATTCATTCTTTACAAGCCACTTTATTTTTACAGGACCGAACTACAACTAACTTAGAAATCTAAGTTACACCTTAAAATTTCAAGGACTCCGCCTTACAATATTCTGAATGACCTATCAAAAACATTTTCATTACATAAGGTCGTCCCTACGAAAGCTTTCATCCATACATAAGGAAAGAAAGAGCTTCTCTTTTTCCTCACTGGGTTTTACAAGAATTATTGTCCTTTCATTGGATATTGACATTCCCTTCCAAAAACAAAGCTCCTCCTTTTCTTTAAAAATCAACTTAAAATAAAGTTCCTTCTTCGAAGCCACTTGGTTTCCCAAATTTATGACCAACGTCATGGCCCAATTTAACAAGTGGATTCGAAGTCTGTCTCACAAAAATTTAACCACGAAGCGAAGAGAAAACAAACCATTTTACATCTGAACCCGGCCAGCTTGTTTTCCCTTCTCTTTGAAGATAGGGCCGCTCCTCGACCCTACCATAAATCCCTACCGCGAGGCTGTCCTGGGTTATATTCTTACCGTGAGAATACAAAAATAAAAATCGAACGAACGTTAAACAATCTGAAACATTTGTATTTTTAACCCTGTAACAAGAAACCTATTGATATTCTTCAATAACCATACTCTAAACTACCTTGCTTTAGAGATTTAAACAACAAAATCTTAAAACTAAAATTTCTGCTCCTATTCTCGTAAGAGATTTCGGCACGCAAATTTGCCGTCACAACAGGGTTGTGATTGGGATCACTTTTAAAATACTAGATTTCTTTTACACTACAGAGTAATTAGAGAATCAAATCCTTTACACAACACTTGTTTAGAGAAATGGTAAAACGAAACAAATGCTTACATCAAAAAGCTAAGGGGCCCAGCCGAACCGGCTTCCCCAAGGGCGAAACACTCCTCTTGCCCGAAGGCCGAGGCGGGACTCCCTCACACTCTTTCAAGGTGGTTCTTTTCCCTTTGTCCTGGAGAAACCTCCACGGTGCCACGTATTACAAAAGATTATTAAACTTTGCAAAATCCTACTCTAATAATGATATTAGCCAAAGAATTTATATAATTGGATATTAGCCAAAGAATTTATATAATTGGATATTAGCAAAAGAATTTATATAATTGTAGTTTTACACTTAACTCTTTTATGTGATTTATAATAATCGAAAATAACATTTAGAATTTAGGAATCTCTGTTTAAGATTATAGACGTGACACTGTTTTCGTTAGGGTTAGAGAGAGGCCAGATGATCCACTGGGGCATCGAGGCAATTTATACAAACATTAAGAATAACGGATTCACATTTTAATTTATATGAACAGAATAATATCTTTTAAAGGATTAATACTTTAATTTATACAAACAGAATGATATTTTTAAATTTTAACATAAATTTATTTTCCTGTGGAAACCCTTTTCCACATGGCTCCCCTCCCAGAGTTGGAACTAAGGGGTTAGTTTTGAAAATCCTCTCAAACAAGAGCAGTTGGATGTAGTGGTATATAGAGACAAAGATATTATTGAAGAAGTAGTTGGATATAATGTTACATAAAGTCAAAAGAAATAGTTAACCAAAATACATCTACTTAGTATTTAAGCCACTCTACTTATCAGTTACATCTTACACTAAAATCGACGGTATTATTATAGTATTACACCCGTCTAACGTCCAGCAATTATTATATGTTCATTAAGTAGATTTTTTAATTCTAAGACACTTTCCTTCTATAGCGTTTCCGTCGCAAATGCTTTGTTTTCGAGATATAAACATTTTTTTGGTGTATCTAGTGTGTGTTCGTACGTTCGTTTGTGTGTTCGTTTGTGTGACCGTTACATGTCTGCCCAATCACTGCGCTCCATCCATTTCGAATTTGAATTACTTTGCTACCGGAATGGTTTCGTGTGACGCGTGCTCGTTCGATTATTACAGCTGTATTGTCGCTTTCTACGAAAATTTAGAAAAAAGTGTTGTTTCTGCGTGCTCACGGTATTCTACCGACAGTAGTGAAGTGTCCACATTGTAAAACGGAGTGTACATATCGTCAAGACCAGAAACTGTGGCGTTGTAGATAGGTTAGGTTTGGTTAGGATAGGTTAGGTTAGGATAGGTTAGGTTAGGATAGGATAGGTTAGGATAGGTTAGGTTAGGTTAGGTCAATTTTGAAGGTGAAATTTGTTTTTCCTATGGTTTTTGATGTATTTTGAACGAATCTGACCTTCAAAACCGTCGGAAATGACTCGTTTTCTGTGATTTTTCTCACCCGAGAACTCTGTTCCCACCAGGGTCCCCCAGATTGCCGGCTTGGGGGAGGGGGGTCATCTCAAAAACGAGTCATTTCCGACGGTTTTGAAGGTCAGATTCGTTCAAAACACATCAAAAACCATAGGAAAAACATAAATTTCACCTCCAAAGGGAGACGGGTGTAATACTATAAATTTACAAAATCGACACTTATGCACTAATGAACACTTATAATTAATGGTCACTTGTGTGTCCTTGAGCAATTGGAGTCTGATTTATTTAGGTCCACTTTTTACACTGGTCTAAGTTCACCGTGTGCATACATTTTTAAATCATACGCTATTTTTTTTTCGAACTTTAAGAGAACAAAAATTTAGAGAAATGAATTTCCATGAACTATTGGACAAGTACTTAAATGAAATTGATACGATTTCTGCAAGGTTTAGAACGAATATTGTCGTTCTGAGAACTTTTTAGAACTTTGGAATTGACTAAACTCTATAGCTTGGAAGGTATAAAATTTCAAAGATTACGTGTGGACATTGCTCAAGTTTCTGGATGTACGCGCTGGTGGCTAATTGCCTCCGACATCAGTCATTCCACGTCTCGAGCGTATTTCAATAATTTAGTACGTAGGGCATGAATGCACTGGTATCGCCTAAACAGGTATATGGAGTACATGTGGTGGTAGCACTTGAACTGGAAATACGGTTAAAAAAAAATTTGTAAATGGGATAAACCGACGTTATGATTAGTGTTCTTCGTTTCGTGTATTCGGTCCTTTTGGAGTGAAATCAAAGTGGCAAATGGCTCCAGTTTCGATTTCCAAACCTTCTGATTAGAAAGAACAGAATCGAATGAACGTTGTGAACTCATTTTAAGTTAAGCCGAAAAAGGCCCCCAAAAAAAACAAAGACAAACTATTTGCGCTCCAACGCAAAATTCGTGCGCGAAACGAGTCAACAAACAAACGTACGCACGAACTATATCAAACGACCAGTTAGGTACAATTTATTCGAGTTAACTAAAAAATGAAACTCAAATCCAAAATTCCGTTTTCTGTTAAAACAATATGAGACAATTCAAATTTAAAAAAAAAAATTAAATTTTCACTTTAAATTTTTTTTTTCAAATTCCATAAATTACCATATACAGTACTTTGCAGAAATCGTTTCGTTACAAACAATAAACAATACACAAATCCTGCATGCCAAAGACACAAATCTTCTTACAACAAAAGAAGAATAATAATAAAAAACAAATTTTCAACCCTATACGTTAATACTGGGATACACTTTTTTTTAAGAACGTTTCTTTCAGTGACCGCTTGTGGGAATTTACGTCAATGCTATGCGTCGCATATGACGTCCAATTTTCGTAATCAATTCCAATGTGGTCCGTCCGTTTTTCGTTGACAATCAAAGTCTTTGAAAATCTTCTCTAATTTCGATAATTCTTCCACTCTTCGTTGTGGGAATTTACGTCAATGCTATGCATCACATATGACGTTTCCAAGAGAAATTAAATTCATGAAATTTCTCTCTGCGTGCCCAATAATAATTTTCGTCACGGTCCTCTCGAAATAAGTGAGTGATTCCCGGCTGACTTCCTTGTAACGGGGTTTCTGACTGACAAAGGTTCGAGTGACAGTGTCGGAAGAAAACAAGATGGCCGATGAAGTGTTTCTTCTTTTAATCCTGGCAAGGTCGCCAGTGTCGGCGCGACGATATCCTTTAAGGTATTCTCAATATGTCGCTTCCTCGCTTCAACAAGGAAGTTTATACCGTTCAATTAATCTGACTGCGAGGTTCCGGGACAACACTTTATACCAGTGCTCTTCAACCTTTTTATGCTTACCACCCACTTTTGTAACTTTTGAATCCCCGTATCGCCCACCAAAATTAAAAATGCAAAAACTCAAACTAAAAGTTATATACCCTGCATAAAACAATAAAATTAATTGCAATTACCTTTAGATTAAGGAGATCCTTCGCCCACTAGTGGGCGGTACCGCCCAGGTTGAAGAGCACTGCTTTATACCCTTTGCCCAATTGTGTCCTCTCCCTCAGTCCGTTGAGAGAATGGAATGCCTTTCTCGGAAGGATATAAATTACGAGTTTTCCTTTTGTCAGTCCTTTATTTTCACAAGATTGGGATCACTTTTAAAATACTAGATTTCTTTTACACTACAGAGTAATTAGATAATCAAATCCTTTACACAACACTTGTTTAGAGAAATGGTAAAACGAAACAAATGCTTACATCAAAAAGCTAAGGGGCCCAGCCGAACCGGCTTCCCCAAGGGCGAAACACTCCTCTTGCCCGAAGGCCGAGGCGGGACTCCCTCACACTCTCTCAAGGTGTTTTTTTTCCCTTTGTCCTGAAGAAACCTCCATGGTGCCACGTATTACAAAAGATTATTAAACTTTGCAAAATCCTACTCTAAAAATGATATTAGCCAAAGAATTTATATAATTGGATATTAGCCAAAGAATTTATATAATTGGATATTAGCAAAAGAATTTATATAATTGTAGTTTTACACTTAACTCTTTTATGTGATTTCTAATAATCGAAAATAACATTTAGAATTTAGGAATCTCTGTTTAAGATTATAGACGTGACAACACTGTTTTCGTTAGGGTTAGAGAGAGGCCAGATGATCCACTGGGGAAAGGCTGCTCTTTATGAAAGAGAAAGTTGTAGAATGGGGAGCAGCACAACCGTCGCTACGTCTAACTGCGCAGGAATGGAACTCTATTGAAATGACTGTTAAATGTCTACAGCCATCCAGAGAAGCAACACGAGCTTTACGAGAAGAAAATTTAACTCCAGATGATTTTTTTGGGACTGTGGAAACGTCTGAAAACAGAGCTTTGCGACAAAACTGCAGTTTCTCGTGCTTTGAAAGAGGCCATGAATAATCGGGAAGATAAATTCTTTCAGAATGGAGCCTTTCTAATAGGTGTTTATGTCGATCCACGGTATCGTTTATTGCTTGACTCAGAGCAGGAAGTATTGGCCAAGGGTTATTTGCATTCTCTATACTCAAAATTTTGCGCATTACAGCCGTTAGAAGATGAAAACAACTCTAGTGAAGGTAATTGTCGCGCTTAATATTTCATTTGCATGCAGAAATGTATTACACAAATATTGAATATTTGTAGGTGAGTTTAATTTGAATTATTTTTTCAGTCTGTTCCAGTAGTTCAAATGTTTTACTCCGTCTATTTTGGATGTGAAGCTTCTCTGAATTCCTTCAAGTTGATTTATATCTCCTTGTTTATAAGGGGAAGTTAGCAGGGAGCAGTATTCTAGTTTGGGAATGATAAAGGTCTTTAGTTAGGGGATCATTATTTTCTCATCTCTCCGTGTAAATATCTATCTATCTATATATATATATATATATATTTATATATAATGCATTCACTCGATGCACTGTTATATTTATTAATTAGCATCAATAATTTATAGTTGCATTACATCGTTATTAGTTATGATTACAGTCTTATTATTGCCAGAAATGATGATAATGATTGTAATTTTACAAATAATATAGTTGCAGAGGAAGAAAGTTCTTCGGACGAGACCTCTGCCGCGGACCCCATTGAAAAAGAATTGCGACAAAAGGAAAGACTTCTCCAGAAGGAAGGGCGAATTCAAACTGTGTCACTGAGTGCGAAGTTTGATGCGGGTGTGATACAGTTTGAAAAATGTCCCGATTGTCCTCGCCTCGCGAAAAAGAGAGATTCAGCTGGGAAACTGATCCATCAAGATCCCATGAAATGGTGGATGGAAATGGGAGGAGAATTAAAACAGGCAGCCTTGGTAGCATTGTCTACTCCGTGCATACAATTCAGCGTTAAAAGATTGTTCTCCGCTCTAAGCTTCATTCTGAACCCGCAAAGAAATTCTCTTTCGCAATCATTATTAGACGCAGTATTGTTTTTGTGATCCAACGGTATTTGGGAATAAAGTCTTCTCAAATAAAATAGTGTAGAATAGTCCTAATAAAAATATTTCAGTTAAGAAGCGCATATACACAGGGTGTCCCAGGAGGAAATGTCAAGGATGCACCATTTCACTCTTTGGGTATTTCTAAGTAGAAAGTATTATATCGATATGGGTCTGATTCCAAACCGTTACCGAGATACAGGCCTCTACATTTGGGTAATTAAAACAAAATAAAAAGGCGATCTTAGATACTATTTAATGACATTTGTGGTTTACAAAAAGTACAAACATACAATACACTATTGCACTTATTGCAGAATGGTTTCAAAGTGACCCCCTCCTTCTTCAATGCACGCGGCGAGCCTCCGATCCATCGAGTCTTGCCAAGGAAAACGCGGAAGTTCATTTCTGAGGTTTATGAACGCATCCTGTATACGTGCAACCAACTGCTCCCTAGTTTCGGGCTTACCCCGCTGATAAACGTTACTCTTCAAGAACCCCCAGACAAAAAAATAGTGTAAATAAATAATGTGAGGATCTGCACAGTTGCCAATGTATCATTAAATGTCATTGAATATTATCTAAGATCGGCTTTTTATTATGTTTTAGTTACCCAAATGTAGAGGCCTGTATCTTGGTAACGGTTGGGAATCAGGCACATGTCGATATAATACTTTCTACTTAGAAATACCCAAAGAGTCAAATGGTGCATTCTTGACATTTCATCCTGGGACACCCTGTGTATATATATATATATACTGTATTATATATATATATATATATATATATATATATATATATATATATATATATACATAATATTATATATACACAGTGTGTATATATATATATTATATATATATATATATATATATATATATATATATATATATATATATATATACTGTGTATATTCAAAATAAAAAAAATCAGTTAAAAATTCAGAAATTTCTTTCCTGTCTTGCCACAACTTTCAATCTAGATTCTAGGAGAAATAAGTATAGGCTATGCCGCTATATCGATATCTGTTTTAAAGGAGTTCGCAGAATATGTTGCCCTCAAAATATAAAGACAATATTACTACCAATGACTTTAATTATTTCATGTTATCGGTTTTATTTTTGTTTTTTAAGATAAACAAAGTATTTAATTTTAATGCAAGATGATAATTTCCATTTGAGTTCACACAAAAAAATATAGAATTTGTTTTCACAAAATTAATTAAAATTTAGAATAAGGGGGCTGAAGAGAACAATCATGCATCGTACTTTGCCCTTTAGCAATGCATGTATAACTATACCTACTTACTATTAAATATTAATACAATTAATACGGTAGCAGTCTTATTACCTATCCTATACCAGATTATAATTATTACATTTTGAATAATGGACCCGACCCAGACCCGGGTCATATACTGAAAGACCCGACAGGACCTGAAAGTGAACTTTCGGGTCCGACCCGGACCCGGACCAGGACCCGAAAGTAAAATAGAAAAATGACCCAGACCCGGACCCGACCCGAAAGTGATAGACCCGCACAGCCCTGGGTATTACTGCCCAAAAATTGTCTCTATCGGTATCAGCTAACCCGAACCATAGCGCCAGACGCGTCCTGACTTCACGCCCCCATCTGCCCTGAAGGGAAAACCCCATAATACGTTTAATCATGCGCCACAGGCCGTGTTCAACTGTTCATAGCCGTCACTATACATGACTCGGGGGTCGATCCTGACTATGTACCGGTTTCTAGTCAGGGGTGGGGTGGCGGTAATGTTGCGTAGCTGTTCGAATGATATACCGGTGCCTGTCGCTGATAAGGTGGAAGGCTCGGACGAATGGGTGTAAGTGGGTACAACTTTATTATTTTTAGATGGTGCTGCTGAAGGAGTCGTGTCGTAAGACGTGGGGGTTGCGGTTCTATTACTGCGACTAATGACTTTACTAACTTGGCCGGGAAAACTGTTTCATACACACGCTTTCTTTTTCTGGAGTTGACGAGGGGGGCAGCAATATCGATAGTAGGGATATGCTGCTGTACCTCGTCATTTACGGTTCTGGGGAAGAAGAAAAACAAGAATATAAGGAGTAGCATTTAAAATTTTGTTATATTCTGTAAAGGCTACACTTACGAGTGTGGCGTGATAGAGATGGATTGTGTAGAAAAATTTAGGTTCACAAGTCCTTCTACATGCATTATATCCGGTCCTACAGGCTGTGGCAAAACCGTGTTTATGCTTAAAATCATTAAAGATAAGGACGAACTGTTCTCAAATTTTGTGCACAAAGTCATATGGTGTTATTCGACATACCAAGCCGTATTCAATGAGTACCAAGATGTCATTTTGTTCCACAAAGGTGTTTATGATGTTAGTTCTATAAAGGGTGATGAACACACGGTTATTGTAATTGACGATCTCATGTCAGAACTAGATAAAGCGTTTGCCGAAACATTTACAGTATTCTCCCATCATCTTAACATAACGTGTTCTTCATCAATCAAAACCTGTTTTTCAAGAATAAATATATGCGTGATGTATCGCTAAATACGCAATATCTAATCTTATTCGCACAGCGTAGAGATGTGGCACAAATTGGGGTATTACCCAGTCAAATGTTCCCGAATCAGCGTAAGGAGTTTTTGGAAGTTTATAAAGAAGCTACACGTCATCGCTACGGCCATTTGGTTTGTGACCTTCACCGGCGAAACACGTTTAGGGTGCTTCTAAGAACGAATATATTCTCGAACGAGGCTGAAACGGTATACATCCCAGAAAGATAAGGAGGTTAAAGAAATATCG
This sequence comes from Bathynomus jamesi, assembly GCA_023014485.1. Classification (NCBI taxonomy): domain Eukaryota; kingdom Metazoa; phylum Arthropoda; class Malacostraca; order Isopoda; family Cirolanidae; genus Bathynomus; species Bathynomus jamesi. The sequence continues at coordinate 1,519,466 of JAJOZX010000209.1, read as the reverse complement.
TGAATTAATAAAGATCTACCAATGACTGCCACGCACTCTACAGCGCCTGTTTGTTAAAAATATTGGCTCAGACTTTTTAAAATGCGTCTCTGGAATCTGCCTTAATGTTATAAAATACAATGTACCAATGAAACCCCCTCAGAAGGCACGCTTACGTCGTTACAAGAGCATAATACGCGCACTCACTCGTAAAAAACAAAGTGTGAAAAAGAAAAAAACGAATCATTGTGCAAAAAGGTGGCTCGTTCCTCCCCATCTTGTTTTCAGTTTTGGCGCCTTTATTGTCTAGTATAATATAATGAAGAAAGTGGTCGTGCTTCCACACGAGGTGTATGCTTCTTTACAAAATACAAAGGAATCATCACTAGATCCGGGAAAATAGGCTTAAAAGAATGGAGAATGAATTGCTGAATCTATTAAACAGCGGGAAGCCCCCTGACGAGAAAAGAATTTTATGTCAAGAAGCTCTACATAAATTTCTTCAAGAGCTCGAAGATTATAAGAAACCGGCTGAGGTCCCCATAGTTATCAGACATGGCACCGATGATGATGATGCCGGATCTGGGACCGAAGTTAGAGACGAGCAGCCAAAGAACAACGGATCGCAACACATCGAGCATGTATTAAAAAGGAGTCTACCTCATACATTGAGGAATAAAGGAATAAGTATTTACAATCTGTTGAGTGAGGACCCCATTATACATTGGTCCGATATAGGCGAGGTTGTTGTTGGAGGGTCAAAGGTACAGAGCTCGAACATCATTGATATCGTGCATGATTTGGTGAGAAAATGGGATAGACCTTCACCAACAGGATGGGAGCCTATTAAGACTAGACTACAGCAAATAAACATTTCAAAAACGCTAATAGGTAACCAGAACAGGTTAAAAGACTTGGGGGAAGCAGCGCAGGTACCACAACTGAACACACCTTAACATCCATCGGTAGCATCTCTGAAGAAGAAGAAGAGGAGGACATCCACCAACGGACTACCCTACCCGCGTGCCTCTAAAATACGTAAATGGCTAACATATTAAGAAAAAGTTATTATGACATTTCTAATCCAGCATCCTACGGTGGTGTTAATAGATTGTACAAAGGGGTATATGATGAGGGAGCAGAGAAAAAAGATGTTGAGAGGTTTTTGCTTGAACAGGATGCTTATACACTAAATAAACCCGTGAGAAGAATGTTTAAAACTGCCAAGACTTTAGCAGCCGCGGTTGATTCTCTTTGGCAGGCGGATTTAACAGACATGCATAAGTATTCAATGTATAATGAAGGGTATAGGTATATTTTGTCTATAATAGACGTGTTCTCTAGATACTTGTGGCTAGTGCCACTTAAGAATAAATCACCTAAATCAGTGGCTAAAGCGACCAAAGCGCTGATGTTGAAAGAGAACAGGATTCCTGGCGATTTTTGTACAGATTTGGGAAAAGAGTTTATAGGCCGAGCTTTCCAGAACATGTTGACGGAGTTTAACATCAGTTATTACACTTCCAATTCTATACATAAGGCATCTCTAGCCGAAAGAGTTCAGCGTACCATAAAGGAGCGTATGCATAGTTATTTCACACATAAAAACACATACAGATATATAGACATTCTGGAGCCTCTGGCTTAATCCTGCAATCGGATGATTGGTACACCTCCTAATGAGATTTTAAAGAGAGACCACCATATAGAGCCTAATAACTGTAGAGCACCGCCACGCCCTGGTCGTTTCAAAATCAATGATTATGTAAGGCTTTCACGAGCGGGAAATAAGTTCGCGAAAGGTTTTGATCAAGGGTGGACTCAGGAGATTTTTAAAGTTAGATCTGTGAGGCCTAAAAACTATGTGATGCTGTATTAGGTTGAAGATTTGAATGGCGAAGAAGTTGAGGAGGCCTTTATGGCGAGGAGATGCAGAAAGTGGTATTTAATTTAGGTGAAAAAGCGTTTAAAATTGAGAAAATTTTAGGCAGTAAAGGTACAGGGAAGAGAAAGATGTATCTGGTGAAGTAGCTAGGGAACCCTGAAAGCTTCAACTCCTATATAAAAGCTCAAGCAATAATGAAACTTAAGTAGTATACAAGATGACGCCTAACCACTTCTACGTCACGCTGTCTTCTTCTGCCTCTTTGGACGTGCATTCTGACAGCACCCTGTCCAGCTTTATAACGGAATTGCATGGACCTATCGAATTGGGGAGTGGATCATACGAGGTCGGTCTGTGCGAATTTCAGTTGACCACCAAGTTTTTAAGTATTGGAAAGAAACAGGCTGTTTTTCTGACTGTTAGAAGAATCGATACGTGTGAAAAATTAGGCATAACTTTAGATACTACGTCCAGTCTGGTTCGGCGAGAGACAGTACTATAGTACAAAAGTAGCACTAGGCATGGTCATTATGACACAGTCTCGGATATTGTGAGGGGTTTAAATAAGTCTTGAAAGGTCATACCTCATCGCCGATTTACTTTTTGAAGTCGTAAACATAGACACGCCGGCCCATACTTTGATACTAAAATCAACGGCTAGTAGAAATATTAAGGACAATGAACTGTTCCAAATTATACCTACGGACAGATACGGCGGGACCTTCCAAAGAGACACTTTTCGCGAGTTACAGCACGAATCGACCAGCTTATTGAACCAACTAAATTTGTCGAAATTAGCCTCTGGACCCCCTGCCCCGAGAATGTGTTATGTTTACAGTGATATCGTGGACCACCAATTTCTTGGTGATCCCTATGATCTACTATGATCCCTGATCATAGGGCAAGAGTTTAAGCATAACATATGATAAGCCTCAGGCTTGAGGACGATTGAGCGGAAAATGTTTCCATTCGGCTACGGGAGCTTATCCGTGCAGCTACACTTCCTGAGTGTTGCAGCACAGAAGCCATTTACCGTCTACCGTGGGGTGAGGTGCCAACGTGAAAGTGAGATCGGATTCATTTCTTCGGCTATACTACGCACAGCATTGCCCTTACTGAAAAGTTGTGCCAAATATCTTGAAAAGAAGGCCCTACAATCAAGGCTTAACAAATTTGAAGATATAATGTCAGGCAGCAAACCTAAAGAATCTCTCAGAAAACATTTACGAAGTACACGAGCTGAAATCGTGGAAAATGCGAAGAGAAAAATGCGCGGTAGAGGAGGAAAGAAAAAACAAAAGGTATCTAAAAGAGGAAGAAAACGCACTGTACGATGAGAAAAAAAAGAAAAGCTAAGCAGCCAAACCGTAGTGTAAAACGGAGAAGGACTTCAAAGAAATGTACTAAGCGTATGAAACCGGTCGTGGACTTATTTTTTAAAAACTGATGTAAGGTAAATCTGTTACAGAGGCCTCTCATAACTGTTCGTACAACTGAAGTGGAAGGGTGCATTAACGGGTACTATGACTCATTTTATTCACTCTCACATTCGGAATGTTGCAAATCCGAGTTAAATCACTTTGACGTGCCTCCGACGCAGACGAGTATTGTGGAGACCGAATTCGTCACAATTCATTTTCTCAACGCTATTGGTTCAACGATGGTACCTATAGAATTCATGATTTCTTCGTCAGGTAATCATTTTTTCGATCCTTCCAACGTATTTCTTTACATTAAACTAAGAATTGCGCATTCAGACGGTACAGATTGTGAAGAGGGTTACCCTGAAAACAACTTCCTACACACGCCGATAAGTCGGTGTGATGTGTACCTGAATCAAACTAACGTATCACCTGGAGCTAGCCATCATCATTATAGAGCCCATTTAGAAACTGTTTTAAACTTTATGAGAGATGCAAAAGAGACACATTTGGCTGCTTAGGGTTATTATACCCCCCAATTGATGGGCAGCGTAAAAAATAAATTTAAAAATTCTAAAATGAAAATATACGATTGCTTCGCGAGACTCCATTCGGATTATTTTCGCAATATAAGCTGCGTTTGAATGGCGTTGAAATACGGATTAAAATTACACGTACAGTCCCTGAAATATGTTTAAATCTGGATGAGGGTAGCGAACAATCTGCCAAACCTGTTGTTGTACACATTTTAGATACGTATCTTAGAGTTCGTCGCGTGAAGCTAGCTGCTACGAGGCAGATGGAAATTGAAAAGCGCTTGCTGAAAGATACAGCTAAATACCCGATGAGGCGGGTGATTTTAAAAACGCATACCGTCACGGCGGGTGTAACCACTAAGCAGATAGAAAATGTAGCCTTGGGTATTCTCCCACAGAGTGTTCTTATTGGCTTGCTCGACCACAAATCCATGGTCGGCGACTATAAGAAATGCATCATCAAATTCCAAAATTTCGGCTTGAAGAGCATAACTTTACATATTAACGGCGCGCCTGTTGATGGTGGTTTGGAGGTGAGATATTCTACAGGATCAGTTTCCTTTATGTTCACGTGCGTACCACACTCTATCCCGCGATATTAATGGTTGTGATGTTTTTGGCTCGGGCGTCACTATAGATGAGTTTATAAATGGAAGTGCATTGTATGTATTTCATCTGTCCGCTGACCAGTGTGCAAGCGCGATCACGCATCTGAATCCTCAGACACATGGTAGTCTCGGGGTAAGATTTGAGTTTGGCGAAGCTTTAGCCAGCCCTATAAGTGTACTGTTTTACTTGGAAAGTCAGAGCGTCATCGAGATTGATCGCTTCAGAAGCGTATCTGGCAACTTTTAAAAATAATGGATGAAATGACTATACGCGCAGTTATGAACCGGGATTGTTTCACACGAGACATATTCATTGGAACTTATGCGAAAAATGAAAAATTGAAACATTTGATTACGAAAAATAAAATACTGCATTTATAGTAAACACGGACCCACTGGGTATCCCGGGTACCCGCTGGTTCGCTATATTTGTTAGAAATAGAGAATGTGTCTACTGTTATGATTTTCTAGCAATGCAATTGTGGCTCGACCCCGTAATTATGGATTTTATAAAAAAGCTACGTGTACAAAGAGTTGTATGGAACCCGCAAAGATATCACTCGCTTTTCTCAAATATGTGTGGGCCCCATTGCCTCTGGTTTATTTCATTTCTAGCTCGCGGGAACAGCTATTCAGACTTCTTAAAAAAGTTAGATTTGTGTGATTATGAGGCTAATGATAACCTCATGTTTAGTGAGTGGTTTACAGATTCCCCTTTGTAAATGAAACACGTATTGCATAGAGCCTGTATATATATATAATATATAATATATATATATATATATATATACAGGGTGGGCCGTAAGTTTCCATACATAGGAAAAATAAACATTTTGTTATGGACAACCATTTTTATTTATATAATATGCTCTACATGGTTGCCATTGTTTTGAAAACACATTTCAATACGTGTTCCCCACTGTTGATGAACACGCATTAGCACAGTTGACGTTATGCTTGTAATGGCGTTGGTGATACGTTCCTTTAGATGATTTATGTCTCGTATCTTTTCCTGATACACCATGGCATTCAAGTGCCCCCAAAGATAGAAATCAAGGGGGGTGAGATCTGGGGATCTGGGAGGCCACTCCACAGGACCACGCCGACCAATCCAAGCATCTGGAAACTGCTGATCCAAATACCGACGCACGTGAAGACCATAATGAGGTGGAGCTCCATCTTGCTGGAAGTAAACTGGGAAGTTACCTTCCTCGTTTAGCAGGGATGGGAAAATCTCTTCTTGCAACATGTTAAGATACCTTTCGGCATTAAGATTTCCACTGACAAAAATTGGTCCAATAATTCTGTCACCCCATATCCCGGCCCACACCATCACTTTACCGGCACCTTGCATCTTCGTCGGACTCAGCCAGTTAGGGTTAGCATTACTCCAATAATGTATGTTTTGCCGATTAACCTCTCCATTGACGTAAAAATTTGCTTCATCAGTAAACAAGATCTTACGTCAAACGCATATTCTTAGGGTATCTGAAACATAAAAACAAACGTTTAATTTTTCCTATGTATGGAAACTTACGGCCCACCCTGTATATATATATATATATATATATATATATATATATATATATATATGTGGGTGTGTGGGTGGGTGTATATATATGTGTGTGTGTATATATATATGTACTACGGGGCGATGCATTAAGCTGATATTATGTAAAAATGTGTTGTTACAAGAATTATGTGTTAATTTTAAAATGTTAAATGGTATTAATAAAGTGTTGAAAATATTTATCTTATTCTTACCCGACCCACACGCAAGAAGAAAGAATAAAAACTTACAACACCTCATCGACAATCTGGCATTCAGGCTGATCATCCCTAAAAAAAGGAAAAAATAACATACAGTCGGTGCAATCCTAAAAATATTATTGGTAGAGTATAAAGGATGTTTATTATTATTAGAGTTTATTATAAACGTTCTTTTAAAAAGAGGTTTTAAAAACGAATTCTCACCTGGTGAGGTCAATAGTTTGAGGAAACGGCTGATGGTTGATGGCTGACTCTTCATTATGTTATGAGCCGTGGCAGTGTGAACATCTCCTCTCTCCTTTAGTATACCGAAGGGAAAATAAATAACACAGAATTATTCTAAATAGCGCAATCTGGCAACCATTAAAATAAATATATATCTGCATTAATATATATGTATACATTCAGCCTTCTAAGCCATCTGGCTGATTACACCTTCTAAGCCAACTAAGGCTGTAAAGAAATTCATTATGCTCCGAGACATGCCAGCGTGAACATCTCTTCCTCTCTCTCTCTTACCTTCTTAGGTCAGGATACCTTCTTAGGTTAGGTTAGATTACCTTCTTAGGTTAGGGTTACCCCTTTGGGAGGAGGTCATTCTCCCTTTCCCCCAAAACCCCCTCTCCCCCTTCATGCAACTTGGGGCTAAACCCCACCCACCCCTTGTTGCACAACCCCTCCCCATTACCCCTAACCCCCTCTGCAACATTGATCATCTTGCATAGCAATTGATTTGTACTCTCCAATTTTGCGGGCATACTACTTACGTACTCCCAACCATACATAAATATACACATAAATATGTATATACATACATGCACGCATATAAACATACATAGGTCGCGTTAAGTTAAATTTTGCGATTCAGCAGGATTCAGCAAGTTGAATTGAGTGCTGCAGCAACATGCTCAAACGTCACTCATCGAAGCAAAAAGTTTATTTAGGTCTATACGTATAGGGTCTTGGTCATATTTTTCTGCTAAGCTATGCTAATACCTAGCCTTTATAAAACTTGACTAATTTAAAGCGGCATAAAACGCATAAAATGCCATTTTATATATAAAGTAAATAGAAAGTGTTTGTTTGCAGTGCACTAATATCCAAGAGTAATTGAGCATTGTTAATATCTATTGTGCAGTCTTTGTCTAATCCAGGGGTTCTTTTATTATCTATTACGAGTGAACTGTTTGAAGGCATTGGTCGCCGAGCTAGCCCCGAGACCAGAATTTGAATCGCAGCCTAAAAAGGTTAAGAACTCCTGGTCTAAGCGATGCTTGTGTACGGCCAAGTTATCATCTACAGTGCTTTGGCTGTATTTATGAATTGGTAGAGGCGTCTTTTGAAATCAATGGCTTCACCGATGTAATTCTTAGAGCAGCCACTACATCGGATTTGATAAAATTCAGATTTGGAGAAACAATCTGATAATTGATTTTTACGCAAGAGGCTACGACAGGGAACCTGTGAAACCGAATCAAGCTGAGGGGAAAAACAACCTGAAATGAGTGTGCGTTAAACGGGATCACCAGAGCATCCCTGAAGCTCTTAACATTAGTACCATAGTTATAAAATTTCTCCTTAGCAGATTTAAGTCAAGAGACTCTTTGACGTAACACAGTTCAGACTCCAAATAAGAGAGGCTACAGATCCTCCGGGCTCTGAAGGACATGCCCATAAAAATGCTCTTTTTAGGAGATAGACTATACGAATAAAACCAGTGTATGTATACATAAAAATGAGTAGCTTTCTGAACACAGTAAAAGCAGGTTTACTTTTAAAAGATCTGATGATTTGAACGTCCAAAACGAAAATTGTTGAATTTTGTTCCATTTTAACATTAAACAGTAAAATATATGGTTAGGATTAGAATCCGTCGAGAGTAAAACAAAAACGTCCTCTACGTAACGACACCAGGGGACAGAGTTAAGGATCTCAGAGGAAATTTTTCCTTCAAAGACCTCCATAAGTTTATTACTTAAAATGGCAGAGAGAAAAATAAGTTGTTAAACGTAAAGTAAAAATGAGACAAACACAATTGTCCGTTCATCGAAATATCTTAGGTCTTGAGTTGCCTGAAGCATAACTGGTTTTTTTTGGGGGGGTTTACTTTAATAAATCCTTTAGCTTTTAGTTTCTATTACCACCTGAACGAAGAGGGTAGTCTCCTTGATGTTCTTGATGTTTTTAGTGTTTTTTAGCTCTTTTAACTTCGGAGATTTTAATTATTCTGTTCTTTAACATGTTTATTGTGTTTTCTAACATATACAGTGTGTATATGTGTATATATATATATATATATATATATATATATATATATATATATATATATATATATATATATAATATTGTGTGTGTGTGTGTGTACCTCCTTTGCAACTTGTAAGGTCATAATACAGAGAAGACCTGCAGCTACTCGTGGATTCCGAACCATGAGTCGCTACATTATCTATACACAAAGGAAGGTCACCCATCCAACTACTACCCAGACCCAATGTCTCTTCACTTCGCTGATCTATCGGGAAGGTGTTACGACCTAGCCATATATATATATATATAGAGAGAGAGAGAGAGAGAGAGAGAGAGAGAGAGAACCTATTGTAACCTGCTACATCATTTTATCATAATTAAAGTTTACAAAAGGAGTAGGACGACCTCCTCATTTGCATCCAACTGTCACGCCATCTTTGGAAGAAGTACTCCATGTAAACAGTTTCAAAGGTTTATCAGACTTGTTGCTTCTTCTTGTATTCATTTATTTGTAAAAATAAGGTGAAGTATATTGGAATTGGGTTTTCATTCAAAAAAAATGTTTCGAACAAAAGAACAATTTATTACTTTCACAAAAATACATTTTTAAAAATTTTAACCAATTTTTTTTTTTTGTTAAATTAATTCTTTTTAAAATTTTGTTGCATGCAAATTGCAACAAAATTCAAACATTTGAAATTAACCCACTTCTCATTATGACATCTGAAAGTCGTCCAAGACAAGATATAGGATCTCTCCTCGATAGCTAAAAATGCTTGATTAAAGCATCCGAATGGCATCCGAATCCATATCTCAACAAAGCTATTCTCAAGAGACTAGAATTAATTAATACCTCACAGATTCCACTATCTCCTATTTGCTGAGTGCTAACACGGGCATGTCCACGAGTCTCTGGCATCATTGATGTAAGGATGCCTGATCAAGCATGTTGTAATACTGCTTCGCGGAAGTTCCTTCATCCGTAATTACATCAGTCCCAAGGGAAGAAAACGAGTCAGACGAGATCATGTTTGATGAAGGTAGAACACGGTTATATTTAGATATGCTCAGCATACATAAAACATTCGGTGCTGCTTTCGTGCAAGCATGAAGTGTTGTTTAAAATATTTATTAGTTTTATAACGAGAAACATTTCGAGTTAGAAAGGATTCGAAATTCAGTATTTATTTTCAGGTTTAAAAATAAAAGTTTCTCTTTAATTCAAAACTTTCTTTTTAGCCATACATTTCGTTTATTTCTATGCGATACTAAAACAATGTTATTGGTATAACAATGTTTTTTTTTTTGTACAGACATTTTTCATAATTTAACTTAATTAGAGGCAAAAGGATACTATAAGCAACCCAACGAAATTCAACCCCATCATCTATTGCAACCTCACTGGCTACTACTTAGCTTAATTCATTTAGCCCATAACTAAACTTCGTATGAATTTATTAATCATAATCAAACATAACAAAATTATACGAAACTTTTATTTTATATCGTACCCACTACCGTGTGAAGACACTGAGGTCAAGGTTCGACTGGTGATGGTGCTGGATAATAATAATAATAATAATAATAATAATAATAATAACCTAGTAGTTAGCGGAATGGACCGCATTCACCTGTCCTGAGCACTGTGCCAGTTTCTGACTCTGTTGACTGATTATCCACTGTCGTACATACGGTTGTGCTATGCAGTTAATAACATTTATTACTTTTTGTAGCGCAAGACAGTGTATATATATATATATATATATATATATATATATATATATATATATATATATGTGTGTGTGTGTGTGTGTGTGTGTACAATGCACTCAATACCCATTGCATGCTAAACTATAAAGTCACATACAAAAATTAATGTAAAACAGGCATGGGTTATTCCATTTATATTTTTGTTTTAAAATCAGTGGAAATCAGAGGAAATTCATTATCACATGCAACATACAATATATTACAGGCAGTCAAAATATCCCCACCAGGATTTAAATCCGGGACCTGGTGAGGGATATTTTGCGTAGCAAAAGTGCGCGTGGTCATGCGGTTATATATATGTATATATACGAGTATATAGCACCACTGCAAAACTATTTATACTCCTGTGTTTAATAACCTGTTGAAGCTCCTCCTGATTGAACAACTGCAAAAATTCAAGCTATATTAAAGGAGATAATTTCCAAAAATATGTGGCAACAATGAGAATAAAGCAACGTAGATCGCCGTTAAATGTCTTTGATTGTCATTTTGCTTGCGATGCTTACAAGGTTGGGAAAAATTGAACATCCACGTTTCGTCTGTTTTCTGGATGATAGAGAAATGGAAGAGGATGGGCGCTATCGCAAATTTGTCTAGAGAAGAAAGAAAAAGAGATCGTTGACAGAACCATCCGAAAAAAGTCATTCTTGACGTCAGTAATAATCCCAGGGGGATAGACATCTCCGAGTATTTCACGGGATCTAGCATCATTATGTAGGACATGCTGTTTCAGCAGCCACGATTAGAGTACTTTGAATGACTTCGCGAAAAATTAAAAAAAGCCATTCTTGAGGCAGCAGCATAAAGTGAAGAGGTCGCAGTTTGCTATGCAAGATTCACCTTAATGATCCATAAGATGGGACTGGACATTATGGACCGATCGGATGAAGATAGGGCTCTCTGGAAGGGCAAACCAATGCTATATTTGGGGAAAAGTGAATGAATCTTTCGTGTATTCCAATGGATTACCATGGTTGGTGGATCAGTTATCTTTTGAGGTTGTTTTTCCTCTTCCGGCAATGGAAACCTCTTACACAAATCGACGAAAATATGGATTTTCGCGAAATATCAACAGATCCTCGAACAATTTGAAGCCCCTCTATTAAAAGAACTAACATCTGGTCGACGGTTGGTCTTCAATACGATAATAACCCAAATTTACATAAATATCTACTAAAAATAGTGGCAAATCATAGAAAAATATTTGTTTAGACCGGCCTGCGCAAAGTCTCGATCTCACTCCAATAAAACATCTGTGGCGAGACCTAACTAACTGAAGATGGTGTCCACAAGCGAAGACCCTCAGACTTGAAGGAACTATAGAACCATATTATTTGGAAGAATGGTCAAACGTCCGAGTTAGCAGTCGCAAAATGTTGGCTAAATCTTAAAGAAAGTAACTTCTTGCAACCGTAAAACCACGAGAAGTTTCTGCAATTAAGTTATTAAGCACTGCGAGCATATAGGAATATATTTACAAATATATGTAATATATGCAATATATAATGACTCCCTTTTGCCTTCGAATGCCATTAAAGTTTAAGAGATAAATATAAATTTGGCATTCATTATGGTATTTGTGGTTTTATACAATATAGGTGTAAATAATTTTGAATGTTGACTCTCTCTCTCTCTCTCTCTCTCTCTCTCTCTCTCTCTCTATATATATATATATATATTATATATATTATATATAATATATATATATATGTATTTAATCCTTTAATTTCCTTTTATTAGTTACCAGATT